>QLTV01003767.1:683024-695074 GCA_003457575.1 Thermophis baileyi | reverse complement strand
TCCTTCTAGATTGTCAAGGTCATCCTTTGTCCTGCACCTGCACGGAAGAAGGTGGAGTTCCAACCAAGCTACCAGAGGATGAAGCAATGAAGATTGGTTCATGTGATGAACTTGGGGGTATGGGGACAAAGGCTTGAACTTTCAACTGGGTGGAGAAACCCCGAAGGCTTCAGATTCGGGATTTCTCCCAGCCGTGCTGACATGGCTCTGTTAATAAATTGGAACTTAGAGGAANCAAATTCCTTCTAGATTGTCAAGGTCATCCTTTGTCCTGCACCTGCACGGAAGAAGGTGGAGTTCCAACCAAGCTACCAGAGGATGAAGCAATGAAGATTGGTTCATGTGATGAACTTGGGGGTATGGGGACAAAGGCTTGAACTTTCAACTGGGTGGAGAAACCCCGAAGGCTTCAGATTCGGGATTTCTCCCAGCCGTGCTGACATGGCTCTGTTAATAAATTGGAACTTAGAGGAATGCTTTGCCTCGGACTCTGATTTAATTCCAGATGCTATTCGGAACCCTGACAATGTCAAGCTCTGAACCCAGAGCAGGTTTTCTTGGAGAATAAGACTTCACTAGCTGTAAATCCTTTCTCCCCAGCTTAGCCAAGCTAACAGTTCATCCCAGTTACTGTGTTTCCCCGAAAATAAGACCCTGCCTTATATTTTTTTGAACCCTGAAATAAGCGCTTGGCCTTATTGCCATTGTTGTGGCTTGCCCGAGTCCTGCGCAGCTGCTCATGGATCCGGAAGACCAAGAACCGACCATGGGGTGGCAATCCTGTATCTCCGGTACCTGAGTCCGAGACCGAGGAGAACGCAGTGCCAGAGGACGATAACCAACCAGGGCCTTCTGCACCTCCCCAGAAGGAGATGAGTGACTCAAGTGGAGAGGAGGAGCCTCGGCTCTGCAGGAGGAGGTCTCATCACCTGTAAACCTGCAGACTGATGGGCCACGCCCTAAGACTCTTTAAGGTTTCAGAAAAGCTGAAACCGATTGCTGGAGACAACTCGTTATTTTCCTGGCTGGGTGATTTCAGATCTTTGTTAGCTCAGTTGGAATTACTCCAGTCTTGGAGTAATTACTCTTGGCCAACTCCAGTAAGTGGAAGATAACTCGGGACTTAATGGCCTGCTTGCATTTTGGTATTTTGAATCCTGGCCAAAGTGTTATCTGATTCTCGACAAGAACTGTGTTGAAAAACTTTATAAAACTTACTACTAAGCCGTATTATTAGTAGTAAAGTAATATTTGTTGTGCAAACAGTGTGTGTGTGTCATTTTCTGGGGGGCTTGCCGTGCTGGGTCACAACAGCCATGCACTCAAAAGCCCGATTGGGCTTATTATCAGGGGATGTCTTATTTTGGGGGGAAACAGGGTAATTTATTTAACTTTAGGACATTTATATCCCAATTTGATAGAATGGACAAGGTTAGATCAATATCAGAAGGAGAACATCAAGATCATGAGAAGTGATCATTTCACTTTATGCTGCATTTGTAAAGCCACACTTGGGATACTGCCTCCACTTCTGGTCTCCACTATTCAAAAAAAGATGTTGAGACTCTATGAAGAGTGCAGAGAAGGGTAACAAAGATGATTAGGGGACTGGAGGCTAAAACATATGAAGAACGGTTGAGGGAATAGTCTAATAAAGAGAAGGACTAGGGGTAATATGATAGCAGGGTTCCAATATCTGAGGGGCTGTCACAAAGAAGAGGGGGTTAACCTGTTCTCCAGAGCTCCTAAGGACCGGACAAGAAGTAACAGGAAAAAACTTATCAAAGAGAGATATCCAGCCTAGAATTAAGGAGGAATTTCCTAACGGTTAGAACAATTAATCAGTGGAATGGCTTATCTCCCAGAGTTCTGGGTGCTCCATCCCTGGAGGTTTTCAATAAAAACAACCATTTATCCAGGATGATATAAGGACTCCTGCTTATAAGTGTGAAAAACGTTCGTAAGTCACTTTTTTCAGTGCCATGGTAAATAAGTCGAGGACTCTCTCTCCCTCCCCCCCTCTCCCTCTCCCTCTCCCTCCTCTCCCTCCTCTCTCCCTCTCCCTCTCCCTCTCTCTCTCCCTCTCCCTGTCTCTCTCTCTCTCCACATATATGTGTATATGTGTATATATGTATGTACGTGTGTGTGTGTGTGTGTGTGTGTGTGTGAGCTTATGTATAAAGGGACGCAGTGGCTCAGTGGCTAAGACGTTGAGCTTGTTGATCGAAAGGTCGGCAGTTCGGCGGTTCGAATCCCTAGCGCCGCGTAACAGGGTGAGCTCCTGTTTCTTGTCCCAGCTTCTGCCAACCTGGCAGTTCGAAAGCAGGTAAAAAATGCAAGTAGAAAAATAGGGGCCACCTTTGGTGGGAAGGTAACAGCGCTCCATGCGCTTTTGGCATTTAGTCATGCTGGCCACATGACCACGGAGACGTCTTCGGACCGCGCTGGCTCTTCGGCTATGAAACGGAGATGAGCACCGCCCCCTAGAGTCGGGAACAACTAGCACGTATGTGCGAGGGGAACCTTTACCTTTTATGTATGTATGTATGCATACCGGTGTGTGTGTGTGTGTGTACGCATGCACGCACACACGTGTGCGAGTACACACACACACACACACACACACAAATTAAAAGAGGGAGGTGAATCCATTCCTGTGCCACTTGTCTAGCCTACAGCCTGGAAGGATTTAATGCCTGTGCCAAGCATTTTTCTCTGCCTCTTTTACATTTTGACATATCTTTAAAAAAACAAAAACAAATAAGCTTTGTCTCTCTCTTTTTTCTTCTTTTTCTTTTTTTTGGGGGGGGGGGTTTCTTAGTTCGTTTAGCGGAGAAACGTTCTCCCTGAAGATTTCAACTGGCTACAAATCCCATTGTTGGTCTTGGTTTAATCAGCTTGGTTTCTTTCTTCCGTTCTAGCTAATTCGGAATTATTGTTGCAATTGTGTTCCTGCTCAGAACTGAGCTGCCTGCAGAGGATTAATGGAAGCACCCTGAGATAGCCCAGAAAGGATCTGGGCTGGCTTCCCATAAAGTTGACAGCAACGGCTGAACATTCCTCTTTTGGGACAAAGCAGGATTTCGGTTTATGCTGCTTAAGTCATTTAGGCCAATTGTGGCCTTCGTTTGAAGGCCGTCTTAATGCTGTAGCAAAAATCCTGGATCAAGAGCAGGAAAAATCCAGGTTTCAGGCCCTTTCTGTCAACTCAATCCATCTCACAGGTTATTGTTGTGGGGAAATTTTGGGAAATTGTATAAGGCAGGGGTGTCAAACTGGCCCGCGGGGTACTTAGATCTGGCCAGCGGGGCCGCCCTGGAAACAGCAAAGGACCAGCCCACAGTACCTCTGCAGCAAAAATGGAGCTTGGGAAGGCCGCAAGCTCCGTTTTCGCTGGCAGAGGGTTGCTGGCAGAGCACTCGGGCCGCCACAGGCGCCCCCGACACGAGTGACGTCGAGCTGGTCATGCCCACCCTGGCCACGCCCCCCCCTAGCCCCCCCCCAGGTCAAACACAAAGGTCTCCAAAGCACCTGAGGGTAGGACAAGAAGCAATGGGTGGAAACTAATCAAGGAGAGAACCAACCTAGAACTAAGGAGGAATTTCCTGATAGAACAATCAATCAGTGGAACAATTTGCCTCTAGAAGTTGTAAATGCTCCAACACTGGAAGTTTTTAAGAAGATATTGGATAACCATTTGTCTGAAGTGGTGTAGGGTTTCCTGCCTACACCACTAAGGTCCCTTCCAACTCTGTTATTCTAGAATAGAATAGAATTCTTTATTGGCCAAGTGTGATTGGACACACAAGGAATTTGTCTTTGGTGCATATGCTCTCAATGTACATAAAAAGACAGGATACATTCATCAAGAATCATGAGGTACAACACTTAATGATTGTCATAGGGTACAAATAAGCAATCAGGAAACAATCAGTATTAATATAAATCGTAAGGATACAAGCAACAAGTTACAGTTCTATTCTATTCTATTCTATTCTATTCCTATTCTATTCTATTCTATTCTATTCTATTCTATTCTATTCTATTCTATTCTATTCTATTCTATTGTAACCCTGATGCGGCCCCTCAATGAAATCAAGTTTGACACCCTTGATATAAGGTCTCCTGCTTCAGCTGGGGGTTGGACTAAAAGACCTCCAAGGTCCCAAGGGGGGGGGGCTAGACAGCCATTGCTGTGGGGTCCATTAATTTGAGCTCCTGCACCAAGTAGATTTTCAAATGTTCATTTTTGATTCTGTGAGTTTTCATGGATGGTCCATGTTTTTTTCCTCTCTCCCTAGCAGAAACTGCTGCTAAGAGAATATTGTGTGCCTATTATTTTCTTTTCAATTTACTTGCAGCTTCCATATGTTGTTGAGGGGGATAATGCGTGTCATGTGGCACTTTTATTACTAAAGCACAAAGCGTCAATCGCAAAGAGAAGAAAGAAATAGCAAGTTGTTACCATGCATTTGCCAAATGTTAGCAATTTTGCTAACTGCCTTTATAGCTTCCAAATGAAGGCATCGATGGCCTGAAAATATTATATTTTGGGAGGCAATTGTAAGCCTCAGGCAATAACGTATCTTAAAATTAATCTAATAGGGCACAGCATGCCCAGAATATCAGAATGATATCTGCCAAGTGCTGCATTTAGAAGCTATTAAATAATGCTACAGAGAATTCTGATCACGCTTGATATTACAGGATTAGCCAAATGCCCACAAAGGTTCAATGAAGTTGGTCATTTTGAAATATAGAACACTGTTTGGAAGGAAAAAGTGCCTTGCTGAATATCAAACTACACCTGGAACAAAAATCGATGACTGAGCCTCTCTAATGTTTGATTGAAGCATCTAAAACAGAACAACACTTCTCTGAATCTTTCTAGAGAAGTATTTATGAACCTTCAAGATGTGTGGACTCCAACTCCCAAAACACTGGGGTAAAACACTGAACTCCGCATGGTTTTCCCCTTGGATATCAAAACTAGGAGACGGTGAGTTCTAGTCCCAATTTAAGCATGAAAGCCAGCCAACTGGGTAGCTTTGGGCCAGTCACACACACACACACACACACACATACACTCCCCCCCCCCCCTCTCTCTCTCGTCAACTCTCCTCAGAGGCTTGTTGTGGGGAAAACAGGAGGAGGAATGTGCATTAGGTATAAATATAATAAAGGTAAGAAGAAAGAAAGAGAGAGAGAGAGAGAGAGAGAGAGAGAGAGAGAGAGAAAGAAAGAAAGAAAGAAAGAAAGAAAGAAAGAAAGAAAGAAAGAAAGAAAGAAAGAGGAGGAGGAAAGAAAGAGAGAGGAAAAAAAGGAAGAAAAAGAGAGAAAAGAAGGAAAGAAAGAAAAAGAAAGAAAGAAAGAAAGAAAGAAAGAAAGAAAGAAAGAAAGAAAGAAAGAAAGAGAAAGAAAGTCTTTTTTGACAGGCTTGACTGTGTGAAATGGAGGCTATCTAAGGTTTCTTGGCTTTTGATGGGGCACTGTGTCTCGGCCAGCAGGTTCCCAAGAGCCAGTTTAATGGGGTGATTAAGGACTAGAACATGGAAGACTGCATGCTGGCTGGAGAATTCTGGGAGTTGAAGTCCAGATATCTTTAAAGTTTCTAAGGTTCGGAAACGCTGTTCTAGAGCACGACAGTAGAGGGAACAAGGTATTATAATGGAATGACATTTTTAGAAGATGTTTATGTGAGCAGTCACAAGATTTTCCATTACAGGTGAAAAGATTTGTCTTCTGTTCAAAGGAAAATCAGAAAGCCTTTGCCTTAAAGTCCTATATTGGTTCTATACAACCAGTAATTCCTTTTTTGTCATTCCTGTTACCCCATCTCATTCTCCTCAATAAATCTTGCTAAAGAAAACTCTGTGAAAATCAGGCCACTTTTGGTTTTAGGAGCTGCCCAGCAGCCTGATTTCATGTAATCCCAGGCAACTGACTAACATTAAACTGAAGACTTAGATTTAGACTTAGAATAACTTTATTGTCACTTTGAATATACACTAATTGGCATACATTAAAATGAAATTTGATTGCATACAGCTCTCAAAAGGGTCACCACCTCCAATATACACTACATAAACATGACAAAATAAATAAATAAATACAAAATTTTGCATATACCCATATATATTCTATGACACGGAGAAACAACACAGTTTACAGTAGTTCGGATGTATACATGTACAAGAAAAATGAATCTTGCGAGTGTACCAGACGGATGGCATAGGGAACAAAGCTGTTACAGAATCTGGTAGTCCTGCTAGAAATACTTCAAAACCTCCTCCCAGTGGGAAGCAACAGAAACAGACCATGAAGTGGGTGTGTGGGGGTCTCTAACGATGCTTTGAGCTCTAAGCACATAGCGCTTATAAGCAGAATCCTGAATAGCGGGAAGCGAGCTTCTTATAATCTTCTCCACTGTTCTCACCACTCTCTGTATGGACTTTCTATCTGAGGCGCTGCTGCCACGGAACGTATGGGATGGCAGATATGATGAACTAGTAATTTTCCTGTACCACGTTCTTCCTTAATTCAATTTAGTTAGTTTTTTTTTTTAGAGTCAATTGTTTGTCTTCTTTAAATCGCAACTAGTAATTTTCTTTGTTCAAAGGAATGCTCTGACACAGATGCGCACCTTTATGCAATTCTGCCTGCACAAAGCTATGAGGCTTGAGTCAAGTTGGATGCTTAGATTGCTGAAGGCAAGGAACTACAACTGCCATCTCCATAGGATAACTCAGAGAGAGACACACTTCCCATCTCACTTTATGGCACTTGGGTCTCACTTTATGGCCTCTTAGGTTGCTAGGGACAACCCCAGTAAGTCCTTTGAAGTCTCTGCCTTTCATTTACAGAGGGAAGAAGGAGGGGGTGGCCTCTTTATGACAGCCCATATAAATTCCTGAGAGTGCTCTCTTAGCTTTTCCCAACAAAGAAGAATTTGGTTCTTTCAGTGGCGTTGGGGTGTGTGTGAAGAAGAGAATTTGAAGGCATGCAAGAAACTTCTCCCTTCCCTTTGGGAGATAATTCAGATGCTAATAAGTCCTTTAAAAAGTCTCTGAAACTAATCCTTTCTTAACAAGCTCTGAGTGAGAGGAGAATTTCAGGAATGTTTCTTTTTCAAGCAATAAAATTTACGAAGCTTGAATAGGCGTGTTGGTTTGGGCAAGGCTAATAATCCTTTTTTACTGTTCTGAATCAAGCGTAGATTGGTTATGCTATCATCAGGCAATTTAACACAGATGCAATGGTACATTCAATCAGATTATATTTTATTCTTCAGGCATCCTCTGACATCACTCACGGTTATGTAGAAGTTCTTCTGAATCTACAGTCATAATCTGGAACCATCACGAATATTGTAAAAAAGGATTAATGCTTCCTCATTTCCTTGTTGCTCCATCCTTTCCCGGTAGAGTGCTTGGAATAAATTCCTTTGGGCCAGCGTACTTCAATTACTCCCGCTCCCAGGCATACTTCAATGACCAATAAGAGTACACAGTTATAATCACATGGCATGGACTACATGGCATGGACTACATTCCCCAGAATGGTATGTCTTAAAGAGACAGTTCTTAATTCTAGGCTAAACCCTTGTTAAGCCAGCACAGATGCAGTTTGTTAAAACGCTTTCAATTGTGCCTCTGTAAAAAGTGGCTAGGACAGAAAGAGAGAGATATGCTCTCCTCTTCTGAAGCAGCAATGATTTAAATTCCATGTGTATTGGGTACTGAAAACCTACAACTACAGCCCTGTTTTATTTTGTAGGAAGGCCCTGCCCTCCCCAGATTAAAATATTCTTTATTCTTAATATTAAAAAGAGGCAGAATATTGTATTTCCCCAAGGGAGAAATGGAGAAAAAAATCTTAACAAAGGCAGAAAGCAGCTCCAGTCTTCCTGCCATAGGAAAACAACTTCAAACTAAGAAACTTGAAGAGGCTGGCCTTTAGGAATGCAGATTTTGTATCCATTCAGGAAGACTGGGCCAATCTATTGGCAGACAACACAACACATCACAACACAACACAATACAATACAAACACAAACAAAATGCCTTCAGCCACAGCCTGGAGCTGATGGGATTAAGAATTTACATTCCCCCAACCAAATTCTAAAGACAGGACAGGACCTTTAGGACATAATAGGGTTAACCCACCCCATTGAAATAGTAAAAGACACAAGGCTCACTACATTGCACAACCCCCTGGAGCATCTCAATCACAAAACCCCAGGACCCTATAAAGATCCATCCACTCACTCGGCCATTTTGTCAGCCACCCCAGAAACATTGCTGCTGTCACTGAAGTTTCTGGAAACCAAATAAACCTTCTTTCTTTGCCAGTCAGCTTCCATTTTATTTCTAGCGCCTTCCTCCCAGATTGGAACTGGACTGGATTTTTCTTCCTACAAGTTTTCAGTACCAATATAGTACCAATATAGCCTTATTTTTCAATGGTGGCATTCAGGTTGTCTATTTCTCCGAGCATCAATCTTATTTCCAGCATGTCCTTTCAATTTCTCCCTACTTGCAATTGAACAACACGGTTCTTAATCTTAATTTATTGTTTCCTTCCTAGGCATCTGGCTCCGAAACAGATTTTCTGTTGTACATGGCCTCGTTCTATAGTGATTCTAATGTACCTCTAACTTTCTCATTTATTTTTGCTCAGTCACTTTGACCTTGCATTGATTAAGTTCCAAACCTTTGCACAGATTGACATGGAATTCATGCATAATGCAAGGCTGTGTTTGTGTATATTCCGAAAATTATTTTCAGAGTTCCTCATCCAGATCTCTCTCTCTCTCTCTCCCTCTCTCCCTCTCTCTCTCTCTCTCTCCCTCTCTCTCTCTCTCTCTCTCTCTCTCTCTCTCTCATTTTACAAAGTTTGCTCCAGAGAAACATATTATGGTAACCACTTTTAGGAACTGCATACTAAAAAGCTGAATTACTTCATCTAATGAAAAATATTTACAGCATGAAAGGCCTGCCCTTATGAATTACCTTATTTTTATTTTCATTTTCTTTCCCTCTGCTTCACTAATCTGCTATTTGAATGTCATTTTTGTAATGCAAAATAGGGACTGTGGAAAGCTTAAGGAGCAAAAAAACCAGATTTAAATACTTCAAATTTGGATAATAACTGTAATTTACTTTAATTCAACCCAGCAATTTTCAAACAGGGAAATTCCCCAGAAAAATTATGTATCTTTTTTTCATGTAATTCTTTTCTTATTAATGCAATAATCTTTATACACATTTGAACTACCTGAATCACCTGATTTCCCCAGCATTTGGCAATTAAGTATTTTTGTTGAGAATGGTAAAAATGGACCAAGTTAATCCATCTGGAAACCAGTCTATTGCAATAGCCTGTTAAAATATCCAGAAAACTTTTTATCGATATATCTTTTTAGTTCTGGTTTCACCTGTTTTAGGAGTGTGGCTTCTGGCAACTGCATTTATATGTTGATTTACAAATAAGGTGAAACTTTACAGATTGTCCTTGACTTATGACCACAAGAGGAGCCGGAATTTCCATCACAAGTCGATGCGATCGTAAGTCCGGTCATCATGTGATCAGACCTAATTTTACGACCATTTTGATGGTAGCTGTAAAACGAATCGCTGTGGTCATTAAGCAAATCATATGGTCATATAAGCAAATTGCATGGTTGTTAAGCAAATCCAGTTTTGTTTTTGCAGGAAACCAGCTGGGAAGGTTACAAATCATGGCCAGATGAGTTCAGGACATTGCAACCCCAACAAGTAAATCCTCCTTTATCAACACTGCCTGGAACCAACCCTAGAAGAAGGAGTAGAACCAGCACAATACCAGTAGTCCTCAACTTACGGCCACAATTGAGCCCTAAATTTATGTTGCTAAGTGAAAAATTTGCTAAGTGAATTTTACAACTTTTCTTGCCACGTTTGTTAAGTGAGTCACTGCAGTTGTTAAATTAGTAACATGGTTGTTAAGTGAATCTGGGTTCTCCATTGACCTTGCTTGTCAGAAGGTCGCAAAATGACTCCTGAACACTGCAACCATCACAAATATGAGTCAGTGGTCAAACATCTGAATGTAAATCACATGACCATTGGGATGCTGCAATGGTCATACGTGTGAAAAATGGCCACTATTTTCAGTGCCATTGTAGCTTTGAACAGTCACTAAATGAACTGTCATAAGTCGAGGACTATCTGTACAGAGCTGTCCATCTCCAATTCCCAGAGCCAATCCAGAAGGATACCATGATCAATGGTCCTGAAAGCCACTGAGATGTCAAGAAGACCAAAAATGCATGCACTTCCTCATTCTTCCATACCTAGAAATTATCCAAGAACATGATAAAGAGCCGAGGTGGTGCAGTGGTTAGAGTGCAGTACTGCAGGCTAATTCAGCTGACTGCTAGCTGCAGTTCGGCGGTTCAAATCTCACCGGCTCAAGGTTGACTCAGCCTTCCATCCTTCCGAGGTGGGTAAAATGAGGACCCAGATTGTTGGGGGCAATATGCTGACTCTGTGAACCGCTTAGAGAGGGCTGAAAAGCACTGTAAAGTGGTATATAAGTCTAAGTGCTATTGCTATTGCTATAAACACTATCTCATTTCCTGGCCTGGACCCTGACTGAAAGGGGGTCTAGATAATTCACTTCCAGAGTCCTCTGTAGCTGCAATAAGACTACCTTCTCCACTTTCTTCCCTAAAAAGGTTGCAAACTGGACAGAATACAGTATAACAGAGTTGGAAGGGACCTTGGAGGTCTTCTAGTCCAACTCCTTGCTGAACCAGAAGACCCTATACCATTCTGGACAAATGGCTGTCCAGTCTCTTCTTAAAAAACCTCCAGTGGTGAAGCACCCACAACTTCTGGAGACAAGCCATTTCATTGATGGCAAGTTTCCCTTGAAATTTAGGTTGGATCTCTCCTTGATAAGCTTCCATCCGTTACTTCTTCTCCTGCCTTCTGGTGCTTTGGAGAAGAGGCCGACCCCCTCTTCTCTGTGGCAGCCCCTCAAGTATTGGAAGACTGCTATCGTATCACCCCTAGTCCTTCTTTTCATTAAATTAGACATACCCAATTCCTGCAACTGTTCTTCCTACGATTTAGCCTCCAGTCCCCTTTTTAGCCAGGCCCTGAGGTGGTTTCTTGAGGACGGAGTAAACCAACATCAACTTCCTAAGAGATGGCGGGACTACCCCCTTGTTCAAAGAGGAATTAACTACTTCCAAAACCCAGCCACACATCCTCTACGAGGGGTCCTTGACCAACCAGGAGGAACATGGATATAATCCCGTGTTGATCTTGCTCAAGGATTGTCAAACTCCCTGACAATCCTGCCTACCTCATGAGGCTAAATATGTTTACGATTCATAAATTAAAAAGGGTTAGGGTTTATAAGCTCCGCCCCCTTGCTTGTCTAAGAGAAAGTCCCACCCCTTTCACTTCTGTATAGTTTCCACTGTACGTAATCGTTTCCACTGCTGATTTGCTTCCAGGTGCAATTCAAGGTGCTTGTTGTCACTTTTAAAGCCCTTCATGGCTTGGGACCAGGTTATCTGAGGGACCGTCTCTTGCCGGTCACATCTACCTGACCCATCAAAGCAGGGAGGCAAGGAATGTTGCAGGTCCAATCCCCGAGGGAGATACACCAGGTGTCAGGGTTCCAAATAGCATCCAAAACTAAATCAGAGTCCGAGGCAAAGTATTGCTCAAAGTTCCAATTTATTAGTAGAGCCATGTTGGCACATCTGTGAGAAACCCGAATCTGACGCTACGAGGGTTTCTCCACCCAGTTGAAAGATCAAGCCCCTTGTCCCCACACCCACAAGTTCATCACATTAGCCAGTCATCTTCGTTACTCCCATCAGCTTCCGAGCAGGTGCTGGACAAAGAGTGACCTTGAGAATCTAAAGGAATTTGTTATGGCTACATTTCTATCTCACTCATGCAACAGCCCCTCCCAAATTCCCACAGCAAGCATACATTCTAAAGCATCAAGTGTGACAGGCCAAAGTCTCTAATAAAATATGGCTTCGGGCT
>QLTV01003767.1:664286-674597 GCA_003457575.1 Thermophis baileyi | reverse complement strand
CAGCCACGTCGGCGGCTCCTCCGCCGCCGCCGCCCCCGCCGCTGCTGCCCGTGCCGGTAGTGTGGAGCCCCGAAGTGGAGGTGTGCCTCTTCCACGCCATGTTAGGCCACAAGCCCGTCGGTGAGTGCTTTTGAAGGAGGGGGTGGGGGGGGCTGAAGCAGGCCGCAGGTCGAGCCTCGGCCTCGCGTAGCGGCGCCACCCGAGGCGGGGCGCGAGGAGGCGGGCGGGATTCTTAACGGCAGCGCGGGTTCTGGGCCTTCCACTTTCGGCCCGGCACTTCCTTTCCAAAACCGCCTTAGTTTCGCTGGATTGCCGTTATCGTTGTGTTTTAGGGCTGGAGGGCAGAAGGATTTAATGTTTCAGGCTGTAGGGGTGAAAAGGGGTGTTTGGGCCGAAAAAAGCATATTTCTTTGTTTGTTTCCGGGATAAATTCCAGGGTGGCCACCTGTCTTGGAAACCTTAAGTAGCTGAGCTGGTTCTGATTATTATTAGTTATTATTGGATGGGAGACCACCAGGAGAGCCCAGGCTCAATGGACTAGATAGAACGAGAGAAGGGCTTCTGTATTCTTGCTTTTAGAGCTCACTTCAGGAGACTCCCTCAAAAATTGAGCTCCAGTGGAAGAAGCTTCTCTGTTTTTTAGATTAAATTGAGAGGAAAGTCAATAATAATGGAAAGTGTTGGAGGTTGGAGCCCTCGTTTTTTATGAAAACAGACCAGGAGCTTGAAACCAGACTTGTTCCCTCAAAAATTCACAAACCCCAAAATAGTGCTAAGATCTTGCAAGCAAAATCAGATTGTAATTGGGTTGTTTTACGTAGTTGCCCTTCATTCCATCATGATTGTATGTTGGCCCTTTACAAGAGAGTAGAACTTTGGCCAAGAAGACCTTGGAATCTAAATTATTTGTGCATGATTTCCCCCCCCCCCCCATCGGGTTTTGCTTTCCTTGATTGCAACCTGGAGGGTTTGGGGTTTTTTTTTCTCTCCATATGAAGCCTGACATAAGTAGTGTGATCTGGTACTTTGTGAATAAGTTCACAGTTGCAAAAATGGCTGGATTTTGTTAACCCTCATTTGCCCCACAAATCCATTTGTCCTTGGTGGATAAAGCATGCCATTTTTGCAAACGTTTCCCTGCTTAACTGTCCCCAATGCACCTCTTACTCCCTGCAGCCAAATCTATTTGGTGTAATCTATTTGGCCAGTTGTATTCTTGATCCACTGTGGAGTTATAAATTTTTAAACTAGACATCTTGGGAGAAAAAGAGGTTTGTATTGCAGTATTTATAAAGTAACTTGTGGCCTCAGCAGGCACCTTGCCTGGACTTGGAAGCTGAACGGGAGCAATTCTGGTTCATTTAGTGACCATTGGAACTTACAGCAGCTTGTGATCATTGACTTACGATCATTTTTCATATTTATGACACTTGCAGCATCCCCATGGTCACGTGATCAAAATTCAGACACTTGGCAACTGACTCATATTAATGACGGTTGCCATGTCCTGCAATCACGTGATCCCCTTTTGCAACTTTCTGACAAGCAAAGTCAAAGGGGAAGTCAGAGTCACTTAATAACCACGTTACTAATATAATTATTGCAGTGATTCACTTAACAACTGTGGCAAGAAAAGTTGTAAAATGGGGCTCGCTTAGAAACAGAAATTTTGTCTCACTTAGCAACGGAAATTTGGGGCTCAATTATGGTTGTAAGTCGAGGACTACCTATTCCTGAATTAGAGACTTCCAAGGAATGCCAATCATGCAGACTAGACTGGGATTTTTTTTTTTAATTTAAACTGCTTCTATATCATTTCCAAAGAGAATCATGGATGTGCCCATTAAATCAGTATTTCTCAACCATAGCAACTTTAAGGTGTTGAGTTCCCAGAATTCCCCATGCTGGGAAGTCCACACATCGTATAAGTCGTCAAGGTTCAGAAACACTGCATAAGTCATCAGAAGTCGAGCGTGACACGAAGCAGGCTTTCTTTTTGTGTTAGCTTTTCTTTTCTTTTTTCCCCCCTCCTCCACCGTTCTCACTCTTTCTTTCCCCTTCAGGTGTGAATCGCCATTTTCATATGATCTGTATCCGAGATAAATTTAGTCAGAATATTGGGAGGCAAATTTCTTCCAAAGTTATCTGGGATCACTTGAGCACGATGTATGACATGCAGGCACTGGTAAGTGTTGACAGGTGAAAAACAGAGGTCGGTGCCTCTGCTGAATTACAGCAATGAGGGCTGGCCATAGGAAGTGCCTGCTCTGCAACCCAAGTCAGGTGGAGAAATGATGATAGTTTGTTCTTTCAGAGGGGAAACCATTGCTGTGTGGTCCTTTCCATCCCCCATGCTCCATTTTGCATCAGAGACAAAAATATTCCACACGAGCTATTTTTCAGTCTTTCAAACTCCTGACTGTGAGGCTAATCACCTTCATCTTCATTTAACGACCCCATAATCCCTTGCGGGGTGGAGTCTGGGCAACTGAATGGAGCTAGCAGAGTGTTTTAATGGCCGGATGCCCTTCCTGTCGCCAATGCAGAGTTTTGTTCAGCAGATATATTCTCAGCGTGCCCAGAGAGAGAACTATCTGCCTCCACCTAGGATCGAACTCACAGACTCCTGATTGTGAGGCGAGAGCTCCACCTCTAGGCCACCACACCACTCCTTACAGTGAGGCTAATCATAATACCAAAGAAATCATATTAGGTCCAGAGCACCCTCTTGGAAATAAATGCTAAATCAGTAATGATGAACCTTTTGGGCTCAGTGTGTCAAAAATTCGTAAAATGCCAAACATGACTCTGTTGACATGATAGCCCATCCAAGGAAAGAGAAACAATTCTTCTATTCTTTTTTAAAAAACACAGTCCAATCGTATGCTATGTATTATGTAAATAAATGTCAAATAATTACAAAAATGAAATACAAGCAAAACAGACTCATTTTCAGAGGCTCCGAAGGCCGCACAAGATCATATCCCATTCTTGCCCTGCCTCCAAAAACCACTAGAGAACCGGGTGTACTTTCAAGAATAGTTGGGTGTTGGTAAACACTGGTGTGTCACCCAAAGCATTGTCACCTTTGAAGTGTGTGCCATAGATTCGCCATCTTTGTGCTAGATGTTAGATATAGGTATAAGAACCAGTGCAGTTCAGGGGCTGAACTATAGATGGGGAGAGCCAGATTCTAGTCCTCTCTTTGGCACGTAAGCAGGCTGGATCACTTGGGGCTAGTCATTAGATTGGGAAATCAAAAAACATCTGTCTGTCCACCTTCATTGGACAACCAGGGTAGATTATGGCCCCAACGTTCAATAAAGAGACCTTCATCCTGCAGTGGATTGATTGGGGTTGATACAATATATAATGATATGTTTTACATCATGCACCCATTTATCCTTTCATCTTGTCCTTGCTTGTTAAATACCTTTCCTGGAAACCCATATTATGCCTACAAAAAGCTCTGTAGGTATTGAAATACTGTGATCAGATAAAATGCTTGGAAATTAAGAATTGAAACGACATCACAAGATCTAGAATTCATCTCAGAAGGCAATGGTTTTTTAGTTCTAGTTGATATCTTTCTTATGCACATGCCATATATCTGTAGCACCCACTTAGGGATTATATAATATGTGAGAAAGATACACAAATTGTAACGATTGCGGTTTTAGTGCATATTTTCATTTTTAAAGGAAATCTTGTTGATCTTAGGTATCATAGGCAACAGTGATACCATGCAGAATAATTAAATTTTGTACAGCATGATTTATGGTAGCATACAGTGCAGTTATACAATAAAAGTACATAGAGAATAAAATAATATAAATGCTGAATCAAACATCAGCACATACAAGCTTCTAAAAAACCTACTGAGAAGTGTTGATCTTATAAGCTAAACGATTTAGAGGTCAGAAAAAACAAAAGAAAAAAAGGAAGGGCTAGAAACAAAACAAGAGCTCTTTCAAAATATTATGCCCTAATTGCAAAATCTTACTTTGTTTATGTTTATTTGGAAAAATCTAAAGCTTGGCATAATCAGTTTAATTAATTTTTTTTTAATTTTTTTTTAATTTCCATATAGACATTCACACTTTTATCAGTTCATTTCTCTTTTACAATTTTTATACATACATTAGCTATTTTGTATACAAATCTTATAGTTATCTTATAACATTATTAGATTCAGGGTTGCTTTTTTTTCCGTCCCCTTTTCTTTTTGTAACCCCTCCTTCTTTCCCTTACTCCCCTCTCCCTTCTTCTCCTCCTAACCTACTTCCCTTCTCTCTCCCCTCCTCTTCTCTACTTCCCCTCCTACTCTCTCTCCTCCTCGACACCCCTCTTCTTCCCTCTCCTTCTTGCTAACCTCCCTCTCGCTCCTCTCCTTCTTTCTTCTATGCTACACTTCCTCCGATTGGGATGGATTTCCAGCAACCCTGAATTCCTTTATATAAACTTATTATGTTCACTATTTTATCCCTTTAACAAACTTTTACCTCAATTTTTTTTAACTTTATGTGTTTGTCATTCAATCCATTTTCAGTTTATGGTTTTTCCCCTTCCCCCCCAATCCCCTACTATCTTTCAAGTGTTACATCTAGGGTATATCATTTCTTTTAATTAAACTTTTTCATTTATATTCCATTTCCAACCATCTATAAAACTTCCCCCATGTCCTATAATACACAGAATCCTCTTTATCTTTTAATCTTAAAGTTAATCTATTCATTTCCGCGCAGTCCAAATTTTGTTTTTCTTTTTAAGCATGAGTCGGAGATTCTTCCTTTCCCCAACTCAGAAAAAAACTTCAGCCTCCCTGAAGAAATTATTCAAGAAGTAAAAGAAGGTGAGACATTTGGATGTATGGTACATTTCTTACAAACAAAATCTTACAGTAAAAGTCTGTATAGAATTGCAGCCTAAGCCATTACACTGGGGGATATATTGATATGGTCTTCAAGCAGACAGAATTCGGCAGGAGGTAGTCCTCATCTTACAACCTTAATTTTCAAAGCAAGCTGTGGTGTCTTTTTGAAAGTTGTCCAAAGACAGCACAGGTTTACAAAGACACCGCAGCTTGTTTTTGGAAGCTGTTTTCTGCTATCGTCCAAACTGGCGTCCCGATGATAGCACAGGTAAAGCTTCCAAACCAAGATGAAATGGCTAAACTTTGCTATTTTCAGAAAATTTGGAGAACTTTGTAAACCTGAGCTATCTTTGGAGCCTTCCAGATATGTGAATTTGCCTGAATTTTTAACAGTGGCCATGCCGGAGGTTAAGGAAGACTGCTAAATTCTGTCCTGAAAGCAGAGCATCGCTCACGTTTTCTTGAAGAAAAAGGGGAAATCTCCATCTTGGAGGATGCTATTCATTTTTGGTGGAAAGGGATTGATTAGACTAAATCCGGTGTTCCTTTTGATGCTTTTTGGATAGAAAAAATGTGCTTTGAAAGTTATTGAAATTTGGGAAGAGGCAACAAGTTCAAGGTCACAGAAATTTGCCAAAACTATAAAGTTGGATTTAAGTCATGATGCCATCCGTTTTAGAGATGGTGTAGGAATGACCTCTCTTTTGCTCCAAACAAAAAAGAGCTTTTAGGACAGTACTAGTTGAATGTAAGCTGAAAAAATATACATATTATTTTCTACCACTTTCTGCCCTGAAATTATTGCTCATTTTCTGCTTCTTTGTTTTGGAGGCTATGGGTTGTGTTTTGTTTTTTCTCCGGCCCCATACTTCAAAAAATAAATAAATCTAGTTTTAGATGATTTGGAGGGCTCTTGGTGGCAGCAGGAGCTGGCAGTGAAAAATCATTTTGCCCCAAAACATACTTGGGCGACCTTCTCAAGATCAACTGAAGGAAGGAAGACATTGAAATTCCCTACTTTCCCACTGATCTGCTTCTCATTCTTCGCATAGGTAAAGTGATGATTGAAGACGATGTGAAGGAAGAAATAAAGGAAGAGATGGAAGCGCACTCAGCGGCCGAAGAAGGTATTTTGATATATGAAAGACAAGTCTTCAGTAAGACAGGGTTAGCCCTTATTAGTCCTCACATGTGCAGGTCATGAAAAAAATTGTTTTAGAAGGTAGACTGTTTTCGAAGGGTTGAAAGAGATCATGCATTGTTAAGAGGTGGGATTGCAATGCTTTTCAACCTTGGCAACGTAACGGGATTGGGCAACCGTTCGTCTGAAGTGGTATAGGGCAGTGATGGCGAACCTTTTTTTGCTCGGGTGCCAAAAGGGCGCGCGCGTACCCACATCCATAATACAATGCCCTCCCCCCACACGCATGTGCGAACAACCCACCCACCCCGCGCTGCCGCCCCGCACATGCGCACAGGGCTCACTGAAGCCTCCAGAGCCTGTGGATGGCGAAAAATGGATTCCAGCTGATTTTCGGCCCTCCTGAGGGCGGGGGGGGTCTTTTTCGCTTTCCCCAGGCTTCAGGAAAGCCTCCGGAGCCTGTGGATGGCGAAAAACAGACCCAATGGCCCAACCGGAAGTTCGGAAACGAACTTCCGGTTGGGCCATTGGGCCGTTTTTCACCGTCCCCAGGCTTCAGGAAAGCCTCCTGAAGGCGAAAACGACCTCTCCCCCCCCCCGCCCTCCGGAACGCCGAAAATCAGCTGGCCAGTGCGCATGACATAGGGCAACGCCTCGTGTGCCGTCAGATATGGCTCCGTGTGCCACAGGTTCGCCATCACGGGTATAGGGTCTCCTGCTTGAGCAGGGGGTTGGAGTAGAAAACCTCCAAGGTCCCTTCTAACTCTCTTATTATGTTAAACGTAAGATATGTGGACTTCAACTCCCAGAATTCCTCCAAACTCTTATCTCTATTCATGAGATCTCGTTATAGACTCGAAGTTCCAATGCTCAGGCTTCCTCTGTGGTCATGTGGCCATACTTCAGGCCCTCAGCCACATTTATGGCCATTTGCAGTATCCTGCAGTCATATGACCGCATTTTTAGGGCAGCTTTGCTGAAAACCAGCATTCCCAGTTTTCAGCAAAACCATGCCCATAGCAAACCATTGGTTTGCTTAACAGCCACGATGATTTGCTTAACAACTGCCACAGAAGTGGTGAAACTGGGTCAGTCACATGATCAAACCATTCTACGACTCATTACAAGATACGACCGTAATGGGCCGGCTCCATTACACTTGTATCTCGAGGTCTACCTCTAGTTAATTAGATACAAAACTGACCATTTGGGTCCATGAAGAATCGGATAAAATCGGATGGATGGAAACTAATCAAGGAGAGAAGCAACCTGGAATTAAGGAGAAACTTCCTGACAGTAAGAACAATCAACCAGTAGAACAGTTTGCCTTCACAAATTGTAGGGGCTTAATCACTGGAGGTTTTGAAGAAGAGATTGGACAACCATTTATCTGAAATGGTATAGGGTGTCCTGCTTGAGCAGGGGGTTGGACTAGAAGACCCTCAAGGTCCCTTCCAGCTCTACTCTGATTGATCGGTTGAAATTGTGGATAGAATGGCCCACTTTTAAGCTACATATTGCTTAATTATTAATTAAGCTATATGTAGCTTAATTATTAATGTATATTTCTTATAAAAAGTACGATCACGTATGGAAAGAAATGCGTATAAATTCATTGCAGCCATGCTCTTTTTGGGAACGGAGATGTTGCTTAAATTATGGTCTCATCATTGTGTTTCAGTATATGCTTCTCTGGGGAACCTGACAAAGGCCACCGAAAAACCCAGCAGCAAAGAGAAGGAAAGAAGTTCCTCGGAGTCTGGATCCAAAGAAGGAGGAGATAAGAGAAAGCGAAACAGAGTCACAGAGAAGGTCTTAAATGCAAACAGCAACCCCTCCAGTCCCAGCGCAGCCAAAAGGCGCAGGACGTAAAAAGACGGCAGAACAACTCTGGAGCGTATCCTGAAGTCTGAACAGGGAAGAATTGTAGGTCCTAGCTAGCCCATCTTTTGTTGAATAGGGAGACAAAGTGAGGTAAACTGGTCATCACCCCTCTAAAAGGAAGCAAATGGTAGCTTTGTCCTCCTCCAAATTTTAGGAAGAGCGGGAGGCTTTGCAGCAAATGCCAAACAAGTCTGACGTTTATTTTTTTTGCCGTCAGATGCAAACTACATACTTAGTCTCACAATTGGATCTGTGGGAACCAAGGAGCATCGGTGTTTTTGATTTAAATTTTTAGAGACTTCTGTGTTTTGAACTGGAGTTGCTCACCTTGGCGACTGCAGCACAATTCTTAATAACCGGAATCGGAACTTGCCAAAGGCAACTGAGTTTATACATCCTGGGATCAGTCAGGCATGTTGCCTGGTAGCAGAAAAGAGAGTTCCCTGTATATTTGTATATATATATGCAGTTGTTGTTTTTTTTAATTCATTATTTAATTTACTGATCGTTTTTAAAGAAAAAGTATTTTTTTGCAAAAATTCTTAAATAGAGGTTCGGGTAACTTTGCTATTTAAGCTATTTTGGAAGTAGGTTTAGGTTTTTACTTGAAAATGTGCTGCGTTTATACGCACAGGTGTTAAAAGTCGAACTCTCTTAGTGTTTCTGTATGATCCGATAGTAAAATTTCCTTCTCGGAATTGGGGGTGGGGGGTGGATTTAGAAAACACCTTTTGTAAGAAAAACAGTAACAGTTATGGTAACATTCAACATTCTGTTTGAATAAATTTCTGCTGTTCGATAAAATGGGTTCCAGTCCATTTCGTGTTTCATTCCAACCCCTTTCATTTTACAAGCCTACATGAAGTCAGATTTGTTTTACCGAGTTCTAAAAATAGCTCAATTTATGGTCAGCTTTCATTCTTGCAAGCAGCCAGTGATTTTTCTCCACCCTCTGGGCCAGGGGTGTCAAACTCGATTTCATTGAGGGCCGCATCAGGATTGTGTTTGACCTTGAGGGGGCCGGGCTGGGCATGGCCAGGGTTGGCATGGCCAGCTCAACACTCGTGTCAGGGGCGCTTGTGGTGTCCCGAGCGCTCTGCCAGTGAAAATGGGCTCCCAAGCTCCGTTTTCGCCTGCGATGGCCGCCTGCAACCCTCTGCCAGCAAAAACAGAGCCCGGGAAAGCCACGTGAGCTCCATTTTTACTGGCAGAAGCACTGCAGGCCGGTCGTTTCCAGGGCGGCCCCGCGGGCCAGATCTAAGCACCCCGCGGGCCAGATCTGGCCCCCGGGCCTTGATTTTGACACCCCTGCTCTAGGCCTCTGTTGATACAGTTCTAGTTCTCGACCTACGATTGTAATTGAGCCTGAAATGCAGACATGTGACTATGGGGAGGGGGCGACTATTGGAACTTTGGGACTAGGTTCTAAGTCCCTTTTTCCAGGTAGGTTGTAATTTCATTTTTATTTTATTTTTGAAAGTTTTTATTTTTTAACACACTCCACATAAAAACATCAATACATATACCATAAACCATATCAAATTTTACATTACTATACAATAAACAATAAACAAACATCCTAATCTTGCACCTTTTATAATCTTGTTGCCCACCTGTTTTCCCATAATACCTCGTCACTCCCGTCCCTCTACCTCCATCTCTTTCCTCTACCTTCTTTCTCCTTCTCTCCCTTCTTCCTACTGTCCTCAACCCCTTCCTCTCTCTTTCTTATTCTCTACCTCCACCTCACCTCCCTCTTCTCCTTCCTCCTCTTTCCTCCTTCTAACCTCCTCCTCTTCTCCTATCTACGCTCTTCCTTCTCCTCTTCTCCACTTCCTCTTCCTCCCTCTTAATCCTTCCCTGGGTATATCCAATTATAATCCATTTTATGGTTAACAGACAAGCAACTTGTCTCTCTAACTTCACTTAATTCACGGTACAACTATTAATCTTCTATTTTTTCTATATCCCTATTTCTATACATATTTATTCTTTCTAGGTACATTCTTATTACTATCGTAGTGCTGCCTCCTTAACTACCTAATTTTTTCACCTGGGTCTAACCCCTTCAGCTTTCCACTTTCCGTCATTTTAATCGGTGTTACTTATCTTCTATTTATATTCATTTTCCATCCAATCATAAAATTTTCCCCAAATATTATAATATTCTGAATCTTCCTTTTCTTTAATTATCATTGTCAATCTATTCATCTCCACACAGTCCAATATATTCTTGATTACCTCCCCTTCAGAAGGGGCGTTTGTTGCTTTCCAATTTTGTGCAAATACAATTCTAGCTGCTGTAATTATGTGAATAATTAAATATGTATCTTCTTTATTAAATTTCTCTGGTAATATACCCAACAGGAATATCTCTGGTGTCAGCTCTATACGTTGTTTCACTATTTTGCTA
>QLTV01003767.1:601722-662729 GCA_003457575.1 Thermophis baileyi | reverse complement strand
CTAAATCTTTTTTTTTTTTCACTAATATTCTATTATGATTATCTTCTTTTATTGATGAGCACTTTGCCGTAAGCCAAATTCCTAAATACTTTACTTTTTTGACCACCTGCATGTCTGTTTTTTCTTCTAACTGTTTATCCTGTTTTTTGGTGAGATTTTTAGTTATCAGTTTTGTTTTGTCTTTATTAATTTTAAGTCCCGCCACTTCTCCATATTTCTATTTGTTGTATTAATATCTATTAATATCTATTTGTTGTATTAATTTGGGTCCCGACTCTAATGGTTCTTCAAAAATTAACACCAAGTCATCTGCAAACGCTTGCAATTTATACTCTTCTCTTTTAATTTTCATTCCTTTTATATCTTTACTCTATCTTATATTTCTATTCAGTACCTCCAAGGTCAAAACAAATAGTAGTGGGGATAAAGGACATCCTTGCCTTGTTCCTTTCATGATGTCCACCTTTTCTGTCATATCTCCATTCACTATTACTTTTGCAGATTGTTTACTATAAATTGTTTTGATTACATTGATAAATCTCTTCCCAAAATCCATATTTTGAAGTTGTATTGTCATAAATTGCCAATTCACATTATCAAATGCCTTCTGCGCATCTAAGAACATCAGTGCCACTTGTTTTTCAGCGTGTACCTCATAGTATTCTAATGTATTCAGAATTGTTCGCATATTATCCTTAATCCGTCTTTTAGGTAAAAACCCATTTTGGTCTGAGTGTAATTCATTTAAGAATTTTTTAAGTCTATCCGCCATTATTGAAGCAAAGATTTTATAGTCCGCATTCAAAAGTGAGATCGGTCTGTAGTTCTTAATTTTCTGTAAATCAGTCTCTTCTTTCGGAATTAGAGTTATAAATGCCTCTGACCATGAATCCGGTATCTTTGGCCTCTAGTAAAAGTTCATTATAAAGTTCCAACATCACAATTCCTAATGTTTCTTCCAATGTCTTATAAATCTCTGCTGGTAATCCATCTGGTCCTGGTGCTTTGCCATTTTTCTGTCTTTTAATTGCCTCTGTTAGTTCCATCATTGTTATTTTCTCATCTAACAAGTTCTTAAACTTTTCTGGTATTTTAGGTAGTTCCACTTTCTCCAAATATTGTTTTATATTCTTTTCAGTTATTTTTTCTTGTTTGTATAGATCCTCATAATATGCTCACACTATCTTTTTTTTCTCCTCATTTCGATATTATAGATTCCCTTCAGCATCTTCCAATTGTTTAATCCATTTTTTTTTCTTTCTTCATTTTATAAGCTAACCATCTCCCTGGTTTATTAGCACGTTCAAAAAAGTTCTGTTTAGTCATTTTTATTTTCCTTGCCACTTCTTCATTTTCCATTAAATTCATCTTATGTTTCTTCAGCTCCATCATATTTTTAATCTTTTTATTTTGGGTATCTTTCTGAAGTTCTTTTTCTAATTTCTTATATTCTTCTTCTAATTTTTTCTTGGTTTGCCTTTGGAACTAGGTTCTAAGTCCCTTTTTCCAGGTAGGTTGTAATTTCAAACATTCGCGAAGCAACCAGTCATAAGTCGAGGATTATCTGTGTTCTTAACTGACCATAGTATTTGTTTTAACCTCTCCCAGAGTGGTGGATGGCCTTTAGAGATGGACTAAATAAGTAATTCCTAAAATCTTGTGGCTTTTGAATCTTGAGGAACCGCATTCATTTGCATCCACAGGGCCAAAACACCTAACTGGGTCAGGTGATATATATCATGGCACCAGAAATCAAAACCCCCATCCTTTAACATTTGCACATCCAACATCAGGAAACAAATATAAAGTTTGCATTGTGGTAAGATTGCATGTGTCTGTCAGGCACAAGAAAGCAGAAGCCAGGATAGAGCTCAAAAGCACTATGAGTGTATTCCATGCTACCTATATGGAACAGCTTGCCTCCAGAAGTTGTGAATGCTCCAACACTGGAAATTTTTAAGATGTTGGATAACCATTTGTCTGAAGTGGTGTAGGGTTTCCTGCCTAAGCAGGGGGTTGGACTAGAAGACCTCCAAGGTCCCTTCCAACTCTGTTATTCTATAGCAGTGATGGCGAACCTTTTTGATGCCGAGTGCCCAAAGCGCAAACGTGCAATCCCAAAATGTAATGCGAGTGCCCCTTGCGCATGCCCCCCGCCCCTGTGCATGCGCCCCACCCCCTGCATGTCCCCTGCATGTGCCCCCTGCATGCGCCCCATCCCCCGTGCATGCGCATGCATCCCCCATGAATGTGCCCCGCTCCCCTCCACCCCCGCCCATTTTTGGCTTTCAGGTTGGTGTAGGAGGCCTTCCAGGCCCAAAACGGGGAGCGGGGGACACGCGCGCACGTGCAAGATCCCCCCAAATGCAATGCGAGTGCCCCCGTACATGTGCTCCACCCCCCGCGCATGCACGTGTGTGTCCCCTGCATGCACCCCTCCCCCCACGTATGTGCGACAGACCTGAAAATCAGCTGGCTGGCGGGAGGCGCGCGCACATGCACGGTGGAGCTGGGCTGGGGCGATGGCTGGCATGCCCGCAGAGAGGGCTCTGCGTGCCACCTGTGGCACGCGTGCCACAGGTTCGCCATCACGGTTCTATAGTCTATATATTCTATATATAAGAATCTGATCTATCAATGGTCAAGGCAAATTGGCGCTAGGTAAGAGTTAACAGATTTCGGGGGAGACGACTTAGGTCTCTTATGGCAGCATAGAGAATTCCAAACTGATGATGCATTTGACTCCACCTTCGGGATCAACCTGTCATCTCCTACAATGTCCTCATTTCTTGCTTATCATCCTTAGCTGGACAGTTCCTAAACATTTTTTATTAGCTGCGCCTGACTTAGTTATAAAGTAAATTGATTTTTCTGAATTGGCACCATACATTGAAGCACGAACTAACTAAAGAAACCAAGATTACCCAAAATGTTACAACACAAACACCTGCCAATAACTAATGTAAGGTTAACATAATTAACCTCTGGGTTAATAACAATGCAATCATTAGTGCACTTAATTACATGTCATTTTATTTTTTTTAAATATTACCTAATTTGTGGCCCACTTTGCAATTTCAAAGCAACTCGCATTATCGCAGTGCAATCAGTGTAATTAATTAAGTGTAAGGAAATTAATTTACTACATGTACCGAAGCTGAACATTTTCTTGATTCTGGCTCTTCTTGTGTTGTGCTGAAGCCCTGTTTATATAAGTAAAACCTCGTTATTCCAGGAAAAAAAACCAACACAACATATCTAGTCCACTTTTACCAGGATCAATTAATAACAGCAAATTTGTACAGGTAATGCAATTTTTCATTTAGCGACCAAACTTACAATGGCACTGAAAAAAGTGACTTTATAACTGTTTTTTTACACTTATCACTGCAGCATCTCCATGGTCACGTGGTCAAAATTCAGATGCTTGGCAAGTGGCTCGCATTTATGACGGTTGCAATGTCCCAGGGTTTTTCTATGATCACCTTTTGCAATCTTCTGACAAGCAAAATCAATGAGGAAGCCAGATTCACGTTACGAACATGTTACTGACTTAACAACTGCAGTGATTCACTTAACCACTGTGGCAAGAAAGGTCGTGAAACAGGGCAAAACTCACTTAATCCTCTCACTTAGCAACAAATTTTGGGCTCAGTTGTGGTCATATGTCCAAGGTTATCACCTGTAAGCCTTATGGGCCTATTTTGAACAAAAATAGCCGAAAATAAAACACGCTCAGCCTAATGCCCAAATCTTACTATGGGAATGGCATCAGAAACTCAGAAAAGTAGACAAGTCTTTGTAAAATAGAAATATTTCATATGTAAACCTATCAAGTGGGATTGCAACCCTAAAGAGCTGTTAAATGTATAGAGTTAAAAAGGTTTGCAATATTATTCAGACTAGTTTTTCTGCTATAAAATTAAGTACAGATAGGTTTTTTTTAAATTAAATTATTATATTTTTCCTATAACTATTGTATTTTACCCTGCTCTCATTTTAAATTGTTTGTTTAGAATTTTATTGGTAATATGTGTTTGAACCTGTACGTTGATTGGTAATATGTGTTTGAGCCTGAACGGTAATATGTGTTTGAACCTGTACTATATGCTAATCAATAAATAAATATATATATAAGTACAGGTAGACCAGGGGTGGGTTCTAACTTACCACGCTGCCGGTTCGCTTCCTCCTGCGCCGCGTGGCCGCGCCCATGTGCAGTGCCGAAAAATCAAAAAAAATTCCCCCCCAAAAAAGCCGAAAACAAGATGGCGACGCATGCGCAGTGCCGGAAACTCGGTTTCTGCGCATGCGCAAAAAAAGAAAAAAGAATTCCTAAAAAAAGATGGCGGCGTCCACAGATTGGCACCAACTGAACCGGCTCCGTGATGTCACCAGCGGGTTGCTACTAGTTCGGGCGAACCGGTCCGAACCGGGAGGAACCCACCAATGTTCCCTCTAAGCTGCGCGGCCACGCACCTGACAGGAAATCGCCGCGCGGCAGTTTCCAACTGCTACGCAGCGATTTCCAATGTCAGAGGGAACATTGGAACCCACCTCTGAGGTAGTCCTTAACCTACGACCACAATTGAGCCTAAAATTCCTGTTCCTAATTGAGAGAGTTGTTAAGTGAGTTTTGCTCCATTTTATGACCTTGCTTGCCACAGTTAAGTGAAGCACTCCAGTTTTTAAGTTAGTAACAGGGTTGTTAAGTGAATCTGGCTTCCCCACTGGCTTTGCTTGTCTGAAAGTCGCAAAAGGGGATCACATGACCCTGAATTACTGCAACCGTCATAAATATGAGTCAGTTTCCAGGCATCTGAATTTTGATCACGTGTCCATGGGGATGCTGCAAGGGTCGTAAGTGTGAAAAACCATCATAAATCACTTTTTTCAGTGCCATTGTAACTTTGAACAGTCATAAAACGAACTGTTATAAGTCAAGGACTCTATACTTTATGCCATTTTCTTATTCTTCAGCTCGGAAATAATACAGATATATTATACCTGTAGTTGCAATCTCACATACAGGTAGTCCTCGAATTACGACCACAATCGAGCCCAAAATGTATGCTGCTGAGTGAAACATTTGTTAAGTGAGTTCATCCCATTTTACGACTTTTCCTGCCACCGTGGTTAAGTGAACTATTGCATTTAAGTTAGCCACGTGGTTGTTAAGTGAATCTGGCTTCCCCATTGACTTTGCTCTTCAGAAGGTCACAAAAGGGAATCACATCACTCCAGGACTCTGCAACCGTCATAAATATGAACTAGTTGCCAACCATCCAAATTTTGATCATGTGACCATGGGGATGCTGCAACAGTCATAAGTGTGAAAAAAGGTCCTAAGTCACTTTTTTCAGTGCCGTTTGAATGGTCACTAAATGAACTGTTGTAAGTCGAGAATTACTTTTATCTGTGGGTAAATCTATTTTAAATACAACTGCTTTTTGGTCACTGTCTGAAAATGTGCTTTTGTGTGGCCTATTCCTACCTCCTGTTATCTGTCTGATATTTCACTCTTAAAAGCCTGCCCCGTCAGCACAGTCCCACTACAAAAAAATAAAACCTAAATAATACAAAAAAAAAAAAAAAAAAATTGGCTTAATCACAAAGGTGCTTTTTCCCCCCCCAAGAGGCAACTGGACTTTCTTGTTTTTCTTTGAAGACGTTTCGCTTCTCATCCAAGAAGCTTCTTCAGCTCTGACTGGATGGTGGGGAATGGAAGGATCTGTACATTGGGGAAACAAAACATCCACTTCATCAACGCATGGCACAACATAGGAGAACAAACCCATCAGGACAAGATTCAGCAGTCCATCTGCATTTAAAAGACAAAGGCCACTCTTTTGAAGACAGAAAAGTCCACATTTTGGACAGAGAGGACCGCTGGTTTGAAAGAGGGGTCAAAGAGGCCATCTATGTCAAAATTGAACAGCCCCCTCTCAACAGAGGGGGAGGGATACAACATCATCTATCTCCAGTCTACAACACAGTCCTTTCAACAGTTCCAAGAAGGCTCCACACCCATTTGCACTACTCAAGTGACCCTGAGGATACAGATGAACCTCCAAGTGACCTCAATGACTCTCTACAACAGCGGTTCTCAACCTGTGGGTCGCGACCCCTTTGGGGGTCGACACCGTCACTCGCAGGGGTGAAATGCTCCCGCTTCAGCCATGCCTGCGGGTCACCGGACAGCCGGTAGCCACAGAAGCGGAAGACTTCGCCCACCCACCTGAACACCGCCATTTGAGTTCTTTTACCCTCTGCGCATGCGCAGAACGCTTTGCGCATGCGCACAGGGTAAAAGAACTCAAATGGCACCCGGGCGGGTGGGCGAAGTCTCCCGCTTCCGTGGCTACAGGCTGTCCAGCGACCCGCAGGCACGGCCGAACTGGGAATATTTCACCCCTGGTGCCACGCCCCCTTTGTCACCTCATCGCATGGGGGAGGGGGCGGGGGGGGCGCGGCATTAAAAAGGTTGAGAACCACTGCTCTACAAGAATGCAAATGACCAGCTGTCTGCAAGGAGTATAAATCCTTCCATTCCCCACCATCCAGTTAGAGCTGAAGAAGCTTCTTGGATGAGAAGCAAAACGTCTTCAAAGAAAAACCAGAAAGTCCAGTTGCCTCTTGGGGGGGGGGGAAGCACCTATAACCTGGATGACTGAGAATCTCCACAGACAAATCGGCTTAATGTAATAGTTTTACCCAACACACCTAAGATAAAGCGGCCGCAGGCAGAGTTAGATACCGATTAACAGAGTTGGAAGGGACCTTGTAGGTCATCTAGTCCAACCCTCCATTTGAAAGGTGTTCACTCCAAAGTGAATAGCTAAATGTCTGGAGTTTCGCACCATTTGCCTACAACAGTGATGGCTAATCTTTTTGTTGTGAGCAAAAAATGGCAGCGCATGCGCGCTATCGTGCACGCGCGTACCAATACCCATAATGCAACACGCTACCCCACATGCGCGCACAACCCCCCCACCCCGCCCCCCCCCCCGCCCGCCGCCCAAGCAGGAGACCACCATTTCTGACAGATGGCAATCGAGTCTTTCCGGTCCAGTTGGTGCCACTCGTTACAGTAAAACGATGATGCATTCGTTTGCCGATCAGGATGTCGTGTGAATACAGTATTGCGTGTTCGGGTGGTTCGGCGAAGGGTTAACAAGGAACGAGACCCGCCCTCGGGGAGGGGGGGAAGGTGGGGGCGGTCTCTGTCAATCAACGCCTCGAGTGGGAAGCAGAGCAGATTAGCTGGTCTCCTCCTCCCCCTCCCCCCCCCTTTCCAGCCACCACTCCGGGTTCCGAGCATTCCATTCTGGAACGTAGAGGATTTCCCAACGTTCGGAAGGAACGCCGGCCGGCCAATCAGCGTGCAGAAGCGACTCGGCTTGCGGTCGGGGGTTGGAGGCCGGCTCTCGCGCTGCCCCCTCCTCCTCGTTTTCCCCCCACGTGCCTTTCACTTTGATCTCGCCGTCGTCTTCCTGCTCGCTTTTTTTGGGGGGGGGGGGCTCGTCTCTTTCGCTTTCCTTTCTTCCGTTGCCATCGAAAGGGCCAGTCCGCCTCCGGAGCCATGGCGGCTTGGATGAGAGCGGGGAAGGAGAAAGACCAAGCCGGCGAAGGGGAGGAAGAGGAGGAGGAAGAGGAGGAGGAGGAGGAAGAAGAAGACGGAGCGGGAGGGCTTTGGGAGTACGATTCCACTTGGGAAGAGGAGGAGGAGGAGGAGGAAGAGGAGGAAGGGAGGCGGGAGAAGAAGAAGAAGACCCGGGAACCGGCTTCTCAAGCCGCTAACCTGGAAGAATCCAAAGCCCGGGAAAAGCACAGCTGGTGGCCGTCCAGCAGCCCCAAGTGGGCCTCCGCTAGCCAGGTGAGAGATTCCTCGGGAACAAAAGAAGAGCAGGAGGCGATCGCAGTGACGTGCGGCTGTGCGTTGCGCTCCAGTTGCGCCCGTTCCTGAATTGAGATCCTCAGCCGGCCAGGCATTCGTGCCCCTGAGTCGCCTCTGGATTGAACTAACAGGTAGTCCTCCATTTACGGCCGCAATCGAGCCCATCGGTTCCGTTGCTAAACGAGACAGTGGTTCAGCGGATTTGGCCCCCTTCTACGACCTCTCTCTCGCCCCCGTGGTTAAAGGGGAATCGCTGCGGTTGTTAAGTGAGTCAGCCGGTTGTTAAGCGAATCCGACTTCTTTCCCCCCCCCACTTTGCTTGTCAGGAGGTCGCCAAAGGGGATCCCGTGACCTTGGGACCCTGCAGCCGTCATAAATATGAGTCGGTGGCCAAGCGTCGTGAGTTTGGATCGTGTGACCATGGGGATGCTGCAACGGTCGTCAGTGTGAAAATAGGTCAGAAGTCAGGTTTTTTGGCGCCGTTGTAACTTTGAACGGTCACTAAGCGAACTGTTGTAAGTCGAGGACTGCCTGTACTGTAATGCGCTGTCCATGGGGCTGCCCTTGAAGAGGAGCCGGGTGCTTCAGCTGGTGTAGAATGCACCGATCGATCGGGACAGTTAGGTATACAGGTAGTCCTCGACTTACAACGGTCCCTTTAGTGACCAAAGTTACAACAGCGTTAAAAAATGACTTAGGACCGTTTTTCACACGACCGTTGCAGCATCCCCATGATCACATGATGAACATTCAGATGCTTGGCAACTGACTCACATTTATGACGGTTGCAGTGTCCCGGGGTCACGTGATCCCCTTTGGCGACCTTCTGACAAGCAAAGTCGATGGAGAAGCCACATTGGCTGAACAACCGTGTTCCCTAACTTAACAGCTGCAATGGTTCACTTAACAACTGTGGCAAGAAAAGTCGTAAAATGAGACAAACTTGCTTAACAAATGTCTCGCTTAGCAACATAAATTTTGGGCTCAATTGTGGTCGTAAGTCGAAGACTACGTCTATTCCCCGATTCCTAGTTTGCTTCCGTCTCCAATTCAAGGTGCTGGTTTTAACCTTTGAAGCAGGGGTGTCCAACCTGCTGGCTGGGGAATTCTGGGAGTTGAAGTTCACAAGTCTTAAAGTTGCTGAGGTTGGACACCCCTGCTGTAAAGGACCTCATGGCATGGCACCCGGTTACCTGAGGGTCCAGCTCTCCTCAATTACACCTGCCTGTCTATGAGACAGGCAGATGTAATCACTTGTCTGGACAGTCACTGGTCTGAAATGGTATAGGGCTGTGATGGCGAACCTATGTGGCACGCGGAGCCATATCTGAGGCCACGCGAGGCGTTGCCCTATGTCAGCTCCAGCTCGCATGTGCACACTGGCCAGCTGATTTTCGGTCTTCCGGAGGGCAGGGGAGGCCGTTTTCGCCCTCCCCAGGCTTCAGGAAAGCCTCCTGAAGCCTGGGGAGGGCGAAAAACGGCCCAATGGGCCTACCGGAAGTCCGGAGACTTCAGTGAGGCCTGAGCGCATGCGTGGGGGGGGGGCAGTGGCGGGGGTGGTTGTGCGTGCATGCGCGGGGTGGAGGGCATTGCATTATGGGTGTGGGCACGCGCACGCGTGCTTTCACACGCGCGTGCGCCCTTTTGCCACCCGAGCAAAAAAAGGTTCGCCATCACTGGTATAGGGTCTTCTGCTTGAGCAGGGGGTTGGACTACAAGATCGCCAAGGTCCCTTCCAGCTCTATTCTGATTGATTGATTGAGATCTGGCTGAGGAGACAAGTTGTGGATAGCATCTGCCAGAGACTTACATTTAGGTTGGCCCAGGAGGCATGCCTTCTATGCTGCGGCCCCCGTCTCATGGAACATTCCCCCCTCCACATTAGATCCATCCAGGGGTGAAATGCTCCCGGTTCGCTCGTACCTGTCGGTCGCCGTAGAGCCGGTCGCCAAGGTAGCGCGAGGCGCCGACCACCCACCCGGACGCCGCCATTTGGGTTCTTTTACCCTCTGCGAATGCACAGAACGCTTTGCGCATGCGCAGAGGGTAAAAGAACCCAAATGGCGGCGTCCAGGCGGCATCCGGGCGTGTGGGCGGCGCCTTGCGCTACCTTGGCGACCGGCTCTACGGCGACCGACAGGTATGAGCGAACCGGGAGCATTTCACCCCTGGATCCATCCCTCTTGATGTTCCTGGAGACCCTCAAGATCTGTGATGTCACCAGCCTACGGGGGTCCCAGGGAACTAGAACCATTGTAAGATGTCTCCACTGTTGTGGTTGATCTATTATTCTCTCCTTGCCTTTGGGATTTTATATTTTGATTTGTAATAATACTTTAACTTTTAATTATGATTGTCTTATTTTTTTTTTATACTGATCGTTCTTTGTAATAATAGTTGTTTAATTTGATTGGTGTACGCTACCTACAGTCTCATAGGTAGTCATATAAATTTAATTAATGCATAAATGTGGGGTCCTTGGTGCTGTCTGAGCTTGGTGGTTTCCGATAATCTTACCTAACTGGGTAATGAAATACAGGTAGTCCTCAACTTACAATTCATTTAGTGACCGTTCAAAGTTACAACGGCAGTGCAAAAAAGTGACTTATGCCCATTTTTCACATTTAACAACCGTTGCAGCAACCCTGTGGTCTCAAAATTTGGATGCTTGGCAACTGAACTCATATTTATGATGGTTGCAGTGTCCCGGGGTTATGTGATCCCCTTTTGCGACCTTCTGACAAGCAAAGTCAACAGGGAACCCAGATTCACTTAACAACTGTTAACTGTTACTAACTTAACAACTGTAGTGATTCACTTAACAATTGTGACAAGAAAGGTCGTAAAATGGGGCAAAACTCACTTAACAAATGCCAGATTCACTTAACAACTGTGATACTACCTTAACAACTGCGATGATTCATTTAACAACTTGTGGCAAGAAAGGTCGTAAAATGGTTATGCAAAACTCACATAATAAATGTCTCACTTAACAAAATTGGGCAAAACTCACTTAGCAATGGAAATTAGGGGCTCAATTCTAGTCATAAGTCGAGGATTGCCTGTACAGCATTTCTCACCAAGTTTAGGAACAATTCAAAACAACAGTAAATAGTCCTAAAACTAGTTGGCACTCAAAAAAAATAATAACCCCGGCAGATAAGTTTTTATTTTATTTTTTTCCTTTATGTTTCACACAATTTTGTCCCTTCTCATGCAAATTCTAAGATTTAGGAAGAAAATTCAAGTTGTTTACTCCAGTTTAGGGAAATGGAAAGTAAAACTTGCAAGAAAAATCTAGCGAGGAGAAACAGAATTTAGTTTTGCTGGATGAGTGAAGAAACGAAACCAAATAAGCTCCAAGCATATTTTATGAGTCAGAAAGCTGTAATCTGAACCGGTTTGGGCTACCAGTTATAATGGCAAGCAGTGACTTCATTTTCCCTCAATTAGGGAGTAAAAATAAATGAAATATAAGTCAATGGCTCCTGGGTAAAAGGTTTGAAATGCTATTCTGTAAGAACTATGTTGAGAAAAATCACAGGGTCTCCTGCATTTTTGGCCTCTCTGGGATGCTGTATCTTATGATTTCTGATGGATGTATTTTTATGATGATTATGATCATGATTTATCACTTACCGTATAACTTTTATGTACACTGAGAGCTTAGGCACCGAAGACAAATTCCTTGTGTGTCCAATCACACGGCCAATAAAGAATTCTATTCTATTCTATTCTTATTCTATTCCTTATTTCTATTCTATTCTATTCTGTTCTATTCTTAAAGTTTGTTTATTTATTTATTTATTTATTTATTTATTTATTTATTTATTTATTTATTATCTTCGAGACTGCCTTCTACCTCATAGTTCCCAGCGACCGGTAAGATCCCACAGAGTTGGTCTCCTCCAGGTCCCATCAGCTAAGCAGTGTTGGCTGGCGGGCCCGCGGGGAAGGGCCTTCTCTGTGGCTGCCTCGATTCTCTGGAACCAGCTACCCCCCTGAGATCCGGACCGCCCCCACCCTATTGGCCTTCCGGAAAGCATTGAAGACCTGGCTTTTCCGGCAAGCTTGGGGCCGTTGATCTCGCAATTTGCGAGGTCCGGCCTTGAGTGATATGTATGTATGTGATTGTTAACTGTTTTTTTTTTTTTAATATTTTATGATGTTTTTAAATGTATTTTCTGTACCTTGTTGTAAGCCGCCCAGAGTCCTTTGGGAGTTGGGCGGCATAGAAATACAATAAATAAATAAATAAAATATTCTGTTCTGTTCTACTCTATTCTATTATTCTTCCTCATTCTATTCTGTTCTTCCTTATTCTGTTCTGTTCTGTTCTATTCCTTATTCTTTATTCTCTATTCTGTTCTGTTCTGTGATTATTTTTAAAAGTGTGTTTTCTCTTCAGGAGTGGCGAAGACCAGGCCTTCCAACAGGAGGAGTTAAAAAATGGAAGGTAGGGAAATTCTCTTCGGGCACGGGAGAGGCATGGTTTTTAATCAGTCCTGCTGGCTGTTGGAAGTTTACTTCTCACATTCAGAAACCGAAGGTGAGCAAAACCGGAAAGGATACAGGGTTCGTTGGAATACAGGTAGTCCTCGACTTACGCCCACAGTTGGGCCCAGAATTTCCATTGCTAAGCCAGGTGGTTGTTAAGTGAGTCACACTTAAAACATTTTTGCCGTGGCTATTAAACAAATCGCTACGGTTGTTAAGTGAACCATGTGGTCTTTAAGCAAATCCAGTTTCCTTCATTGCTTGCTTGTCGGAAGCCAGCTGGGAAGGTCGTAAATGGTGATCATGTGATTCCCTGAAATGGTCGTAAATACAGGTGGTCCTCGACTTATAACAGTTCATTTAGTGACCGTTCAAAGTTACAGCGGCGCTGCAAAAAAGTGACTTACGACCATTTTTCACACTTACAACCGTTGCAGCATCCCCATGGTCACATGATCAAAATTCGGACACTTGGCAACTGGCTCATATTTATGACGGTCGCAGCGTCCCGGGGTCATGTGATCATATTTTGCGATCTTCTGACAAGCAAAGTCAATGGGAAAGCCAGATTCACTTAACAACCTTGCTAGTAACTTAACAGCTGCAGTGATTCACTTAAGAACGCTGTCAAGAAAGGTCCTAAGATGGGGCAAAAATCAATTAACAAATGTCTCGTTTAACAACAGAAATTTTGGGCACAATTGTGGTCGTACGTCAAGGATTACTTGTACAGGTGGATTTGCCAAGTGCCTGAATTTTGCTCACGTGACCATGGGAATGCTGCAACGGTCGTAAGTGTAAGGACCGGTCGTAAGTCGCTGTTTTCAGTGCTAACGTAACATTGAACGGTTGTTAAATGAATGGTAAGTCAAGGACATTTGTATAACCTCTTTGCAGCCTTGACCAACAAATGAACTCTTTTAGAGCACATGATGGATAGTGAGCTAAATGAAAAATATGATAAATATTCAGACTAATGACATATATACCAGTTTTTCAGTGCACAATGCGTGCAAAAATGTGACACTGGGATAAAGTGAACTAAAACAACGATGTGCCAAAGACCGGTGGGGAGGGGGGAAATCACATGAAATCACATCAACAATGAATAAAAGTAGCAAGAATTATGACAAGACCTTCTATTATCAAAACTGCCCTCAAAACAATTCAAATCCTCCCTGCTTTGTTTTCTAAACTTGAAACTATATTCTCTGCAAAGATTGATGAAAAGCAGCTGGCTGGAGTCTAATGCTTTTGCAAAACAATGCATATGACATTAGGCTGAGTATCCATCGTATAGTTCATTAAGTCCATTATTCATCGTGAGCACTAAAAAGAGGTCATTTGTTGGTCGTGCGTGCAAAGAGGTCATATTTTGATCAAACGTGGAGTCTTTCTGGATACGTACAGTAGGTTCGCCCTTGGTTTTTGAATATCCAAAATATTTCTCCCACAACCAAGCATGTAAGAATAGACAATATATGTAGTGTTTTTCAACCTTAGCAATTTGAAGACGTGTGGACTTCAACTCCCAGAATTCCCCAGCCAGCATGGCTGGCTGGGGAATTCTGGGAGTTGAAGTCCACACGTCTTCAAATTGCCAAGGTTGAGAAACACTGCTGAAGAGCAGAAGATACAACCTGCAAGACCCCAAAGTCATGAAGTTGCTGTGACTGCAGTGTTCAATGTCCTCTCTTCATCCAGCTAGTCTAGAAATCTGGCATGGCCCAAAGATATGTTGGGAATTGAACTGCCCAATCAACATGGCTCAATTCATCTCACTGATGTTCTTCATCAAGAGTGTGCAAAAGTATGGGTGTGTGTTTATGCACGCCTGGCAGGGAGACTTGGGTGTGACGTCTAAATCGGGTTTGGTTGCTTGCCCAGTAAGTCTAGAGGGTGCCACCTGATTGGTTGGTTAGCCTTAAGGGTTAAGTCACATTCTACACCACACTTGACAACTTTAAGATCCAAACTTGACAACTTTAAGATCCAAACTTGACAACTTTAAGATCCAAACTTGACAACTTTAAGATCCAAACTTGACAACTTTAAGATCCAAACTTGACAACTTTAAGATCCAAACTTGACAACTTTAAGATCCAAACTTGACAACTTTAAGATTTGTGGACTTCAATTCCCAGAATTCCCATGCTGGCTAGAGAATTCTGGGAGTTGAAGTCCACAAATCTTCAAATTGCCAAAGTTGAAGAGTCCCGTTCTAAACAAAAGTATGGATTTAAATATTCCTCGGTTGCAATGATTCTGGGTATTTTACAAAAATAGAATTAGTTAACTTGCGAGAGGGAAAGAGTGGGAGAGAGAAATAGAAATATATAAAAATGGTCAGTCTAAATGATCTGAGATACAAGATAGATTTTGTGTGTCCTCTTCAAACTGGGATAAAAAGAGTTGTCTCAATTCAGCAGCTTTGCTGAGAATACAATTACCTTGTTTCCCCGAAAATAAGACCCTGTCTTATTTTTTTTTTGAACCCTGAAATAAGCGCTTGGCCTTATTTTCGGGGAGGTCTTATTATTTTGGGGCGTGTGGAGCAAGACGGGGCTCCTCTTGCCATCTTACCTGATTTCCAGCTCTGTCTCCCTAACCTTAACCAGAGGAAATGGTATTTTTGGGGGAGGGCTTATTTTCGGGGAAACACGGTAGAAGGGAAATATTATTTCACCATATTCAGCTTCTAGAGCAATGTGAGATGATGGAATATCACTAATCAAAGGAAGTTAAAATAAGTCATACTTTCTTTTGCAGTTGTTTGGAAGAGGGCTTATTTAAGATTTAGACTTTAAAAATAAAGCTCTTTTATTGTCTTTTTTTTTTTTTAATTAGAGCATAAATAGGCGTAACTGGGACGCAGCCAGAGATATGCAGAAATATAGGCGGCATTATCCGGTAAGACTTTCTGCACATTATGGTTACATTGATTGAGTTTCCACCTAGAGGGATATAATAGAAATTTGGGTTAAAATGCCTGTTTGTTGTTTTGACCTGATTTTCCCCTGCTTACTGATTACACACACCATCCTGAATTTCAATTATTCGAGTTAGGGGACCATAAACACTTTTTTACAAAAAGCTTGTGTTTGCTTTTTCTGATACAACTTGAGTATCAGAATAGAGAGGGTCTTTGTATTGGGACCCGTAAAGCTATTTGGGGTGCATAGAAGGAATAAGTTGCTAAGTTGTTAAGAATGGGACAGGAAAGATTTATGGGTAGAAATAGTCTTTAAGAACTCCTGATACTGCGTTTAATTGTGAATGAATTAACAATATCCCTATTTGCTTATTAGCTCCGTTCCATCTCTCCCTCCCTCTCTCTCTTTTATCTTCCAGGGATTGGAAGAAACTGAGGTCGGTGAGGAAGAAATGTGGAATCTGAGCTTTTACAAAAATGAGATTAATTTTTTGCCCCGGGGTAAGGCTTTTGAAACTGCTTGGTTTTCTAAGGGGAAGGGTGAGGATCATAATTGGGTTTTCCTGTTGGCTTTTGACATGGCAATACATTGCATTTAGTTAAAGGCTTTCCTTCCTTCCTTCCTTCCTTCCTTCCTTCCTTCCTTCCTTCTCCTTTTCCCCTCTGTTCCTTCCTTCCTTCCTTTCCACTCTCCCCTTCCTTCCTTGCTTGCTTGCTTCTCTCCTTTCCTTCCTCTCCTCTTGACTTACAACAGTTCATATAATGACTGTTTGAAGTTACAACAGCACTGAAAAAAGTTACTTATGATCGTTTTCATACTCAACAACCATTGCAGCATCCCCATGGTCATGTGATCAAAATTTGAATGCTTGGCAACTGGCATGTACTTATGACGTTCAGAGAAGCAAAGACAATGGGGGAAGCCAGATTCGCTTAACAACCTTGTTACTAACTTAATAACTGCAGTGATTCACTTAACAACGATAGCAAGAAAGGTCGGAAAATGGGGCAAAATTCACTTAACAACTGTCTTGCTTAGCAAAATAAATTTTGGTCTAATTGTGGTTGTAAGTCGAGGATCACTTGACCCAGAGATAGAATTCAGAGCATAATTTTCTTTCCCTCTTTCACACCTGCAGATAAATGTACATAACTTTCTTTCTGTAACTAGAAGCCAAATGATTAGAAATAATTACACCTGACAGTGTTCCCTCTGAGTGTTTGTGGTTCAAGTGAGTTTTGCAAAAGTTTTTTTTTAAATCTTATTTGGCCTCCTAAAGTCAGCATGGCAGCAATAGAAAATAATTGCAGTAAGCCAAATTCCCAGGCTAAATTTGCCCTTATTCAGAGAAAGCATTGAACTTCTAAGGAGAAATGAGGCCTGGCAGGGCTTCTGTGGTAAATTCCATACCAAGCGTTGTAAAACCAAGATCTCATTTGAATTTCTCTCATACAAGTGATCCTCGACTTATTGAAAATTTCTGTTGCTAAGCGAGACAGTTAAGTGTGTTTTCCAGTGGTAAGATTCAAATAATTTAACAACCGGTTCTCTGCACTAATGACCGGCTGGGTGGGCGTGGCCAGGGGGTGTGACAGGCAGCACTCGGCCTGGGAGCAAAAATAGGGCACGGGGGGGGGCCACGCTGCACCCTCCACGTCCCGTTTTGGGCCTAGTAGGCCTCTGAAGCCTTCTGGGAGTGAAAACGGGCTGCAGGGGGGGGGTGCGTGCTGCTCCACCACCACCACCCCATGCCCCGTTTTGGGCCTAGGAGGCCTCCCTGCAGCCTCCTGGGAGTGAAAATGGGCCACGGGCGGGCGCACCATTTTGTGCCTAGTAGGCCTCCCTGAAGCCTGGGAGCAAAAATGGGCTGGGGGGGGCGCACCTCCGCGCTCCGTTTTGGGCCTAGTAGGCCTCCCTGAACTTACTTGGGAGCCAAAATGGGGTGCGTGGGGACTCCGGGGAGGGGCAGGGCCAGTCAGCAATTTAACTACCGGTTTGCCCGAACCGACTGAATCCCACCACTGGTTTTGCCTTGTTTTACGATTTTCTTGCCACCGCTGTTAAGTGAATCACTGCAGTTGTTGAGTTAGTAACACGGTTGTAAAGTGAATCTGGTTTCCCTGTTGATTTTGGCTTCTCAGAAGGTCACAAAAAGTGATCACATGATTCTGGGACACTGCAACTATCAAAAATGAACCAGTTGCCAAATGTCTGAATTTTGAGCATGTGACCATGGGGATGCTACAACGGTCGTAAGTGGGGAAAAAATCATGTCACTTTTTTCAATGCCATTGTAACAGTCACTCAATGAAAGGTTGTGAGGTTGTGGTTCTGAACTTCATTTCCAAGCCCTTTTCTAGTTGTAAAGAGGTTTAGAGATAACCTTGGGTAAGATATGAAAGAGGCGTTAAAGGAGAGACCAGGGCAACACATTCCACAGTCCAGAAATAGAAGCGAGCATGAGAAAGAAACTCAAGATAATCCCTCCTTGATTTTGCTTAGTGTTAAGACAGAAATTTGGATAGGATTTCACGATGCTACAATAAAGTGCCATTTCTGGAATTGCTGTAACAGAGGTGGGCAATTAATTTTCCCAAGGGGGCCACATGAGAAACCAGGATTATTGTGAAGATCTGAACCAATGAAAGTGTGTAGGAATGCACACATGCAAATAAGTAAATTGGGGGGGGGGATAGCGGTATGCCTTCAAAATAAAAGCAATCCCTGCAGGCCAGACAGAGAGAGCCAAAGGGCCACACATGGCCTGGGGGACTTAAAATGCCCAGATCTGCCCAGTAGAATTTGCTTTTTGACCTGATCTGCCTTGAATGGCTGCCAAAATCAGGGTTGTCCATCAGCCGAAGAAAAGATCTTGCTTTCATGTCTTACAAGTAGTCTTTGACTTACAACCATTCATTCAGTGACGGTTCAAACTTACCATGGCACTGAAAAAAACGACTGATGACCAGTTCTCACGCTTATGACCGTTGTAACATCCCCATGGTCACGTGATCAAAATTTGGACGCTTGGCAACAGGCTCGTATTTATGACGGTTACCGTGTCCTGGGGGTCACGCGATCCCCTTTTGCGAACCTTCTGACAAGCAAAGCCCATGGGGAAACCAGATTCACTTAACAACCGTGTTACTGACATAACCACTGCAGTGATTCACTTAACAACGGTGGCAAGAAAGATCATAAAAAAGGGGGCAAAACTCAACTGTCTCGCTTAGCGGGTTCAATTGCGGTTGTAAGTTGAGGATTCCCTGTGTTCCCCATTTTGTATTTTGCAACCCATCTTAACATTTCTACTCCTTCCTCCTCCACAGTCATTCATAATCCATGCGCCTTTTTCCTTTCCTGTTTCTTTCAAGGTCTGTATATCGAAGATCTCCTTGACACATGGCAAGATAACTACGGCGTTTTGGAAGAAAACCATTCATATATTCAGTGGTAAAATTATGTACTTTCATTTAAATACATGATAGAGTCCAGAAAAAAAGTCTTAGAAATAAAAATTGCTAGAAGCTGGCACATAGCTTGTATGACGTGTAAGTTTTCCCAGCTAAAGGTACTCCTCGACTTATGACCAGAATTTCCATTGCTAAGCAAGGCGGTTGCTAATTGAGTCGCGGACCAATTTTACGATCTTTTTTGCCACAGTTCTTAAGTGAATTGAGTGGTCGTTAAGCGAATCTGGCGTCCCCCGTTGACTTTGTGTGTTAGAAGCCAGACAGGAAGCTCGCAAACGGCAATCACATATCCCTGGGATCAGGGGTGGGTTCCTCCCGGTTCGGACCGGTTCTCCCAAACCGGTAGCAGCCCGCTGGTGACGTCACCGAACCGGATCGGTCGGTGCCGGTCCGTGGGAGCCTCCCTCTTTTTTTTTTTTTGCTTTTTTATTTTATTTTATTTTATTTTTTGAATTTTTTTTTGAATTTTTTTTCCCCTTCTGAGCATGCGCAGAAGCCGACTTCCGGCACTGTGCATGCAGTCGCCATCTTTTTTTCGGCTTTTTCTTTTTCTTTTTTGATCTTTTTGGATTTTTTGTTACTGCACATGCGCGCGCAAAGCGTGCGCGCGCCCATGAGACGCGCCCACGCGGCGTGGGAGGGAGCGAACCGGCAGCGAGGTAAGTTGGAACCCACCCCTGCCTGGGATACTGCAACCATTGTGCATACATGCTGGCTGTTAAGTGCCCGATTGTTAATCACTTCTGTGCCGAAGTGCAAGTGAAATGTATGAATTTCAGTCTTGTCTGGAATGGTATACTGTCTCCTGCTTGAGCAGGGGGTTGGACTAGAAGATCTCCAAGGTCCTTTCCAACTCTATACTTCGGTCAGAGTGTGAGCTTTCTGTTAAAGGCACTTTTTTCAGTGCTCTTGTAACTTCAAATGGTAGCGACATGAATAGTTGTAAGTCAAGGACTACCTATATCAGGGGTGTCAAACTCAAGGCCCACAGGCCAGATTCGGCCCACGATGTGGTCAGATCCGGCCCGCGGGGCCGTCCTGGTCTACCCAATGCAAAGAGGAAAAATCAGGCCAGCCTGGCTTCGGCCCGGTCTACCTAATGCGAAGAGGAAACATGCCAGCAGCTTGGGGAGTGGCGTCAAACTAGCCACGCCCACCCAGCCGGCCACGCCCACCCGGCCCCGGAGGTCAACCACAGCTCTGATGTGGCCCTCAATGAAATTGAGTTTGACACCACTGACCTATATTTATTTTGTTTTTAGAAAAAATAAGTTTCTTAGGCATGGAGTTTGGTGCGTAGCAAGCATTTCTCCTAGTTTGCAATCTCATCAAATCTCCCAGGAAAAACTTTGGCAGCTAAAGGGCTGTAATGAGCAGTGGATTGTTTTTATCAACAGGTAGTCCTCGAAATACGACCACAGTTGAGCCCAAAATTTCTATTGCTAAGCGAGACAGTTGTTAAGTGAGTTTGGCGCCATTTTATGACTTTTCTTGCCACAGTTGTTTAAGAGAATCAATGCAGCTATTAAGTTAGTAACACCGTTGTTAAGTGAATCTGGCTTTCCCATTGACTTTGCTGGTCAGAAGGTCGCAAAAGGGGATCACATGACCCTGGGACACTGCAACCGTCATAAACGTGAGTCAGTTGCCAAGTGTGTGGATTTTGATCATGTGACCCCAGGGATGCTGCAGTGGTCGTAAGTGTGAAAAACAGTCATAAGTCCCTTTTTAGTGCCCTTGTAATTTAAAATAGTCACTAAATAAATTGCTAGAAGTCAAGAACCACCTGTAAAGCTCATTCCAATTGGTGGTTTTTATGTTGCAATATTTTAAAATGTTTTAATGCAAACATTCATTGGCAATTACCCCTATTAAAAGTTACAGTCATAAGTCATCTTTTCCAGTGCCGTTGTAACTTTGAACCGTCACTAAATGAGCTATCGCAAGGGTCTTTTTGCACATTTACTATTGTGGAATAAATCTGACTAAAATAAGGTTTTTGCGCAAAGTAGCAACTTTTGCAATTTTGATTCCAGCAGCAGACTGAGCCCAATGGGTGTGAAAGGTCTTAATCGCTTCTTTTTGGGATGTGCAAAGTTTCTATGATCAAGATATTTTGCACTTCCTTAACTCTTCCAAATAGCTGCTGCTCACTCAGAACTCAAAGCATCAGTCAAGCGAAGTGTTTAATGCTGCCGTTTTGCTGCAGTGCATTTTTTAGAATAGAAAATGAATAGAGAACAGAACAGAACAGAACAGAACAGAACAGAACAGAATAGAATAGAATAGAATAGAATAACAGAGTTGGAATGGGCCTTGGAGGTCTTCTAGTCCAACCCCCTGCTTAGGCAGGAAACCCTACCTATACCATTCCGGACAAATGGCTCTGTAATCGCTTCTTTAAAACTTCCAGTGTTGGAGCATTCACAACTTCTGGAGGCAAGTTGTTCCACTGAGTAATTGTTCTAACTGTCAGGAAATTTCTCCTTACTTCTAGGTTGCTTCCCTCCTTGATTAGTTTCCACCTATTGCTTCTTGTCCTGCCCTCAGGTGCTTTGGAGAATAGCTTGACTCCCTCTTCTTTGTGGCAACCCCTGAGATATTGGAACACTGCTATCATGTCTCCCCTAGTCCTTCTTTTCATCAAACTAGACATACCCAGTTCCTGGAACTGTTCTTTATATGTTTTAGCCTCCAGTCCCCTAATCATCTTTTCTGCTCTTCTCTGCACTCTTTCTGGAATCTCAACATCTTTAAAATGAGTGTTTCTTTCTGATATTTTTTTTTAAACATCTTTTCTGACCGGCAAATGTTTTCTTCCTTCCAGGCTGTTTCCTTTGCGTGAACAAGGGATGAATTTTCACGCCAAACGGCTCACGCGCCAAGAAATTGAGGTAGGAAAATCTTTTCTCGTTTTTATAATATCCCATCTCATCCATGAAATTGAAGTTTTGATGCTTTGTCTGATTGCATCCACAGTATTTAGCCCAGCTGTGAGCGTCACATTTTGGAAGTCATTAATACATTTTACTGATTTTTAAGATGTACAGGAACGAGGGACTAGGACATGATTTAGGTTGAAAATTTAGGAGAAACTTTTTCAGGATCCAATCTGGGTCGGTCATCAGGACCAGAATATATTTTCCGCCAAAAGTTTCCTTCCTCCTTCACAATTTTTTGATCCGCTCTTTCCCTGAATGAAGCAATACAGGTAGTCCTCGACTTACGACCACAATTGAGCCTAAAATTTCTGTTGCTAAGTGAGACAGTGGTTAAGTGAGTTTTGCCCCATTTTACAACCTTTTTTGCCACCGTTGTTAAGTGAATCACTGCAATTGTTAAGTCAGGAACAGGGTTGTTAAGTGAATGTGGATTCCCCATTGACTTTGCTCGTCAGAAGGTGGCAAAAGGGGATCACGTGACCCCGGGACACTGCAACCGTCATAAATGCAGGTAGTCCTCAAGTTACAACTGCAATTGAGCCCAAAATTTATGTTGCGAAGTGAGAATGTTTTAAAGTGGGTTGTACCCCATTTTATGACTTTTCTTGCCACAGTTGTTAAGTGAATCACTGCAGTTATTAAATTACTAACGGTTGTTAAGTGAATCTGGTTTCCCCATTGACTTTGCTTGTCAGAAGGTTGCAAAAGGGGATCAAATGACCCCGGGACACTGCAGCTGTCATAAATGTGAGTCAGTTGTCAAGCATCCAAATATAAATCACGTTTCAATGGGCATGCTGCAACGGTCATAAGTGTGAAAAAATAGTCATAAGTCACTTTTGTCAGTGCCATTGTAACTTCAAACAGTCACTAAATGGATTGTTGTAAGTCGGGGACCACCTGCAAAGGAGATTCCAGTTAGTGCTTTTTATATTGCAATACTTTAGAATAAAGGTTTATCGCAAACATTCATTGGCAATTATGCCATTAAAAGTTACATCCACCCAACTGTAGAAATATAATGCCAAATAGCAAAAATGAGATGAAATAGCAAGATAGAATTGGGATAGATGATGAGGTAGAGACATGGTGGCGCAGTGGTTAGAATGCAGTACTGCAGGCTACTTCTGCTGACTGGCGGCTGCCTGCAATTTGGCAGTTCGAATCTCACCAGGCTCAAGGTTGACATCCTTCCGAGGTGGGTAAAATGAGGACCCAAATTGTTGGGGGCCATATGCTGTCCGTAAACTGCTTAGAGAGGGCTGTAAAGCGGTATATAAGTCTAACTCAGGGGTCGGCAACCCGCGGCTCCGGAGCCGCATGCGGCTCTTTGGGTCCCCTGCTGTGGCTCCCTGTCCCATCACTGGCTGGCCTCGCCCTCCCCTCCCTCACCTGGCCTGAGAAGGTAAGGGCGACGGTGGGAATGGAGAAGTGGGTGGGGCTGATTCTCCGGCACTGGTTGAGGAACATAGCCCCCGGCGGAGGCTTTCCTTCAGGCGACCCTCCTCCCCCTCTCGCGACTCCCTGGCTGGCTGTGGCAGGGCCAGGAGGGTGCGCATGTGCGGGGAGTCCCTCAAGCGAGCGCCAAAGCACAGCAAAGGCGCGCGCAGAGGGCGGGCGGCTGCTCACTTAAGGAGGGTCTTTGGACGTGGCTCCTCTCCTGCCCTAAGGATCTGGCCATTGCCTTGCCGTGTCCCGTCCCGTCCCCCTGCAGCTCTTCGGCCGAGCTGGGTGGGCGTAAGCTCCAGCCCGAAGCGGCAGGAAGCGAAGGCTGCCTTCGCTCCGGCAACCCTCCTCCCCCTCCTTCTCCTCTCATGCGGGGTGGGGGGGCACGGCAAGGCGATGGCTGGATCCTTACGACAGGAGAGAAGCGGCCCTGTAGCTGCCTTCACGCCACATTTGCGCATAAGGCAGCCTTCACTTCCTGCCGCTTCGGGCTGAAGCTCACGCCCTCCTTGCTCGGCCGAAGAGCTGCGGGGACAGGGGGGGACAGGACGGGACCCGGCAAGGCAATGGCTGGATCCTTGGGGCAGGAGAGAAGCCATGTCCAAAGACCCTCCTTAAGGGAGCGGCCGCCCGCCCTCTGCGCGCGCCTTTGCTGTGCTTTGCTGCGCTTTGGTGCCATGTGTGTGTGCGTGGGGGGAGGGAGGAAAGGAGGAAGGGAGAGAGGGAGGGGAGAGAGAGAGAGGGAGAGGGAGAGAGGGGGGAAGAGGAAGAGAGAGAGAGAGGGAGGGAGAGAGAAAGAGAAAGAGATAGAGAGAGAGAAAGAGAGAGGGAAAAGAGAGAGAGATACCTGTTTCTCATAGAAAAGAAACCATAGAGCCACAAAACCTGGGTAGGCGTAGCTGGGGGGGGTGTCATGTGACTCGGTGGGAGTGATGTCGAGTTGGCCACGCCCACCCAGGTTTTGTGGCTCCGGGTGTTTTGTTTTCTCTGGGAAACGGGTCCAAGTGGCTCTTTGAGTTTTTAAGGTTGCCGACCCCTGGTCTAACTGCTATGCTATTGCTATTGCTAGATATTTGAAATGATATTTTCTTATATGCCTAAATGCACTGGGGGGGTGATTTGATATTTGATATCTTCTTTAACATCTCAGGCCTTCAAGAAATCTAAAGAAGTCATGGAGAGGTTTGTCCGGGCTTATAAACTCATGTTGAAATTTTACGGCATCAACTTAATCAATGAGGAAATGGGAGAATTGAGTAAAGCGGAAAACTGGTGTCAGCGATTCTGGAATCTCAACCGGTGAGTTTCTTCAGAGATTATCTCTTGGCCTGCTTTCACCGGCATGCTTGGTTGGTGAGCTTCATAACTGGCACCTTGTCAGAATCGCTGTATATGAATTGAACCCGATGGCCAGCATAGGCTTTGATTGCAGGGGTCCTTGGTGCTCACTGAGCTTGGTTGTTTTCTTGCAGACGTTTCATCACCCAACTAGGTAACGTCATCAGTGCTAGAAGGGAGTGGGGTTTTGCTCTTGTTTTTATATTGTATCAATGTTGGTGGGAGTGTCCTTGGCGGTTCCTTGATTAGGCTGTTATTTGCTATTGGATCATTTTTCTGCATTAGTATTTGCTTGATTTGCGTATTGCTTACTTCATTTTTGGTCCAGTGTTAGTCTTGATGTCTCATGTTCTCATGGGTATTGATCGCTGGTAAGGAGGTGTTTTGGACTTTTTCTTTTCCTATGGGGCTTTTTGATTGTCTCTTTTGAGTGACATGTAGATGTTGTTTTATGTGCCTATTGATGGCTGATTTGTTTGAGTACCAGTTCCACTCCCTTCTAGCACTGATGAAGTTACCTAGTTGGGTAATGCAATGTCTGCACGAAAATCACCAACTCAGAGAGCACCAAGGACCCCACTGTTCAACCCTGAGCTACAAAAATTCTCTTCGATCAGACAATGATCACCTGATGAGTAAATCCTCATTTCATACAAGCATAAGCTCCCTTGGATGTAATAAACAATCCTTTGGAAGTGGTTCTTTGTAAAACCTTCAGGCTGTAGCTCTTGTGTAAAAAAGTGTCTAGCTCAAAGCACCCCATCCTGAGTTTGGTTAGGTTAGGACAACATCAAGGCACACTTCTGTAATAAGCTTAGAAGGGACGTTGGAGGTTTTCTAGTCAAGCTTCCACTTAAGCAAGAGACACTAATACCATTTCAGACAAATGGTTGACCAATCTCTTCTTAAAAACCTCCAGTATTGGAGCACCCACAACTTCTGGAGGCAAGTCGTTCCATTGATTAATTCTTCTGTCAGAAAATTTCTCCTTATTCTAGGTTGCTTCTCTCCTTGATTAGTTTCCATCTATTGCTTCTTGTCCTGACTTCAGATGCTCTGGAAAAATAGGTTGATCCCCTCTACTTTCTGACAGCCCCTGAGATATTAGAACACTGCTATCATGTCACCCCTAGTCCTTCTTTTCATTAAACTAGACATACCCAGTTCCTGCAACCGTTCTTCATATGTTTTAGCCTCCAGTCCCCTAATCAACTTTATTGCTCTTCTCTGCACTCTTGCTAGAGCAGGGGTGTCAAACTCGATTTCATTGAGGGCGAAATCAGGGTTGTGTTTGACCTCGGGGGAGAGGGGGGGCGTGACCACAGTGTGTGTGGCCAGCTGACGTCACTTGTGGCGGGGGCGCCTGTGGTGGCCCGAGCGCTCTGGCAGCAAAAACGGGCTCGCGAGCTCCGTTTTCGGCTGGGACGGCCTCCTGCAACCCACTGCCAGTGAAAACGGAGCTTGGGAGGGCCGTGCGTGGCCCTCCCAAGCTCCATTTTCGCTGGCAGAGGCACTGCGGGCCGGTCCTTTGCTGTTTCCAGGGCGGCCTGCTGGCCTTGAGTTTGACACCCCTGTGCTAGAGTATTTTTTATATTCTGGTGACCAAAACTGGATGCAATATTCCAAGTGTGGCCTTGCTAAGGAATTATAAAATGGTATTAACACTTCATGTGATCTTGATTCTATTTCTCTGTTAATGCAGTCTAGGACTGCGTTGGGGTTTTTTTTGGGGGGGGGGTGTCCGCAAAAGCATAGTAAAACATGGTCACACGATTGCAGGATGCTGCAAATGTCCTTTAATAATTAATTAATTAATTAATTAATTTTTCATACTTCTTAACTGCCCATCTTCCTCAGAGAGGGGCTTTGGCCAGTGTACAATTTGATCAATAAAATTAAACCTTAAAAATGCTTAAATGCAGCTCAGTTGTCGAATGTCTGAAGTTCGGTCACATGACTACCTGGAGGGAGGCAAATGACCGTTGGAAGTTCAAATCCAGATCCTCAGTAGCCCTCCTCCCCCCCCCTGATAGGCTGTCATAACTTTGACTGGTTGCTAAACAACCGGTCGTAAATCGAGAACTACCTGTAATACAACCTTTTAAATTCTGTTTTTTCATATCTCAGTTGTACTTAATTGTCCTTCTCTTCCCCCCGCCCCCCGGCTCCACATAACTTCGAATGGTTGCTAAGCAACTGGTCATAAGACGAGGCCTACCTGTAATACAATGTCTCAATTGTATTTAATTGTCCTTCTCTTCTTTTCCCCTCCACATCTTGTCACACTATTTTTTGTTGTTGTTGTTGTTCAGGTACAGCCATAACAATTTACGGATCACTCGCATCCTGAAATGCTTGGGCGAGATGGGCTATGAGAACTACCAAGTGCAGCTGGTGAAGTTCTTCCTGTCGGAGACTCTGGTCCACCAGGTGCTTCCTCGGGTGCTGAGAAGCGTCTTAGACTACTTCATGTTCACCGTCCGAAACAAACCCAAACGAAGGGAGTTGGTCTATTTTGCCTGGCAACACTTCAAGCCAAAGCATGAATTTGTCTGGGGCCCTCACAAGAAACTCCGGAGGTTCAAACCTCCGTCCCTCAAGCTTCTGAGTAACCCAGAAGAGCAAGAACACGCCAAGGAAGAAGAGGGAGAGGTTGTGGAGAAGGACAGTGTTGAGTCACCCCAAACAATCCTTCAGAGACTTACAGAAAAACCTGGGCAGGAGGAAGCTAGAGAAACTCTGGAAGAAGAGAAACGTGGGTTGTCAGAAGAGAGTTGTGTTGCTCACCATGATTTAGACACAACAGTACAACATAACCACACGGAGCAGCCTGTATCCAGCATTAGTGCCACGTTGAGCCTTTCAGACAGTAACTCTGTGCAGGACAAAGGTATCGGGAGGAGAACCAACTCTGTAGAAGATGGGGAGCTGTTACAAGATGGGGAGGTTGTACAACCTCCTATGAAGCCTGTGGATGACTGTAAGACTTCCAAAAATGCAAACCGATCTCAACTTGCATTGGTGACGCTAGCCAAGGCAGAGAAGGAAGACAGCAAAGAAGTCCTAGTACCTTCCAATTGTCCATTGGAAAGAGAGGACCATACTGATGAGTGTGTGGGTGAAGCTGAGGGAGAAAACCTCAAGGAATCTAAGAAGAGGAAGTTGGAGCTGAGCAAATTAAGTGGAGAAATCCCTGGGGCCTCTAAAAGCCCCAATGATATTGAGAGGATCTCCCATAATCTTGGCGAGGTGGTAATTACGAAGGAGGAAGTTAGCGTCTTGGCCCCCGAAGGTGGCAATGAGGACATCCCAGATGGGAAGGCGATTGAATCCCTTGATACGGTGATCAAGAGACGGAAAGTAGACGGTGTACACAAAGGTGGTCCTTCAGAAGTGGGCTGTGAGGTGATCCCATCTGAGGACCAAGGAGCAAGCTGTAGTACTCGTGATGTTAAGGAGAAAGGTCTTGTCTGCCAAGAAGAAACCAAAATGGCGGCTAATCCTTCTGTAGACACTCTGACAGGACACAAGGCTGGAGGGATGGATGCGTTGGTGGATTCCAACAAGAATGACGTCCCTGGAGATGGCTGTCTGCTGGAGAAAGTGAATGAACAAGAAGCTACCGCTCTAACAGAAAGTGAGGTCCCTTTGTTGTCTGAACCCATAACAGCTCATGAAAGGGGTGTAAGAAACAATGCAGGATGGAAAGAGCAGGACCTTGAAGAAACTTCTGATGGTTCCCTAGAAAGGAATGAAATCTCCAAAATAAAGGAACATGAAAACACCACGGCTGGGCCAGAAGAAGAGTAGTCCTATCCCAGATGGGATGAAGCTGTCCTAGAAATACTAGAGGTCAGAACGGGATGTATCTTTTCAGAAACAGATCAAACTAACCCTTTGCTTGGTTTGTGGTCTGGTATCTCCAGGTTTTTATAAACATGACACCTAGTTGACACCTAAGGTTAAATCTTTGGGATGACAGGTTACCACACTTGGTTGGTAACTTGCGCATCTGATTATCCCATTTCTAGAAGTCTTTTATCTTTTAATTAATTGCCAGAGAGCTGTGTTCTTTTTTAACAGAAAGCACTCACCTGTTCAGTACAAGGTATGCCACCTTACAGGTGTGTTTTCCAGGGTTTACTAGATGAGCCACAAGAATGTTATTTGCTAAATTAAGTTTGTGTTTGATAAATAAAGATCTTTAACTTTTGGAGGTGACGTTTCTGGTTTCTTGTTAAGGAAGGGAGAAGGAATGAATTAAACGGTCTTCCGTAGTTCTGTGTGTCACCACTCTGGAATAGGGACCCAGAGCATTAAGGAAGGAAATTAACATACAGGTAGTCCTCGAATTACAACCACAGTTGAGCCCAAAACTTCTGTTGCTAAGCGGGACAGTTGTTAAGTGAAATTTCCCTCATTTTACAACCTTTCTTGCCACAGTTGTCAAGTGAATCACTACAGTTATTAGGTTAGTAACATGGTTGGTAAGTGAATCTGGCTTCCCCATTGACTTTGCTTGACAGAAGGTCACAAAAGGGGATCACATGACCCGGGGACACGGCACCCATCATGAATATGAGCCAGTTGCCAAATGCCTGAATTTTGATCACATGACTATGGGGATGCTGCAACGGTCATATGTGTGAAAACGGGACATAAGTCGCTTTTTCAAAGCTATTGTAACTTTGAACAGTCACTAAATGAAACATTGTAAGTTGAGCAATACCTATACCTGTATCTAACTATTCCAGGTGGTGCTTGATGACGGGGGGCACAGACTTCTGAAAACACAGGCAAGAAGCTTGTAACTATTGACTAACATTGAACTTCAATTTGTTTCTTCTCTTGTTGTATTGATAGCCTCCTATTAATCTTTATGGAGTTCAAGTTCAAGTTCAAACCTTTATTGTCAATGCACAACATGTGTACGATGAAATTGAATGAGCCTCCCTTGGTGCAGCCCACCCAAGAACACAGAACATTCCTATGAGAGATTGAGGATGGTGTGATGTAGTGAAAAGGAACGGTAGAACCTGGAGGCGGAGTGAAAAGGGGACTTAGCCTAGAATCCTTACGTAGCCACAAGAGAACTCAGTCCAATCCCCTTTGAGTATCATTAGATACTCTATGCAGGTACCAACTGTTAGTTGAGAAGATTCCTGTGCATAGACTTTTAGCGATAAATCAGTTTAATTGAACTTTTACAAATGGACCTGGTCTTTCATGCCTGATAGGTAGGAAAGGAATGAAGGAGATTTAATCAAGAGATGGAAACCAAATCTACTGGCGTTTTATCTCATGAACTTATCCCAGGTGCAGAGAAATCTGGAAAGAAGCATTTCAAATCACTCAAGGAATCTCTATCAATCCACAAATAAATGAGGATTGGAAATTCTGATAGCTTCCAAGATTCTATACGGGTAGTCCTTGACTTACAACCATTCATTTAGTGACCATTCGAAGTATGGTGCTGAAAAAAGTGACTTATGACCACTCCTCGCACTTAAAGCCATTGTGGCATTCCCATGGTCATGTGATCGGATTCTTGTACTTGGCAACCATTTAACAATGGTTGCAGTATCCCAGGGTCACGAGGATTACTACCTGCAACCTCAAGGCAAAGTCGATGGGGAAAGCTGGATTTGCTTAAGGACCTTGTGATTCACTTAGCAATAGCAATAGCACTTAGACTTATATACCACTTCACAGTGCTTTACAGCCCTCTCTAAGCAGTTCACAGAGTCAGCATATTGCCCCCAACAATCTGGGTCCTCATTTTACCCACCTCGGAAGGATGGAAGGCTGAGTCAACCTTGAGCCGGTGAGATTTGAACCGCCGAACTGCAGCTAGCAGTCAGCTGAAGTAGCCTGCAGTGCTATACTCTAACCACTGCACCACCTCGGCTCTTACATCTCACTTAATGACCGTGGTGATTCATTTAGCACCTGTTCACCGCAAAAAGTTTTGTAACACTGGGTGTGACTCACCTAACAACTGCATCACTTAGCAACAGAAGTTCTGATCCCACTTGTAAGTTTAGGGCTACTGTATTTTTCACCAACTCAGATTGGCATTACTAAAATCTCTGGAGTTTAATTCTTGCTTCCTTGACCTTGACATCTGAGCTTATGATTAACCTGGTACATATAAAGGAAAAATCAACATGTGTTTTAGAAGAATGGAACACGTTGACCCAAAGCACTAGGAAGTTTTACTTTCCCACCTAGATCACTGTCAACACTTTAGAAGAAACCCAAAAGCCCAGGCATTTTTCTAAAGGTGCGAGTTAGCTTTCCGGAAAATAACACGAAATGAGAAAAGTGCATTTAAGTAGACAAACTAAGTTAATATGCATCATGATAGAAAGCAGAAGTAGAGCAGCAACGTGGTGGCTTAGTGATGAAGGCGCTCTCCCTCCCACTCAGTAGGTTGAGAGTTCAAACCTAGGTGGTAGCAGATGTTTCTCTGCTAGGGCATGAAGAAAAAAAATGTCTGCTGTGAACTCTGTGTGGTGTCAGGAAGGGCATCCGGCAAGTAAATGCTCAGCTCCATCCAGTCGTTCCGACTCTACCCCAAATTAAGGGATTACAGAGTTGTAAAAAGGGAGGATGATAGAAACCAGGAGCAAATTTCATTCATTACAACCCAAATGGAGCAGAGAAGGCAGTTAGAAGAAATGACATTAAATTTGGCATCATAGGTAAAGTTTCCCCCGCACATGCGTGCTAGTCGTTTCCGGCTGTAGGGGGCGGTGCTCATCTCCGTTTCTAAGCCAAAGAGCCAGCGCTGTCCGAAGACGTCTCCGTGGTCATGTGGCCAGCATGACTAAATGCCGAAGGCGCACGGAGCGCTGTTACCTTCCCACCAAAGTGGTCCCTATTTTTCTACTTGCATTTTTTACGTGCTTTCGAATTGCTAGGTTGGCAGAAGCTGGGACAAGTAACGGGAGCTCACTCTGTTATGCAGCACTAGGGATTCGAACCACTGAACTGCCGACCTTCTGATCGACAAGCTTAGCATCTTAGCCACTGAGCCACCGCATCCCCTATAAGCCATAGACATGTCATAAAGTTAGCAATCTGGGTTCTGTCAGTATTTCTGATGAATAGATATATAAAGATAGATATGAATGGGGGAAAGAATGATATGAATGTATGAACTGCCTACCTTTCTGATCGACAAGCTCAGCGTCTTAGCCACTGAGCCACCGCGTCCCCATCATAGTGCATGCTAAAAGGGCTCAGGCTTTGAGACTTTTCCCCAAGAACATAGAGGCATTGATTGGGTCTGTGAATCTTAATCTGGTAGTCCTGAGGCTGGCCAGCTACAAAGTAAAATCAGTTACAAAAACAGGCCCTATGCCAAAGCAATAAGATTACTATTTTATACAGAAGCAAGGCAATGGTGTAAGCTAGTTATCATCTATCTAACAGTAGTCCTCAACTTATGACCATAATTGGGACCAGACCTGTCATTAAGCCATGAGGTCGCTATGTAAGTCATGTGACTACACTTCATTTTATCACCTTTTTTGCTGTGGTCATTAAGCAAATCACTGAGTCATTAAGTGAATCTGGTTTCCCCCATTGGCTTTGCTTGTTGGAAACTGGCTAGGAAGGTTGCAAATAATGAATACATAGTCCTGGGATGTTACAACCCCTATAAATATATGCTGGTTGTGAATCACCCGAATCGCTATCGTATGACCCCAAGAATTAGTGATGCTCCTTAAGTGTGGGAACTGGTCATAAGTCACTTTTTTCAGTGCTATTGTAACTTCAAGTGGTTGCTTAATGACGTTTGTAAGCTGAGGACTATCTGTATCTACTTACCTACCTATCTCTCCCTCCTTACCCATCCACGCACCCATCCACCTACCTATTAGTCGCAAACAACCAGATCCATACATGTAAAGATCAGTCTAGCTACTTTATTGTTCCCTGCCTATAATACAGGAATCTCCCCACACTAGCAGCTTTTGCCTGGGAAAGACTAGATAAGGCTCAAAGGCATGCAGGGGGTGTCAGATCTAGCACTCTTGTGTTTACCTAGCAAGTCTAGGCTAATTCCCTGTTTGAGCCCCCCTCCCAACTGGGATGGTTGCTCTCCAACTCTACCATTCAAATGGCCACCCAATTCGGACAGGCCGAAGTATGCACCAATTCCAAGAAAGGATCTCTCCTTGATTAGTTTCCATCCATTGCTTCTTGTCCTGCTTTCAGATGCTGTACTTTGTGGCAGATATTGGATTTTGAAAGACTCCCTATCATGTCACCCCCTAGGAGGGCGGTGCTACCAATTGCCAGTCAACCTCACTACCTTGGACAGGTTATGATGGTGAACTCTCCCTTCATGCTGGCTGGGGAACGCTGGGAGTTGAAACCCATTCATCTTCAGGCTGCCAAGGTTGAGAAACGTTGCTTTAGGTTCAAGGATGTCAGCAAGGAACGGGTCAAAAAAAGATGGCTTCCACCCAGGGGTGAAATGCTACCGGTTCGGCCCGGTATGGGTGTACCGGTAGCGGCGGCCGCTGGTGGTTCGGAGAACCATAGTGACGGCAGCGTGAGGCTCCGCCCACCCACCCGGACGTCGCCATTTTCTTGGTTTTTACCCTCTGCGCATCCGCAGAGGGTAAAAAAGCCCGTGCGCGAGTGGAGTGCGGGTCAAAAAGCATGCACACGAGCGAAGCACGTGCGTGAGCGAAGCATTCGCGGGCGGGCGGGCGAGCGCTTCCAAACCGGTAGGGAAGGTAAGTAGATTTCACCGCTGCTTCCACCTCTGTGCATTTGAAACCCTGTCCCGTTTGTACATGCGTTGTACATGCAATGCATGTCAAAATGGGGCTGGCCTTGGATTGCACAGTGGCAGCTGCCTCTGACTTTTTTTTTTTTTTTTTTTTACTCCTTCCATAGATGACTGTGCTAGGAGTCTGCTACCTTGCATGCCAACTGAATTGAGAAACTATCTCTTCAATTAGCATTCATGATGAGACCCTCTTCAAGAGTTATTCTTGTTTTAAGTATTGATTAGGCTGACGAAGTAACTCTAGTCCATCAATGGTCCTTTTCTCAGTTTCATCCTGCTCAAAAAGATTATGCCAGTAATAGGGGAAGAATTATGGGGCAACAGGAGGGCTCTGTCATTGATCTGAGTTACCAGAAAGAATGAATGGGCTCATTTTACATCTTTAAACCTTCCACAGTTCAGATAATAATCACAGCATGTACTGAATAAACGGCTCCTTGAAACAAATCACTCTTACTAAAGGAAGATCAATTATCAGCCATTATCTGGCACGCTTTGTGGACTTCTTCGTCATGAATTATGTGATATTTACTGTCACATAACCAGTTATCACAAACAGCATTATAGAACCAGGCTTAAATAGCAATAGCACTTAGACTTATATACCACTTTACAGCCCTCTCTAAGCGGTTTACAGAGTCAACATATTGCCCCCAACAATCTGGGTCCTCATTTTACCAACCTCAGAAGGATGGAAGGCTGAATCAACCCTGAGCCAGTCGAACTGCTGACAGTGAGCAGAGTCCGCCTGCAATACTGCATTCTAACCACTGCGCCACCACAGTTATTTAATGAATAATCTAGGTCGTTAATTGGATGAACAGAGAAACTCAACCAACACTGTAGGCATGTGAAAGAAGTCATGTAGGGCTGAATGGCTGTAGCAGTGTTTGTCAACCTTAGCTATTTTAAAATGTATGAGCTTCAACTCCCAGAATTCCCCAGCCAGCCATGCCATAGGACTCTAGATCTATGGACTCTAGATTTTTCCTTCCCACTTTAGTTCTAGATAGGATGATATTTCATCAGACAGAATGAGAGTGCAATTTGATGGTCCTTCTGGATCCACGGCTCCTGTTGGAAGAGCAGGTGGCAGCTGTGACTTTTGCTTCCATTTCTGGATGTGGAAGCCCTTCTCACAGTCCTAATCACTTTACAGCTGGATTACTGTAATGCATTTTAGATGGGGCTGCCCTTGAAGAACCTTTGGTCCAGAATATGTTAGTTACAAGCATACCTCAGTGCACCCATCAACCCTGCTACTTTGCAAGATAGGGTTACCGGTGGACTTCTGAGTGCAAGCCAAGGTTCCAGCGGTCATCTATAAAACCTTTCATGGTGCAAGACCTGAGTATTTACAGGATTGTCTTTCTCCAGTTGTTTCCACCCATCCAATAACATCTGGCAGGGTCCCATCATTAAACAGCGCCACCTTATGGGACCCAGGAGATGTCTCCTCTCTGTTTCTGTGTTTGATACAATAACCCAGTGGTGAAATCCAAATTTTTTTACTGCCGATTCTGTGGGCGTGGCTTGGTGAACGTGGTGTGGCTTGGTGGGCGTGGCAGGGGAAGGATACTGCAAAATCTCCATTCCCACCCCACTCCAGGGGAAGGATACTGCAAAATCCCCATTCCCTCCCCACTCTGGGGCCAGCCAGAGGTGGTATTTGCCGGTTCTCCAAACTACTCAAAATTTCCACTACCGGTTCTCCGAACTACTCAAAATGTCCGCTACCGGTTCTCCAGAACCTATCAGAACCTGCTGGATTTCACCCCTGCAATAACCCCAAAGAGGTTCATGCAGCTCCAACTTTCCTGCCTTTAGCAGTCATTCAGCAAAGATGGAAGAACTGGTTGACTGTCATGAGAAAGCAACCAGAACCACTCCTGGAAAGTCTCAACGATAGTTTTATTGCTCGACTATTTTACAAGAATCTCACCAGACTGACTGCATTCCCTTGGGAATGGCAAGATAAGGATTCTAGGGGAGATGAGGCCTGTGCCACTTTCTGCAATGCAAGGATTCTAAGCTTGTCTCTCTCTTGACACCGCCTTCCAGTCTAACTGGAGATTCCACCAGACGTAAAAGTAAAGGTTTCCCTGTCCAGTCATATCCGACTCTAGCAGGTGGTGTTCATCTCTGTTTCTTAGCCAAGGGAGCCAGCGTTGTCCAAAGACATTTCCATGATCATGTGACCACCATGATAATACGCCAAAGAGCATGGAACGCTGTTACCTTCCCACCAAAGCATACTGCTCTATCTACTATCTACTCACATTTGCATGCTTCTGAACTGTTAGGTTTGCAAGAACTGGAGCAACGGAACGGGAGCTCACCCTGTTGCGCAGCGCCCGGGTCTCGAACCTGGACTGTCAGTTTTCGAGTTGACAAGGTCAGCGTCTTTAAGCCATTGAGCCCCTTTGAGCTTCCACTATACCCTAATCATCATCATCATTTAATGACCCCATAATCCCTAGCGGGGTGGAGTCTGGGCAACTGAATGGAGCTAGCAGAGTGTATTAATGGCCGGATGCCCTTCCTGTCGCCAATGCGGAGTTTTGTTCAGCAGATACATTCTCAGTGTGCTCAGAGAGAGAAATATCTGCCTCTACACTCCTCCCAACGACCAGTGAGGTCGCACAGGGTCGGCCTTCTCCAGGTCCCGTCAGCCAGACAGTGTTGGCTGGCGGGTCCACGGGGGCGGGCCTTCTCTGTAGCCGCACTGACTCTCTGGAACCAACTTCCCCCCGAGATCCGTACTAGCCCCACCTTACTGGCTTTCCGTAAAGCCGTTAAGACCTGGCTTTTCCGGCAGGCCTGGGGCCAATAACCTATGGATTGGCCCATGTATGCAGGTGTAAATGTTTTTTGATATTTTTAAATTGTATTTATTATGTTTTTATTGGTGTTTATTATGTGTTGTGGGCTGCCCAGAGTCCTTTGGGAGTTGGGCGGCATACAAATTGTATTAATGACAAAATAAGGAGCAAACTTATTTGTATGAGTTTAATTACATCTTTCCCATATCAAATTTTTGATTGTCATTTAGAGTCTTCACATCAAACATTAACTGTGCCAGCCTATTCCTTTTATATCTCATCAGTTAATATCTGAATTGTTTTGATTACACCAGTTCTGTTAATTTTGGGAGTTGGGCGGCATACAAATTTTAATAATAAAAAATAAATAAATAAATAAATAAATACCTAGGATCAAAAACTCACAGTCTCCTGATTGTGAGGCGAGAGCTCCACCTCTAGGCCACTGCACCACTCTTTCCACCACACCCTAATACTTACATGAAAGGGGGGGGGGAGCCACAAGGTCATTGGGTCTTTGCAGAATCTGTTGTCATATCCCATTTGTCAAAAAATTATCATCATCACCCCTCATCCCACAAGAGACCTTGCTACCAATTTGGACAATTTATTCCTCATCCCACAAAACTCCAGACTACAAGTGATGGGCTAGAGAATATCCATGGATATTTTTGGCCACCATTAACTGCTCTGATGGGCTGCTGTGTTCAGGAGATTCTCCAGACAGTAGCTTAATATTTGTCCAAAAATCCTAAAGAAAGATCAGGACATTTTGCAAGGGGAAATAGGTTCTCTTGAGCAAATAGACGAGATACATCAGCTAAACCAAGCCCTTTTTGTGTGTACAATGGGCCTCTTTTCCTGTCGCTCTGTAGCTGAAAGCACACAGCAGGCTCTAAGAAATCTTGAGCTGTGAATGCGATGCCTCATGTCCAACTTTACAGTTGGACCAGCCCTTCTGCCCTCCTCCTTTCTCCCCCACCTTTCTGAAGAACCTGGTCTTTTTCCTCTCAATAAATGTTGCTCCTGGTTGATCCATCTGTCTCCCCTTGTCCTTCTGAAAAATCCAGAAGGAAGGTGGGTTTGTTCTGAAGTAAAAGGTGAATTGGATCAGCAGGGAAGGAGTTAATTAAACTTGGAAGGAAGAAGAAAACTTCTCTTGTGCCTTAGGACTGGAAGGAATTAAACAGAGACAACCATGGCTGGTTTATTTTGCCTTGGAATATTTTTATCTCAACTTTTAGCCATCACTTCTGCTCAGGTAAGAATCTCTTTGCCTTTTGGAAGGCCAGAACTTCAATCCTATAGCATTGAGGGCTAAATAGATTGTTATACTTATGGATCCAATATCTTCCTTTAAAATAATTAATGATGATGTTGTCTTGCTATATATAACAAAATAACAGAATTGGAAGGCAGGTTGGAGGTCTTCTAGTCCAACCTTCTGCTCAAGTAGGAAACCCTATAACATTTCAGACAAATGTTTGTCCAATCTCTTCTTAAAAGCCTCCAGTGTTGGAGCACCCACAACTTCTGGAGGCAAGCAGTTCCACTGATTAATTGTTCTAATTGTCAGGAAATTTCTCCTTAGTTCTAAGTTGCTTCTCTCCTTGATTAGTTTCCATCCTTTGCTTCTTTTTCTGCCTTCAGATTCTTTAGAGAATAGGTTGACCCCCATTTCTTTGTGGCAGCCCCTTAGATATTGGAACACTGCTATCATATCACCCCTACTCCTTCTTTTCATGTGTGTATGTGTCTAAAGTTGCATAAACCTATAACATCTATTTTATTTTTATTTATTAATAAAAATTATATGGTCACCCAACTCACTCACAGTGACTCCAGGCAGCTTACAGAAATAAAATTACGGTAGTTCTGATAAGAATATTTGTAGCTTAGGGTTGAAATGAGGGGTCCTTGGTGCTCTCTGAGCTTGGTTGTTTTCCTGCAGATGTTTTATTACCAAACTAGGTAACATCATCAGTGCATTAATCGATGACATTATCTAGTTGATAATGAAACTTCTGCAAGAAAACAACCAAGCTCAAGAGCACCAAGGACCCCTCATAAAATTAGTTACACAACTAATCGGCACTGGGGACATCTAATGATTTACTCAAGATCCATTTTCTGGTGACAACTTCCACAAAAATAAGACAATAAATATTATCCTAAATGTTGGTTTCCAGCTACTTAAAACCAAATTCCATGCAGAAATGGCTGAGAATTTTTTTTTTTTTTTTTTAAATAATGTCGGGACTTTTTTAGGACACCAAAGGAAGGTTTCACTTATTAATCTTTGTCATCCCCATGTATGTCCTGACCTTTTCATAGAGGAACGTATAAAAGAGGCTATTTTCCTAAGCCAATTTCATAATTGGGAACTTAGAGTAAAAACTGGACTAGTTTTACTGAGCTGGGCTTCCAAATCACATCAGGATCAGATAATAGAAAGTTTTAAGTCACAGGCCCTGTCACCCAGTAGCCACATTGTAGTTAAAATATTTTCAATTCCCTTTTTCCTTCTTTAGTAAAAAAATAGGGAGGATTTTTTTTTTTTTTAAAGGCAAAAAGTCAGCTTGGAAAAAAAATGCTTCAGGTGGAAGGATTAAGTTTCACAAGGTACAAAATCTCCTCAGTTCTGTATTTTCAGCTGCATTCACAATTTAGTTTAGTCCTCTACTTGCAGTGCGTTTGAGGCAAATATAAGTCAAGACATTTATCCCGTTAAAAAGTCTATTTTAAAAAAGAACCTAAAACAGGTTAATGTGGTTGAATAATGGAGAAAATATTCCTTTCTTAATTAGCAAATCAAAGTGCACAGGGTGTTTTTGGCAGCCAAATTCAGGAATTAGGAATCTCTCCTCAGATGTGAGCAAATCTTAATATACAATGAAACCTTTGTAGGTCCAAATTGGTTGAAAGTTTATTTCTGGGACCAAGGTTTTTTTTCCCCCACATAAAGAAACCTTTATAGCATTTTTTTCCTCCTGCATACCTAGAGCTGAAAATAAAACACTGCCGGTATTTAGAAAGTGGTGCCATCAGACTGAACTGTGAAATTCATCGGGAATTAAAGATACGCCTGTACCCACAACCCTGTTATAAAGTTGTTCACTACTCTTGCCTCCAGAAGTTGTGGGTGCTCCATACTGGAGGGTTTTAAGAAGAGATTGGATAACAATTCTGTCTGAAATGGTATAGGGTTTCCTGCTTGAGCAGGAGAGTGGATTAGAAAACCTCCAAGGTCCCTTCCAACTCTGTTATTCTGTTATTATACTATTATTCTAACTTTAAGACTGTCATAGCTTGCTTAACCTGGTTCCTGAATTAATCTGTTTTCTGAGCTGTCACAACAGAACCAGGTCATAAATGAATCAAATGGCCATACATGAAACCCTCCCCAAAATCTAATGCAAGTTGAAACAAACCAAATTTAACAAGATGAGTGAATGCAATCTACACAACTTTAGTGATCTAATTAAGTGCAAACACATTTCTAAATAGCAATAGCACTTAGACTTATATACCGCTTCACAGTGCTTTACAGCCCTCTCTAAGCGGTTTCCAGAGTCAGCATATTGCCCCCAACAATCTGGGTCCTCAAAGCACTCCAAATAGTGCTTTCTCTGCCTCCCCCCAAAATAACAGGGTTGGGAGGGACCTTTGGAGGTCTTCTAGTCCAACCCCTGCTCAAGCAGGAGGCCCTGACCCCACTCCAGACATGTGGCTGTCCAATCTCTTCTTAAAAACCTCCAGTGGTGGAGCACCCACAACTTCTGAAGGCAAGCCGTTCCGCTGGTTAATTGTTCTCATTGTCATTTGAACCGTCGAGTATTGTTCAGTTTATATGGTGTGGAAAAGTTAGCCTTGTTTCCCTAGCAGAAATTTTTTAAAAAGTTTAAATGATTGGAGTTTCAGAGTGGTAAGCCTTTTCTGCTTGATTCTGCTTTTGCTCTCTTGAATAAGGTGGTCCCAACCTCTTTGCTGGACGTTGGGGAAAGTGAGCTTCAAAACTTTGTGGTCACACAGGCAAGGAAAATATGTATGTGGAAAGTGGAAACAGTGTATTGCACTGAGGGAACAAGAGGAACAGAGTGTGAAGCTTAATGGAAAGATCTGTGTTCAAATTCCCAGTTACTTTTGAAGATAAAAATGAATTTTTCAGCTTAGCCTATTATTCACTGAAGCTGGTTAGCATAAGGTAGCTTCACATATATAATACAGGTAGTCCTTGACCATTCGTTTAGTGAGTGTTGGCAGTTACAATGGCACTGAAATAAGTGACTTATGACCATTTTTCACACTTAACGACCATTGCAACATTTCCTTAAAATCTGGACAGTTGGCACTGAAAAAAAAAAGTGACTTATGACCATTTTCTCCCACTTTGCAACATCCCCCTGGTCACATGATCAAAATTCAGACACTTGGCAACTGGTTCATATTTATGACGGTTGCAGTGTCCCGGGGTCATGTGGTCACCATTTGTGACCTTCTCACAAGCAAAATCAATAGAGAAGCCAGATTCACTTAACAACCGTGTTACTAACTTAACAACTGCAGTGATTCACTTAACAACAGTGGCAAGAAAGATCGTAAAATGGGGCAAAACTCATTTAACAACTGTCTTAGTTTACAAATAAAATTTATTTTAAAAAACCTGTCTCAGTTAGCAACAGTTAGCAATTTTGTGCTCCATCGTGGTTGTAAGTCGAGGACTACTTGCACTGAGATGCAAATAAGATAAATTTTAGTAGGTTAGGATCAGGGGTGAAATCCAGCAGGTTCTGACAGGTTCTGGAGAACCAGTAGCGGAAATTTTGAGTAGTTCGGAGAACCGGCAAATACCACCTCTGGCTGGCCCCAGAGTGGGGTGGGAATGGAGATTTTGCAATATCCTTCCCCCAGGAGTGGGGAGGGAANAGATTTTTCAATATCCTTCCCCTCACACACACAAGCCACTCCCACCAAGACACACCACGCCCACCAAGCCACGCCCACAGAACAGGTAGTAAAAAAAATTGGATTTCACCACTGGTTAGGATACTTTGAAGTTTGGCGTTCCTTAATTCCCGGGAATAAGGGCCTTCTCTGTGGTGGCTCCCTTCCTCTGGAACATCTTTTCCCCAGGGATAAGACTGGCTCCAACTCTGTTGCTTTTCTGCAAGGCCTTGAAGACATGGTTTTGTCAGCAGTCTTGAGAACCTCATTCAAAGAGGAGTAAGTTGTGTGTCTGGTTGTGTTGTTGCCTCCACGGGGTGTGAGTGAGGGGGGTTTAAACTGTGGGTTTTTAACTCTGGATTTTTAATGTTGTACGCCGCCTGGAACCACTGTCTGCAAGCTGCAAGTTGGGAGGCTATATAAATCTGTTTAATAAATAAAAATAAATAAACTAAAGACAGTGGCATTGAATCCTCCCAACTGGGCATCTTTCAAATATGTTCAAATAGGTCTCTTGATAGGGGGATGACAGCCATGTCCCCCCCACAACTGAAGAACGCTCTACTAAATGAATATAGATAGTCCTCGACTTACAACCATTTGTTTAGTCACCATTCAAGGTTACAACGGTGCTGAAAAAAGGGACTTATGATCATGTTTCACACTTATAACCATTGCAGCATCCCTATGGTCACGTCATGTGATCAATATTCGGGTAGCATGTATAAATACTGGTGCATATTTATGATGGTTGCAGTGTCCCAGATTCATGTGATTGCCATCTGCGGTCTTCCCAAGCAAAGTCAATGGGGGAGGCTGGATTCACGTAGTGACCATCTGATTCACTTAACAACTGCAGAGATTCACTTAACCGTGGCAAAAAAAAAAAGGTTGTAAAATGGAGCACGGCTCCCTTAACAACCACTTTGCTTAGCAATGGAGCTTCTTGGTCTCAATGGCGGTCGTAAGTTGAGGACTACCTGTAGTAGGTGACAGAGCATTTAAAAAGAGCCGTGGTTAGAATGCAGGATTGCAGGCTAATTCTGCTGACTGCCAGCAGTTCGATTCTGACTGGTTCAAAGTTGATTCAGCCTTCCGTCCTTCCAAGGTGGATAAAATGAGGACCCAGATTGTTGGTGGGCAATAGGCTGACTCTGTAAACCGCATAAAGAGGGCTGTAAAGCTCTATGAAGCGGTATCAGGGGTGGGTTCTGGATCCGTTTGCTGCCAGTTCGCTCAGGGTTGCGCCACGCGTGCACACGCAGCAATAAAAAAATAGCTTCTGCGCATGCGCAGAAGCAAAATCCAAGATGGCGGCACCCAAGGAGACACCGACAGAACCGGCTCCGTGACGTCATCGCGGAGTTACTAATGGTTGTAAAGAACCGGTTAGAACCGGTAGGAACTCACCTCTGAGCGGTATATAAGTCTAAGTGCTATTGCTATTTGAAACAGTAGGTTCATTTCCAAAACGAGACAGCCCGAAAGAAGAAAACCCAATTCACTAGAGGGAGGGAGAATGGGTTGCAATGAATTTCAATTCCAATTGGAATTTTAAGAGTCTGAATATTTTGCGTTGTCGTGCACTAGTTTCAAACTGTAGCTTTCTTTTGATCTGAGGCTTCAATTTTCCTCTCTCCAGAGGCCAGGATCACGAGGCTTGCCTGGACCGCGAGGGCCTCCTGGGTCACCTGGCAAGGATGGCATTGATGTAAGTATCAAGGCGGCCAGAGTTAGTTCAGACTAGAACCTGAATGGGGTAGATTGCACGGGTGATACAGAAATACAATTTTATGTCATTTTATTCTATTTTACATATTTATGTAATAAATTATTGTATTTTATCCTATAACTATTGTATTTTACCCTACTCTCGTTTTAAATTGTTTGTTTAGAATTTTATTGCTAATATGTGTTTGAACCTGTACGTTGATATGGCCTATAGCCGTGATGGCGAATCTATAGCACATGTGCCACAGGTGGCACGCGGAGCCATATCTGAGGGCACGCGAGGCATTGCCCTATGTCAGCTCCAGCACACATGTGTGTGCTGGCCAGCTGATTTTCGGTCTTCTGGAGGGTGGGGGGAGGCCGTTTTTGCCCTCCCCAGGCTTCAGGAAAGCCTCCTGAAGCCTGGGGAGGGCGAAAAACAGCCCAATGGGCCTACCGGAAGTCCGGAGGCTTCAGTGAGGCCTGAGTGCATGCACAGGGGGGCAGCGCGGGAGGTTGTGCACGCATGCGCAGAGGGAGGGCATTGCATTATGGGTGTGGGCACGCGCACGCGTGCTATCACACGCACGTGCGCCCTTTTGGCACCCGAGCAAAAAAAGGTTCACCATCACTGGCCTATAGGCTAATCAATCAATCAATCAATCAATCAATCAATCAATCAATCAATATAAATAAGTCCAGACTAGAAGGAGAAAGGGATAGAAGGTTACTGTGGTCAGCTACTGATTAAACTGGATGATTTGCAGTGGATTTTATGAAGTTCTAAGTAGACTAGAATCCTTCCTTTCTCCTTTATGAGATTACCTCAGTCTATTTTTCTTGAGGAGGCACCAAGAAAAGTCAATTTAAAGCTTCTTCCTCAGGAAAGAATAAAAAGGCCACAATTGCTTCTCTGGGACAAATTCAAGCCCTGATTCACTTAAATTAAGGCAAAAACAACAGCTTAATCACGAATTACTAAGATGAATGTTTAAATATATGCTTCGTTGGAAAAGGCTTGTTTCGCCCTGTGATCAACATTAACGTGAATTAATGAAATGTTAGGAAATCTGGCATCCATCAAGTTTTTGTAACCCTCTGGGAGAAAAAAAAAATCGCAGGAATACGTTTTCATAAATAATTTATTCTAGCAAAACAACATGCCACACTTTGGAGAAAATAATTATTTTCTGTTATTTTGATATGGGTCCACCTCAGCATTACAGAGATACAGATTTACAGAGTTGGAAGGGGCCTTGTAGGTCATCTAGTCCAACCCCCTGTCCAAGCAGACTCTACATCATTTCTGACAGATGGCAGAAATGTCTCTTCTTGAAAGCTGCCAGTGATGAAGCTCCCACAACTTCTGAAGGCAAGCTGTTCCATTGGTGGATTGTTCTCACTGTCAGAAAATTTATCCTTATTTCCAGGTTGAAACTCTCCTTGTTCAGTTTCCATCCATTCTTCCTTGTCCGGCCTTCAGGTGCTTTGGAAAATAGCTTGACCCCTTCCTCCCTGCGATAGCCCCTCAAATATTGGAAGACTGCTCTCATGTCTCCCCTGGTCCTTCTCTTCACTAGACTAGCCATGTCCGGTTCCTGCAACTGTTCATTGTTAATATTGCTCCCTTTTTCCTTACCTGTTTAGGGAGAACCTGGGCCCCCAGGCTTGCCAGGACCACCAGTAAGTATTATTCTGTTGGGACAATATTATTTTGTTGGAACGATCTTCAAGACATAGGTAGAAATAAATTTTGGTAGGAAGGAGACCCAAGTATGGAAACAAAAAGGACTGCAAGAAAAACTGCTCAATATCTGGCCAGCTTTTGAGGTGAGGGAACATCTCCAGATCATTTCCCACTACCTCATTAGAACTTCTGAAGGAAGAAAGAGAGCTAAACCTAGAGAAGCTTCAAGCTTGAGAGGTATGGGAATGAATGAGAAGCCAACCAAACATTTGAGCCAGCAGCACACACACCAGTTGGTAATTCACTTATTAAAGCTGGGTATTCCATCATCATGTTGTTACAGGTCTGTGATTGTTATATTGAGAGAATAACAGAGTTGGAAGGGACCTTGGAGGTCTTCTAGTCCAACCCCCTGCTCCAGCAGGAAACCCTATACCATTTCAGACAAATGGCTGTCCAATCTCTTCTTTAAAACCTCCAGCGATGGAGCACCCACAACTTCTGAAAGCAAACCAATCCACTGATCAATTGTTCTCACTGTCAGGAAATTTCTCCTTAGTTTCTAGACTGGTTCTTTCCTTGATTAGTTTCCATCCATTCCTTCTTGTCCTGCCTTCAGGTCAGGGGTGAAATGCTCCCGGTTCACTCATACCTGTCGGTCGCCGTAGAGCTGGTCGCCAAGGTAGCGCAAGGCGCCGCCCAGCCGCCCGGACGCCACCATTTGGGTTCTTTTACCCTCTGCGCATGCGCAAAGCGTTCTGTGCATTCGCAGAGGGTAAAAGAACCCAAATGGCAGCTTCCGGGCGGGTGGGCGGCGCCTCGCGCTACCTTGGCGACCGGCTCTACGGCGACCGACAGGTACGAGCAAACCGGGAGCATTTCACCCCTGCTTCAGGTGCTCTGGAGAATAGGTTGACCCCCCTCTTCTTTGTGGCAGCCCCTCAAATATTGGAAGTCTGCTATCATGTCAACTCTAGTCCTCCTCTTCGTTAGAAGAGACATGCCTAGCTCCCTCAATCATTCAACTTACGGTTTAGCCTTTAGATCCCTTACCGTCTTTGTTGCTCTTCTCTGCACTCTGTCAATCCTGAACTGAACCTGGCTGAAGCCATCTTGGAGGCTTCAGGGTTGCCACACAGAAGTGGGAGGGGGAAAATAGCTAGATGGGGTTTTGTAGCGAAAACAACGAAGTTTTCCTGTGGGAGCCAAGGACATTCTCACAGGTGGCTGGCCAGAGGAGGAGCCAGTAACCCAGCAACCGGCCAGCACCTGGATTGGACAGCGTGACCAGTGACTTGGGGGGGGGTAGGGAAAACTTTTACTTTTATTTAGGTGAAAACCACGGGAAATCTCAGAGTCGGCTTTCACCAGTTTGTGCCAATATGATGTATCCCATAAACTATTCTTTGAGGCGCTCAAGTGCCTCGGAGTTTGTTTTCTATGGGTGCATTACTTGGAACCCTGACACACTCTTTTTAGAGTCTCAACACCTTTTTTATATCAGGGTGACCAAAACTGGACACAATATTCCAAGTGTGGTCTTACGCCTTATGACCTGGTACTAATATTAATAGTGCTTGTCTATTTAACCTGGTTTCAGGGCCTCAAAGGATCACGAGGGAAGCCTGGGAAGAAAGGAGATGCTGGTTTGCCAGGCCTTCCTGGGGTAGATGTAAGTATTCAAGCTTCCTGTATTTCATCGTCTTCTCTTCCCACCTCCCACGGGAGATAAATTTCTTTATCCACTGGGGTGTTTATTATCTCCGGATCCAAAAGTGCCTTGGCACCTGATCAATGCCAAACAAATAGTTTTCCAAGTTTTCAATCTGACTTAGACCATTAAGAGTTTCTTGTTGGTCTTCCATCCAAACATACAAAGTGGTCACACTTTGGTTTAAGGAGAATGATTGTTCTTCTATTTCCAATTTTCTCCCGATTTCTGTTCTCTCTAATTATTCTAATATTCTTTCTAATATCTTCTTCTCATTCATTCTCAGGGTTTAACAGGTTCGGATGGCCCGCCTGGGCCAGTAGGATCCCCAGGAGACCGAGTAAGTAATCATTTTGTTGGTACTGAAGCTCACTATTGTGCAGCTCTTCAACTAAGGATGAGTTATCCCAAGCTGTGTCCAGCACGGACTTTTTGAAACACATTTTTGTTGTTATTATTAAAATCTGAAACAAGGTTTTTTCAGACTTGACATGTGTGGACTTCAACTCCCAGCATTCCCTATGTCAGCATGCTGGCTAGGGAATTCTGGGAGTTGGTGTTCACACAGGCTGGCTGGGGAATTCTGGGAGTTAAAGTTCACACAGGCTGGCTGTAGAATTCTGGGAGTTGAAGTTCACACAGGCTGGCTGGGGAATTCTGGGAGTTGAAGTTCACACAGGCTGGCTGGGGAATTCTGGGAGTTGAAGTACACACGGGCTGGCTGGAGAATTCTGGGAGTTGAAGTTCACACAGGCTGGCTGGGGAATTCTGGGAGTTGAAGTACACAAATGCTGACTGGAGAATTCTGGGGTAATTTAGGGAATTGAAGTCCACACATCTTAAAGATGCCAAGTTTAAAAAATACTTGTGTGAAGGAACTTGTTTAGTTTTGATTTAATTGACAGTTCCCCCAACATCCCCTAATAGGATTTTCATGGGGGAAGATTGAACATTAATTAAATTTCTGCAGATTAGGGGACTGAGCTCAGAAAGGGTTAGGATTGGGTGGATGACTTCTTATGAGAACTGACAGCCGTGTTTAGCAACTTTCTAGTTAGAAAGTGAAATGTTCTCCAGAAGCTATTACAAAGGAAAGCAACACAAACGATTATTTTCTAACCAGCCAAGGTCATGGGGGAAATAGACTGGAAAAAGCATAAAGCGATTTAAAAAAAAAAATTAACCTGGCATTTGTGAATGGATGTGAACTTTAAAAAAAATTGCAGCCTGATTTTTGAAGGCAGGTGGGATTTAATTACAATTTTTTGCCTGCTGTACATGCACTTCTACATAAAAGGTTGCCTTTAACAGACAATAAAAATATTGCTAATCTTGAGCACAAGGCTAAATAAATGCCAGCCTACTGCTGTGCAAATAAAACGGCAGTTTTATTCCTATTACAAGACTAGTAAAAACATTGCTAATCTTGAACTCAAGGCTAAATAAATGCCAAACTTTTGCCATTCAAATTGAATGGTATTGAATTAAACTGAACTGAATTGAACTGAATACTTTACTTAACCAAGTGTGATTAGACAAATAAGGAATTTGTCCTTATTTAGTTGTTTTCTGAAAGCACACCTATTTCGTTCAGCCCCCAAGTTTCAATGCAGTCTTGCACTCTTCTGTGCGCCAAGCGCACTCTTAAAGGCTTTCATTAGCAAAATTGAATGGACTTTGACAGATATTCAAGTGCACAATTAAAGGCAAGCATGTCAACATATTCTCCCAAGTTGAAATTCAGACTTCGAGAATTTGGTCAGGTGGAAAGGAAGAAAGATACCTGGCCATATGGCAGAAGGGGGAGGGGAAGCAAGGAAAATTACACTAGATGTGAAATGTGAAAAATCACTTGAGGTGGAAAACAAGATGGCTTCAGCGGTGCAGCCAATGGTTTTATCAATTCAGTCTGAACAGGAGAAATCAGTCAGTTATAATTTGATCATTCCTCATGTGCCCAAACACAAGCCTGTTTTGACTCCGTTTCATAGCATTTTTTCCCATTAATCCTCTTTCTTTCTTTCTTTCTTTCTTTCTTTCTTTCTTTCTTTCTTTCTTTCTTTCTTTCTTTCTTTCTTTCTTTCTTCCTTCCTTCCTTCCTTCCTTCCTTTCTTTCTTTCTTTCTTTCTTTCTTTCTTTTTCTTTCTTTCTTTCTTTCTTTCCTTCCTTCCTTCCTTCCTTCCTTCCTTCCTTCCTTCTTACCTTCTTTCCTTCTTTCCTTCCTTCCTTCCTTGCTTCCTTCCTTCTTTCTTTTCTTCCTTCCTTTCTTTCTTTCTTTCTTTCATTTTCTTTCTTTCTTTCTTTCTTTCTTTCTTTCTTTCTTTCTTTCTTTCTTTCTTTCTTTCTTTCTTTCTTTCTTTCGACATTTAGTGGCTGCCCATCTTACCTCAGGGTAAGTCTGGGCAGCTTACAATCCTAAAAGATAAAAACTATGTAAGCCAAAAGACTACATATATGCTGATGAAGCATAGACATTAAACTCACAATCAATACAAAAGCTACGAGTGGCGCAAAGAGCCATGGAAAGATACATGCTCAGCCTCACAAAACAAGATTGAAAGACCCACACATGGATTAGAGAACAAATGAAAGTATACGATATCATCAAGAGAGTAAAAAAATTGAAATGAAAACGGGCTGGTCACAGAGCAAGAAGAACTGATGGCAGGTGGACCAAGGCAGTCGTAGAATGGATCCCACTTGATAAAAAAAGTCTACGAAAGAGACCTAAAACAAGATGGATGGACGACATCAGCAAGTATGGCAGGCCCAATTGGCAAAAGAAAACTCAGGACCGTATTGGAAACATGTAGAAGGGACTTTCATCCTGCAGCGGATAGACAATGGCTGGAATGATGATGATGAAGAAGCCAAAAGACATAAATAAGTTGATACAAAAAGCCAAACACTGCAGCACAATGAAAAGATGGGGAGGACGGGAGCAGGATGGGGGGAACATGGGATCTATTGTTAATCTATCAACTATCTCCACTGTGTTGCTCTGTCATTGGAGCCCCAAGCCAACTGGCAGAACCAGGTCTTTAGGCCCTTGTGAAAGGATAGGAAGGTTGGGGCCAATCTCACATCTGGGGCGCAAGACGTTCCAAAAGGAAGGAGCAGCAGCGGAAATGGCCCTCTTCCTGGATCCCGTCAGCTGGAATAATCGGGCTGATGGGACCCACAACATGCCTTCTCTGCTGGCATGAGTCAGACGGGCCAGTCCCAATGGGATGAGATGGTCCCTCATGTCAACTGGACCTATGCCACCAAGGGCTTTAAAGTCCCAATGGTGCTTTTTCAAGACTTTCTTGTTTTTTCTTTGAAGACATTTCGCTTCTCATCCAAGAAGCTTCTTCAGCTCTGACTGGATGGTGGGGAATGGAAGGATGAGAAGTGAAACTTCTTCAAAGAAAAAAACCAGAAAGTCCACTAACCTGCCTCTTGAAAAAGCACTAGCCAGTCAGAACTGAAGAAGCTTCTTGGATGAGAAGTGAAATGTCTTCAAAGAAAAAAAAACAAGAAAGTCCTGTTGCCTCTTGAAAAAGCACCTTTGAGACAACCATGACTTGGATGACTGAGAATCTCCATAGACCAGGACTTTAAAGGTGATTATCAACATCTTGAATTGCACCCGGAAGCGAACCGGAAACCAGTGCAGCTCATGGAGCAGTGGTGTTACAGGGGCCATTCATGGGGCTCCCAAAACTGCCCACACCCTGCCCTCTACACCATCTGTAGCTTTGTGCGCTAGGCCGTAACTAGCGCACAATGTGAAAATGCACAAAGGCTCCCCTAGCTGCAATTGCCACCTGCTCCTCAAGCAGGAGTCGTGAATCCAGGAGAACCCCAAATTGCTGTCCAGATTTGTCTGGGTTAGTGACACCCCATACTTTTCCTAGTATAAATGTTTTTACGAGTGATTTTTTCCGATTAAAATACGTTTCTGTAACCGAGGCTTTTTTGTGTTTTAAATTTCTCTTAAGATAAATATGTTTGCATCTGGTTTGGAGTTGTGATGTGGACACAGCATATATATTGATCTGATAAAGCCGCGTCGTGTAGTTTGACAATAATGTTCACTGGTATAAATAAGATCTCCTTCTATGCACCTCAACCATTTCTCTGTGTGTATTTTTTTTTTCTTAATTTATTCTACTTTTCTTCTGAGAGCTGAAGGATTATTCTTGTATCAGCAGTCTTTTTAAGATGGAGATGACTAATGTTTGTGTTTTGCCCTCCTAGGGAAGTGTAGGAGCAGCGGGATCTGTTGGGCCAGCGGTAAGTGGAGAGATCCATCCATGTCTATTTCTCACATTAAGCAATCTAGTAAAAAATTACATGGAAAAACCCCATTGTGGTGAAAATCCACTTAGGGTTAAGAATAGAATTAGAATTAGAATTAGAATTAGAATTAGAATTAGAATAGAATAGAATAGAATAGAATAGAATAGAATAGAATAGAATAGAATAGAATAGAATAGAATAGAATAACAGAGTTGGAAGGGGCCTTGGAGGTCTTCTAGTCCAACCCCCTGCTCAGGTAGGAAACCCTACACCATTTCAGACAAATGGTTGTCCAATCTCTTCTTAAAAACTTCCAGTGTTGGAAAATTCACAACTTCTGGAGGCAAGCAGTTCCACTGATTAATTGTTCTAATTGTCAGGAAATTTCTCCTTAGTTCTAGGTTGCTTCTCTCCTTGATTAGTTTTCATCCATTGCTTCTTATAACCTAGAACTAAGAAGAAATTTTCTGACAGAATAATTAATCAGTGGAAGAACTTGCCTCCAGAAGTTGTGAATGCTCCAACACTGGAAGATTTTAAGAAGAGATTGGATAACCATTTGTCTAAAATGGTATAGGCTTTCCTGCCTGAGCAGGGGGTTGGACTAGAAGACCTCCAAGATCCCTTCCAACTCTGTTATTCTATTCTATTAGTACTGGATATTGGCCTACAAGCTTTGATAAAGTTTTATCATGAATCTTTGGCTTTGCAGAGAAAGAAAGTTTAGTCCTCCGCATCAAACAGACGTTTTGGCTCTATCAACAAATCAAATCTTTAAAACATAAAAACAGGATATAAATTTTAAAAAGAGGCAAGGATGATGAAAATGTAATGTTAAAAGTTAATTAAAAGGCAGGAGGGAGGGCTTCCAGGTCTCTTAACTAGCCCCATAATCATCTCAGTTTTGTATGTATGCATTTCTCTATCCCTTTGCCAAAAAGCTTCTATGTTTATATTTTGGGCACATGGAATGTTTGTATCCAGTTGTCTATTTCCACATACAGGTAGTTCTCGATTTATGACCAAAATTTCCATTGCCAAGCAAGTCGGTTATTAAGTGATTTTGCCCCATTTTAGGACTTTTCTTGCCAAAGTTGTTAACTGGATCAGTGCAGTTATTAAGGTAGTAACGTTGTTAAGTGAACCTGGCTTCCCCATTGAGCTTGATTGTCAGAAGGTCACAAAAGGGGATCACATGACCCCGGGACACTACAACCATCATAAATATGAGTCAGTTGCCAAGCATCTGAATTTCAATCATGTGACCATCAGGTTGCTGCAAAGGTCGTAAGTGTGAAAAATGGTCCTAAGTCACTTTTTTCAGCGCCGTTGTAACTTTGAACGATCACTAAGTGAATGGTTGTAAGTTAAGGACTGCCTGTAAGGGAAGAAGAGTGGGTGGGAGGAGCAGATTTCCAAATGACCAGCTCTTCTAGAATTGTGCCAATTTAACTATGCGTTTTCCTTCTCGTTTTCAGGGCAAAGGACCGGCAGGGCCACCGGTAAATCATTTTTTTTAATTTTTTTAGGAAAAATAATAAATGTGGATTGAATTAGGGTCCTTCAAAGTGAGTCCTGACGCCATTTTGGGCTGTCCTTAAAGGGCTGGAGTGACCAGACAAAGAACTTGGGGCAGAGCAGGGAAATTTGCAGTTCTTGCTTTTTTTTTTTTTTTTAAAGAAAAGAATAAACAATAACATTTATTTGTCTTCTCTCTTTTATCAGGGATCTCCAGGCACCAGTGGTCTTCCAGGAGGTAGGGGACAGAAAGGCTCACCGGTAAGTTTCCTTCTTTTTCTTGTTCTGATGTATCCAGGACAGAATTTCATAATGGGATAAACTCAGTGGTAGGATTCAGCCGGTTCGCACCGGTTCAGGCGAACCGGTTGTTAAATTGCCGACCTTCCGCTATCAAAGTGGATCCTGGGCGCTGTGCTGTGCTGCAATGGAGAAACGGGCAACGGAGAGGCCGGCACGTGAGAAGGAGAAGGCCGCTTTCCCTCTTTCTTCTCCCTGCTCCTCCTCCTTCCCTCATGCCGGCTGCTCCGTTGCCCGTTTCTCCATTGCAGCGCAGCACCCAGGATCCACTTTGATAGCGGGTGGTGGTGGTAATTTAACAAACGGTTCGCCCAGGATCAGGTTGGCCATCGCGGGAGGCTTGTTCCGCATGTGCGGTGGAGCTGGAGGATGGGGATGGGCCACGCCTCCCACGACAGCCAACGTGACCCTGGGCAAACCGGTTGTTATTTGAATCCCACCACTGGATAAACCTCCATCTAGGATATTATTACCATGCAATTTCTTCCCAGCCCCTTGCCAGTTGGGGAGCATCTGAACAATACAGAATGGAAATTTAAGGTCTTTCAAGAACTGCTTGTGATCTCGATAGAAGAGAATATTTGTAGCTCAAGGTTGAAATGTGGGGTCCTTGGTAGTCACTGAGTTGGTTGGTTTTTTTTGCAGACGTTTCATTACCCAACTAGGTAACGTCATCAGTGCTAGAAAACAGTAGGGTTTGGCTCTCTGTTTACATGCAGTTGTTGGTGATAGTGTTCTTGGTGGTTCGGTTATTAGGCTGTGTTTACAATAAGGGCAAGCCACTTGTATATAAACAGACAACAATCCCCATTTCCTTCTACCCGTAGCACTGATGATGTTACCTAGTTTGGTATTGAAACGTCTGCAAGAAAACAACCAAGTTCCGAGAGCACCAAGGACCCCACTGCTTGTGATTTTTCCCAAAATTGTCCTCCATTAGAGGCTGGCAGCTGGTTCTTTGGACTAAAGCGGAGACATTTCAGAGTCACCTCGAACCACAAGATGAGCGGCCTATAAATTTAATAAATAACAATAATGTAATATTCTGGCTTGTAGATTGTGGTGTCCTTTAAAAAAGTTGGTCTAAGATTGCATTTATTCAGCTTTTATTTGCACTACTGGAAACTGCTACAGGTAGTTCTCGACATACGACCATTCATTTAACGAGTTTTCAACGTTACAAAGGCACTGAAAAAAGTGACTTACAACCACACTTATGACCATTGCAGCATCCCCATGACCATATGATTACGATTCAGGTGCATGGCAATTGGCATGCATTTAAGATGGGTGCAGTGTCCCAGGGTCACGTGATTGCTATTTGCGACCTTCCTGGCTGACCTCCGACAAGCAAAGCATGGGATGCTGGAAAGGAAGGTTATAAATCATGAGCCGTGTTGGCGCAGTGGTTAGAATGCAGTATTGCAGGCTAACTCTGCCCACAGTCTGGAGTTCGATCCTCACCGGCTCAAGGTTGACTCAGCCTTCCATCCTTCCGAGGTCGGTAAAATGAGGACCCAGATTGTTGGGGGCAATAGGCTGACTCTGTAAACCACTTAGAGAGGGCTGTAAAAGCACTGTGAAGCGATATATATACCCTGTTTCCCCCAAAATAAGACATCCCCTGATAATAAGCCCAATCAGGCTTTTGTGTGCATGGCAATAAGGCCAAGCGCTTATTTCAGGGTTCAAAAAAATATAAGACAGGGTCTTATTTTGGGGGAAACACAGTAAGTCTAAGTCCTATTGCTATCATGTGATGTCTCGCTTAATGACCATGGCTAAAAAAGATTGCAAAATCAGATCTGGCCATATAACGTCTCACTTAACAACCCCACCACTTAACAATGAATTTTTTCCAGTTCCAAATATGGTCATAAGTTGAGGACTACCTTACTACTAAGCCATATGGGAAGGCGTGAAAGCCAAATTTGCTCAGATATAATAAGTAAAATATAACGGTAAATAGAAAACAGCTCCCATTCTGCCAGCCAGTAAACTAGATAAAGATGCTTTCCATAAATTATTGAATATAATGTAAGTTGAAAGTGTCTGCTTTGGAACTGATTTTATTTCTTCTTCTATTTAGGGACCATCTGGACTTCCGGGGTTTCCTGGATCACCAGGAGCTCCAGGACCACCTGTAAGTTAAGATTTGTTTTAGATCAGAGTTCCCCAACCTTTCAGGATTTGTGGACCGAGAGGGTGGGGGGGGGAGGGGATGATTCCGCGCGAGTGGCTGGCAAGCGTGTGTGCACGCAGCTCCATTTGCACGAGCAGTGGACATGCGTGCCCACTGCTCACACAAATGGAGCTTGCACACATGCGCTCGCCCGCTGCTCGCGCAAGTGGGGATATGCATGCGTGCTTGCTGGTTGCTTTCACGGCCCGGTTCCAAATGGCTCACAGCCTGGGGAGGGGGGTGAGGACCCCTATTTTAGATCAAGCATTGCTGAAAGTTGCTAGCACAGCTGTCTGGAACCCAAATCTGCTTCCCTGTCATTTTATAGGCCTCTTTCTTACGATATCACGTCTTAAACAGAAGAAAGTCTGTAGAGATTCATAGTCATCCAGGTCATGGCTGTCCCAAAGGTGCTTTTTCAGGAGGCAACTGGACTTTCTGTTTTTTTCTTTGATGACGTTTCACTTCTCATCCAAGAAGCTTCTTCAGCTCTGACTGGATGGTGGGGAATGGAAGGATTTATATTCCTTGCAGAAAGCTGGTAATTTGCATCCTTTTAGAGCAGTGGTTCTCAACCTTTCTAATGCCGCGACCCCCCACCGCCACCACGACCCCCGCCCCACCCCCTCCCCCTGCGCGATCGGATGCCGCCATTTGGGTTCTTTTACCCTCTGCGCATGCGCAAAGCGTTCTGCGCATGCGCAGAGGGTAAAAGAACCCAAATGGCGGCGTCTGGGCGGGTGGGCGAAGTCTCCCGCTTCCGTCGCTACCAGCTGTCCGGCAACCCGCAGGCACGGCCGAACCGGGAGCATTTCACCCCTGCAAGTGACGGTGGCACCAAGATGGCGGGCTAACGCGCGCGGCGACCCCTGTGAAATGCTCGTTCAACCCCCAAAGGGGTCGCAACCCACAGGTTGAGAGCCGCTGTTTTAGAGAGTCGTTGAGGCCACTTGGAGGTTTATTTCTGTCATCAGGGTCATCTGAGTGGAACCTTCTTGGAACTGTTGAAAGGACTGTGTTGTAGATTGGAGATCTACGACATAATCTATCTCTAATCTACAACACAGTCCTTTCAACAGTTCCAAGAAGGAAGGAATGGAAGGACTGCAAGGAATATAAATCCTTCCGTTCCCCACCATCCAGTCAGAGCTGAAGAAGCTTCCTGGATGAAAAGCGAAACGTCTTCAAAGAAGAAAGTCCAGTTGCCTCCTGAAAAAGCACCTTTGGGACTTAAACAGAAGAACGTCCGTCCGTGAATGCACAGGTACAGTATATGTGGTACCTCGCTCAATAGTAGTAACTGTGAGAGGGATCGTGGAGTCCTAGTGGACAACCATTTAAATATGAGCCAGCAGTGTGCAGCAGTTTTGGTCGACACGATGTAAAAAAGATGTGGAGACTCTAGAAAGAGTGCAAAGAAGAGCAACAAAGATGATTAGGGGACTGGAGCAGGGGTGGGTTCTGGCTTACCTCGCTGCTGGTTCGCTTCCTCACATGCCGCGTGGGCGCGTGTGCCTTGTGCGCCGCATGGGCATGCGTTCCTTGCGCGCCATGTGGGCACGCGCACGTGCATGCACAGTGCTAAAAACCCAGCTTCTGCACATGCGCAGAAGCAAAAAACAAAATGAGAGCCGGTTCAGGGGCGTGTCCAGCCGGTCATCGCTGCCGGTTTGGCGAGCAGGGGGAAATTCCCGCTACGGGTTCTATAGGGCCGGTCCGAACCGGCAGGAACCCACCTCTGGACTGGAGGCTAAAACATATGAAGAACGGTTGCAGGAACTGGGTATGGGTAGGTGACATGATAGCAGTGTTCCAATATCTCAGGGGCTGCCACAAAAAAGAGGGAGTCAAGCTATTCTCCAAAGCACCTGAGGGCAGGACAAGAAGCAATGGATGGAAACTAATCAAGGAGAGAAGCAACCTAGAACTAAGGAGAAATTTCCTGACAGTTAGAACAATTAATCAATGGAACAACTTGCCTCCAGAAGTTGTGAATGCTCCAACACTGGAAGTTTTTAAGAAGAGATTGGACAACCATTTGTCTGAAATGGGATAGGGTTTCCTGCCTGAGCAGGGGGTTGGACTAGAAGACCTCCAAGGTCCTTTCCAACTCTGTTATTCTGTTCTGTTCTGAATAAAACACTAATCCGTAATCAAAAGCCGCAAGGCGCTTCAAGACACATCAATGCTGTTCATTAGCGCACTGTGAATGGAACGTGGCGGATGGCTTTAGAAGAGGCAAGGAGCTTTGCTTCCCTTCTCACTACAAACCATGCTCTAGATCAGTGGTTCTCAACCTGTGGTCCATGGGTTGCGATGCCCTCATAGAGCAGGGGTCTCCAACCTTGGCAGCTTTAAGCCTGGCGGACTTCAACTCCCAGAATTCCCAGAGTTGAAGTCCTCCAGGCTTAAAGTTGCCAAGGTTGGAGACCCCTGTCATAGAGGGTCTGTGAAGGCTTGAAACGATGTTATGATTTAAATCTTAAGTCTTGGGGGTCCGTGGCCATAGTCTGTGGCCACAAAAGGTATTTAAAGGCAGTCCAGGGTGAAAAAAAAGTTGAGAACTACTGTTCTAGATTGTAGGGAGGAAGGACCATATCATAATGGTGAAAACTGTCGTTGATTTGATTCAGGCGTACCTATTATCTGCAGTTGCATTCTTGCAATAGACATATAACCCGGTTATTGAATGAAGCCAGCGGTTCTCAACCTGTGGGTCGCGACCCCTTTGGGGGTCGAACGACCCTTTCACAGGGGTCGCCTAAGACCATCGGAAAACACATATTTCTGATGGTCTTAGGAACCGAGACACCGCTCCTCTATCCATCCACATACGAGTACCCGGGGATGGTGCGACGCACGGGTGGCCCTCAAATGCGCAGGCGCCGACGGAAGGGCCGCGTGCGCTAGCCCGCCATCTTGGTGCCACGCCCCCTTTGTCACCTCATCGCTTCTTGCCTGGCAACGCGCACACGCGGGGAGGGGGTCGCGGCGGCGGGGCGGGGGTCGCGGCATTAGGAAGGTTGAGAACCACTGAATTAAGCTCTTTTTTTTTTTTTGCATTCTCAACCATGCTGCTGTGCAGGTAGTTCTCGACTTACAACAGTTCGTTTAGTGACCGTTCGAAGTTACAACGGCCCTGAAAAAAAGTGACTTATGACCGTTTTTCATAATTACGACCGTTGTAGCCTCGCCATGGTCACGTGGTCAAAATTCAGATGCTTGGCCACGGACTCATGTTTATGACAGTTGCAGGTCATGTGATCTCTTTTTGCGACCTTCTGACAAACGAAGTCGATGGGGAAGCCGGATTCACTTAGCAACCGTGTTACTAACTTAACCACTGCAGCGATTCACTTCACAATAGTGGCAAGAGAGGTCGTAAAATGGGGTAAAACTCATTTAATAAAAGTTTCACCAAGCAACAAAAATTTGGGGTTCGGTTGCGGTCGTAAGTCGGGGGCTACCTGTATATCAAGCCATCGGTTAAGCAGATTGGTTGGGTTTATGCCACTTACTCAAAAAGAAAGAAAACTAATTTAACCCAAGGTTGGCATTGTGACAAGGCTCCTGTTGGTTTTTTTCTTGACTCAGGTTAAACATGCAACATGTGCTTTAACAATAGTGAATATCAATCTGTGAGCTCTACTCCATATGTAACATGCCGCATTTTCCTTGTTGCAGGGTCTCCCTGGAGTGTTTGACCATACTAGAGATCTTCAGGTGTGCGTTTTCCCACTTTTCAGGTTTCTATATGAGATCTTATTGAGTTGCAGATGCAAACATCAAGATTGTTTATTTAGTCCAATGTTTCTCAACCTTGGCCACTTGAAAATGCGTGGACTTCAGTTCCCAGAATTGCCAGCCAGCTATGAGCTTTAACTTTTTTAACTTTAACTTTTATTTGTATTTCTATGCCGCCCAACTCCCAAGGAAATCCATGCGCCTTCAACAGGGGTGGGTTCTAACTTACCTCGCCGCCAGTTGGCTTCCTCCCGCGCCACGCATGCGCAGTGCCGAAAACTTGGCTTCTGTGCATGCGCAGAAGCAAAACAAGGAAAAAATAGCAAAAAAAAAAAGGCTGAAAACAAGATGGCGCAGGCGCAGTGCCGAAAACTCAGCTTCTGCGCAGGCGCAGAAGCAAAAACCCCAAAAAAAAAAAATCCAAAAAAAGAATTCCAAAAAAAAAGATGGTGCCGTTAACGGACCGGCACCGACAGAACTGGCTCTGTGACGTCACCACCGGTTTACTACCGGTTCTATAGAACCGGTGCAAACCGGGAGGAACCCACCTCTGGTCTTCAAATTGCCATGGTTGAGAAACACTAATTTAGGCATGAAGCAAGGCCTCTTGAAAATGATCTTACTTAGTGATGCAAAACTGAACCCTATTGAAGAAGAGATCATTTGTAACTCAGGGTTGAACTGTGGGGTCCTTGGTGCTCTGTGAGTTTGGTGGTTTGCTTGCAGACGTTTCTTTACCAAACTAGGTAACATCATCAGTGCATTGTCGTCATCATCATCAACAACAACACAGGGGTGAAATGCTCCTGGTTCGCTCGTGCCTGTCGGTCGCCGTAGAGCCGGTCGCCAAGGTAGCGCGAGGCTCCGCCCACCTGATCGGATGCCGGCGTTTGGGTTCTTTTACCCTCTGCGCATGCACAGAACGCTTTGTGCATGCGCAGAGGGTAAAAGAACCCAACTGGCGGCATCCGGGTGGGTGGGTGGGTGGAGCCTCGCGCTACCTTGGCGACCGGCTCTACGGCGACCGACAGGCACGAGCGAACCGGGAGCATTTCACCCCTGCAACAACATATCATCACTGATGATGTTTCTTTACCTTCAGTGTTTGCTTATAGAATGTGCACAAAGTCTGGATTGAATTGGATCGGATCGGATCAAATGAAATGTGAACCTCTGAGAGATTAATTGGCATAGCCATCCAACTGGTATAAGGATATTCCACTGCCTTTTTCTGGGCCATTTGGGAGATAACTGGAAGAGTCAGTTTATTGTAGTGATTAGGGCACCAGGCTAGAAAGCAAGAAGTTGTGAATTCAAGTCCCACCTTAGCCACGAAAGCCAGCTGGATAATCTGGACCAGTCACCAGGAGACTGCGAGTTCTAGTACCACCTTAGGCATGAAAGCTGCTGGGTGACATTGGACCAATCACCAGGAGACTGTGAGTTCTAGTCCCGCCTTAGGCATGAAAGCTGCTCGGTGACTTTGGACCAATCACCAGGAGACTGTGAGTTCTAGTCCCGCCTTAGGCATGAAAGCTGCTGGGTTATTTTAGGCCAGTCACTCTCTCTCAGCCCAACTCACCTGACAGGGTTGTTGCTGGGGGGGAAATAGGAGGAGGAAGGTGTGTTGGGTATGTTCACTGCCTTGAGTTATTTGTAAAAGTAATATAGGCAGGATATAAATAATCAAATAAATATGTCTTCAGTTCTCCAGTCTGGGATGAAAGAATTGAAGAAATAACCCCTCCAAATACTAATCAGGCCTGACCCTACTTAGCTTGGGATCCCACACATAGTCAGCAGTGTATAGCCAGCTACTGTGACATAAAGGGAAATCACAATGAATTGTCACCTCACACGGTTGTGGATACATGAATGAAAGCTGATAATTAGTGCCGGAGAGCCCAAGATACTGAGGACTGACTGAGCTGTTTTAGGATGCTTGACTGAGTAAGAATACCAGCTAGAACATGAAAATCAATTATGATGAGATAGGTGGCAAATAAATTTAATAGTAATAATAATGTCAGAGAAAAGAGAACAGGTATTCTTGTTCAACAGGAGAAAGCTGCCATTGTGAGTACCCAGCAGGACTGCATACAGTATACTGTAAAATGGACAGCCTTATAAGTCTTTTTTAAAAAATTACGTCAATAAGAATTACGTATCATTTTAGTTTTAATGATGACCTTCTCGCCTTGAATATTTGGTGGATCATTTTTCACTATGAGGTTTTATGAAATTCATTTTGGTTAGTTGCAAGCTGCCCTTTGCAGCATTTTGCAGCACCAGAAAGATAAGAAATATATGCTGAAATGATGAATCAATATGTTTTCAAAAGAGATCCAGGATGTGAATTTTGAGGTAGTATAAACTTCCTTCCTTTTCTTTCTGTTCCTCCCTCCTTTTCTCTTTCCTTCTTTCCTCTATCCCTTCCACCTTTTTTATGTCTTCCCTTCTCCTCCTTCTCCCCTCCCTCCCTCCCTCCCTTCTTTCCTTTTCCCCTTCCTCCTCATTTCTTCTTTCCTCTCCCCTTCCCTTTTTGTCCTTCTTCTGCTCCTTCCTCCCTCCCTCCCTCCTTTCCTTCCTTCATCCTTTCCCCCTTCCTCTTCTCATTCCTTCTTTCCTCTCCCCCTCCCTTTTTGTCCTTCTTCTGCTCCTTCCTCCCTCCCTCCCTCCCTCCCTCCCTCCTTTCCTTCCTTCGTCCTTTCCCCTTCATTCCTTCTTTCCTCTCCCCTCCCTTTTTGTCCTTCTTCTTCTCCTTCCTCCC
>QLTV01003767.1:561821-589066 GCA_003457575.1 Thermophis baileyi | reverse complement strand
ACCTATGATGCTGCCAGCAACCCGTATCAACCATCAGAGCCAGTCAATGATATTTGTGATACATTTTTAAATGTTCAGCTGACTGAGTTTCATGTTTAATGAATAAAAGTATGATGATGATGATGATGATGATGATGATGATGATGATGATGATGATGATGGATGATGATGGATAATAATAATAATAATAATAATAATAATAATAATAATACCTATGATGCTGCCAGCAACCCGTATCAACCATCAGAGCCAGTCAATGATATTTGTGATACATTTTTAAATGTTCAGCTGACTGAGTTTCATGTTTAATGAATAAAAGTATGATGATGATGATGATGATGATATGATGATGATGATGATGATGATGATGATGATGATGATGATTCTATTCTGCTGTCTCCAGGCACTGCCACATCCACTATCCAGACTTAGTTGTCAATAAGAAAGACAAAAAAGGCTGGATAGTGGATGTGGCAGTGCCTGGAGACAGCAGAAGAGAAGAGAAAGAACTGGAGAAGATAACAAAATACAAAGAGCTACAAATAGAAATAGGACGACTGGGGCAAAGGCAAGCAAGGGTAGTACCAATAGTAATAGGCGCCTTGGGTGCAGTCCGAAAACAACTGGAGCACCACTTGAACACCATTGGCATTGACAAATTCTCCATCAGTCAATTGCAGAAGGCAGCTTTACTTGGAACAGCTTCCATCCTGAGACGATATCTGTAGCACCGTCAAACATCCAGATTTGCCTATCCCAGGTCCTTGGTATGGTCTCAATGGGTGGATAAAAATGCCAAACCCAGTCTGAACATCTGGCTCAGTGGCGGGTTGCTACCGGTTCACGCGAGCCGGTGGTGGAAATTTGGCCCCGTTCGCCGAACCGGTAATGATGGCTGGCTTGCCACGCCCCCAAACCAGTTCCCCGGTCGCCGCTGCTTGAAAGCGGCTGGCAACGAACCCTCTGTGCATGAGCAAAAGCTTCTGCGCATGCGCAGAGGGTCAGTACCCGGATGTAACACGCACGCACAAAGCGTGCACTTCCGAACCGGTAGGGAAGGTAAGAGAAACCCACCCCTGATCTAGCTGACTGTGCGATGATCAATAATAATAACAACAATAATACAGGTAGTCCTTGACTTAACAACAGTTCGGGTAGTGACTGTTCAAAGTTACAACGGCACTGAAATGATTTATGACTGTTTTTCACGCTCATGACCATTGCAGCATCCCCATGGTCATGTGATCAAAATTCAGATGTTTGGCAACTGGCATGTACTTATGACGGTTGCAGTGTTCCGGGGCCATGGGATTCCCTTTTGCGACCTTCTGACAAGCAAAGTCAATGAGGAAACCAGATTTACTTAACAACCGTATGACAAACTTCAGTGATTCAGTTAACAACTGCAACAAGAAAGGTTGCAAAATGGGGCAAATGCCTCACTTAGCAACAGAAATTTTGGGCTCGATTGAGGTCAGACGTTGAGGACTACCTATTACACTTAGAGCCGTGGTGGCGCAGTGGTTAGAATGCAGTACTGCAGGCTACTTCTGCTGACTGCCGACTGCCAGCAGTTTGGCAGTTCGAGTCTCACCATTTCAAGGTTGACTCAGCCTTCCATCCTTCCAAGGTCGGTAGGACCCAGATTGTTGGGGGGAAATAGGCTGACTCTGAAAACTGCTTAGAGAGGGCTGTAAAGCACTGTGAAGCAGTATATAAGTCTAAATGCTATTGCTATTGCTATCCTGCCCAGCTTTCAGCGACTCTGGATTATTTACAATTTAAGTCTAATGTAGTATGTTGTATGAAGTTAGCTACATAGCAATAGCGCTTAGACTTATATACCACTTCATACTGTTTTACAGCTCTCTCTAAGCGGTTTACAAAGCCAGCATATTTGCCCTTTCTTTCTGTGCAAGGAATTAAGTCTCCCATTAGCTGTGCTCATACAACTTATTTTTACTTATCTATTATTCTCATTTATATAATCCACCCATCTCAAATATATGACTCTGGGCAGCTCACAGAGAATGAAAAAATAATATAAGAACACCAAAACAATGCAATAGTTAAAACCATCCAACAAAATTCATAGCTGAGGTAGTCAACATTCCTCAATAGTAATCAATGGAGCCACTCCTTACCATAAGCCAATGTTTCTTAACCTGGGCAAATTTTAAGATGGGTGGACTTCAACTCCCAGAATTCCTCAGCCTGCAGTGCAGACAGACAATTATTTATTCATTCAATTTCTTTAGTTGCCCATCTCAATCGGTGACTCTGGATGGCTTACAATTCCAAAAATACACATTTAAAACAATAAAAAATAAATAAATTTAAAAACAATTTTAAAAAGCCCCCCCCCCAAAAAAGATTCTAAGCCACATAATTTCTTATATTCTTGGGATAATAAAAATTATTATGTCTAACTGGTGGACTGATGGCTAACATGTCAGAGAGAAAAGTGCAAATCAAATGTGCAAATATAGAAGGCATAATTTTAATCACTGCTGCAGCTGTATGGTTTGGCTTAGTAAAAACTGCCTCACCTGGTTCTCATAAAAGGGAATATATATCACCGTTAAATCTCATCCCTTAGATATTGGATTAAAAGCTTCCCCAGAGTGTTTTCAATTGTAATAGAGTCTTATTATCTGCTATTAAGAATCAAGAGCGGCTGGTTTTATGTTTCTATAGCTACTGTGTTTTAAATAAGAAGCTCTCTGGCAAAATCAGTAGGTTCAAGTGATTTTGAATTACGTAATGGCTTTTAGAAGGCTTTTAGTTATGAATTCAGACATTTCCCCAAATCTGAGGAAATGAAAGGCAATTTGAGTGGATGAATATAGAAGATTTGTTTCCCAAAACAGCCATTGTTAAAGTTTAGGTATATCACAATAGCCAAACCTAGGGAAATATGGAAATAAGAAAGAAATTATGATGACATAAAGCTGTATTAATGGAATTATATTTTTAAGTGATATGTATGTTTGTTTTTATATGTTATAATGTTTGTTTACATGTGTTTGTTTTTTAATTGGAAATTTACAATAAAAATTATTTTAAAAAATTATTTAAAAAAAAATAAAGTCTATCCATGAATACTCCAGTGACTCCATCCCGTGGCACGCCTTCATTTATGACCATAATTGAGCCCAAAATTTCCATTGCTAAGCAATACAGTTGCTAAGTGGGTTTGGCCCCATTTTACGACCTTTCTTACCACGGTTGTTAAGTGAATCACTGCAGTTGTTAAGTTAGTAACGTGGTGGCTAAGTGAGTCTGGCTTCCCCATGGACTTTGCTTGTCAGAAGGTTGCAAAAGGGGATCACATGACCCCGGGACACTGCAACCGTTATAAATGTGAATTTTGATCATCTGACCATGGGCAATGCTGCAATGGTCATAACTGTGAAAAATGTTCATAAGTCACTTTTTTCAGTGCCACTGTAACTTCGAACGGTCCTTAAGCAAATGGTTGTTTGTTTAGAGGCCATTTAAAGTGTTACTAACTTAACAACTGCAGTGATTCACTTAACAACTGTGGCAAGAAAGGTTGTAAAATGGGGCAAAACCCGCTTAACAAATGTCTTGCTTAGCAACAGAAATTTTGGGCTCAACTGTGATCGTAATCCAAGGACTAGCAATATATGTCTGGATCCAAGCAATGTGGTCTTTTGCAGGGGTGGGTTATGACTTACCTCGCTGCCGGTTCGCTTCCTCACGCGCCGCGTGGGTGCGCGCACCGTGCAAGCGCGCGTGTGCATGCACAGTGCTAAAACCAAGCTTCTGCGCATGCGCAGAAGCAAAAAACAAGATGGCAGCGCCAATGGTGCCGCTGAGAGAACTGGTTCGGGGGCGTGTCCAGCCGGCCATCGCTGCCGGTTCGGCAAGCGGGGGGAAATTCCCGCTACCGGTTCTATAGAGCCGGTCCGAACCGGCAGGAACCCACCTCTGGTCTGTTGCTTCCCCAACTGTTTGTCGTACAGTTTAGCCTCCAGAACTCTGATCATCTTTGTTGCTCTTCTCTGCACACTTTCCAGCATGTCAGCATCTTTTTATGATAAGAGATAAATTTTATTCAATTGTATTTAAAAATAAATAATAAACCCATATGTCCCATCCATAAATCGTTCTTTCTGCCTATTCATCCTGCTTTGCTGTTTCAGGGCCTACCTGGAAAAAATGGAAGAGACGGAGCACATGGACTTGATGGTGAGAAGGTTTGTAGTCCTATTTAAAAGTCTTCAAGTTCTTACTTATAAAGGAGAATATTTGTACCTCAGGGTTTATATGAGGGGTCCTCTCTGAGCTTGGTTGTTTTTGGACAACCCTTTGTCTGAAATGGTATAGAGTTTCCTGCTTGAGCAGGGGATTGGACTAGAAGATCTCCAAGGTCCCTTCCAACTCTGTTATTCTGTTATACGTTTCGTTACCTAACTAGGTAACATCATCAAGACTAGGGAGTGAGATTTGCAGGAAGGAGGAGGAGGAGGAGGAGGAGGAGGAGGAGGAGGAGGAGGAGGAGGAGGAGGAGGACTAGGGGATCCTAATCGAAGAATTGAAAGAGAAAACCACTAGTATATAACAGAACAAACCCCACTAGTATATAAACAGAGTGGGCTTTGCTCTGTTTATATACTAGTGGTTTGCTCTTTCAGTTTTTTGATTAGCTCAGAGCCCATCAAGGATCCCCCAGTCCTCCTATTCCTATCCTCTTTTTCCTCCTCTTCCTCCTGCACTGATGATGTTACCTAGTTGGGTAATGAAACGTCGTAAGAAAACAACCAAGCTCAGAGAGAGTATCAAGGACCCCTCAGTTCTCATTTATCATTACTGGTTCCAACCAACAATCCGTCCACTTTGTGTTTGTGTCTTAGATTTAGTCATTTTCCCCCCCCATCCTTTGGTTAAAAGCCCACAATAAAAATAAAATGAAGGACGTGCGGACGTGACATCACTTTCCTAAGTGAGCATAAAATGCAAGCATTAATTCTTGAACCAAGATTTAGTTACCCCTCTGTGCTTGCATGCTTGTCTATGAATACAAACCATCACAGCAGGTAATTGAAAATGGGACTGCAATTTTACATGTTCACTGACTGATAGATGCACAAGACTATTTATGTATGAAATGCATTGAATTCGGTTGTTTGTGAACCTGTTAATAAAATGTTTTTGTAATGGATCAGAACAGTGTGCACTGTTGTTGACAGAACTTTTACAAAAAAGACCTTTAAAATTCACTGGAGCCGGCAATACTTTACTCTGACATTAAAGAGGCGGGGGAAAAAACTGTTTTGCATTTTTCTCATTTTTCAATGTTTCGTTTCATTACGTTTTTCATTTGTTAAACTCCCATTTGGTTTGTGCTGATGTGTATACAAAACCCAAGCAGTCTTCCACAGCTTGTAAATGTTGTGTTTTGGAATCAAACGGTAAGGGATTTGAGAAGACTTTCCTACGTGTGCAATTACAATGTTTTTTGTGTAAAAGAGAGCAGAAATCCAATAATTGCCTTTTTTCTAATCTTAGAGGCAGGAACATTCAGGCATTTTCCTTACCCCAAACATCAAACTTTCCAAGTTTCAAAGTAGCTCTCTAGTTGACCTGGTAGATGACCTTGTAGATGACCCTCACTCTGTCAAAGACCTTGGAGTACACATCTCTAATGATCAAAGTGCCAGAGCCCACTGTAACAACATTGCCAAAAAGGCATTAAGAGTTGTTAACCTAATTTTGCGTAGCTTTTTCTCTGGTAATATTGTACTGCTAACCAGAGCATACAAAACATTTGCTAGACCAATTCTCGAATACAGCTCATCTGTCTGGAACCCGCACTGCATATCGGACATTAATACAATTGAGAGAGTCCAGAGATATTTCACAAGAAGAGTCCTCCACTCCTCTACTCACAACAGAATACCTTATGCCACCAGACTTGAAATTTTGGGCTTAGACAACTTAGAACTATGCAGCCTTCTGTCTGACCTAAGCGTAGTACATAAAATTATTTACTACAATGTCCTACCTGTCAATGACTACTTCAGCTTCAACCACAACAATACACGAGCACACAATAAATACAAACCGCACCAAACTCGATTGCAGGAAATACGACTTCAGCAACAGAATGGTCAATGCCTGGAATACACTACCTGACTCTGTGGTTTCTTCCCCAAACCCCCAAAACTTTAACCTTAGACTGTCTACTGTTGACCTCACCCCAGGCCGGGCATAAGCGCACCAGCGTGCCTACCGTCCCTGTCCTAATGTTCCCTTTTATTTGTAACCATCTCATGTATTCATAATCATGTTTAATCATGTTTATTTTACAAGCAGTTTCAAATATCATACAAATACAGGTGGTCCTTGTGATGACCCAGGGCACAGCACACAGGCAACACAGTCAGTTGATAGTTCAAACTGCCCCTTATTGTTCCAACTGTCCCCCAAATGCTCCCACGTTTCTGGCAAATCCCAGAGCAAAGTAATCACACACACACACACACACACCTGCAGCAGCCTCTGGCTGCAAGTAATCCAGCACAATGCTGTGAGCACAATGGTTGCAAAGCAAGAAATCCAGCAGGGCAAGGGAATAAGTCAATGAGTCCAGGAAGCAAAGGAACAAGGCAATGGTTTCAGGAAGCAAAGGAACAAAGCAATTCATCCAGGAAGTAAGAAATAAAGCAAGAAGTCCAGGAAACGTCCAACGTCGGCAACGGCACACAACATTCCAGGAATTCAGCGTTTGTTCCCGACAAATGCCCCTCTCCACAGCGTCCCCTTAAGTCTCAGTCCCCAGGTGTGCCTTGTGGAGAGGGGCGGGGTGCTCTCCTCCCGTGTAGTCAGGTCAGCCTGCGCTGTTCCCACCTTCTCTCCACTCTCTGTGCTCGAGGATCAGGAGGAGGTGGTCCTTGCTCATCGCCTGAGTTCTGTCTCTCATGTTCACTGCTTAGCTTCTCTCATTCATCCTGCCCTCGTTCCTCCCTGTCTACAAGTCGTCCCAATCCTGAAAGGCCCTGGCCTGACTCGGCCTGCTCCTCCCCATATTCCTCCGAAGCCAACGAAGCCACCTCCTCAATCACCGTTGACTTCAGTTCCGGCTCATCTTCCTCCGCAGATTCAGGCTCCGATGGGGGCATGACAGTCCTCAACTTACAACCATTTGTTTAGAAATGATTAAAACTTACAACGGCACTGAAAAAAGTACGACCGGTCATCACATTAATAGCTGATGCAGCATCCCCGCAGTGTGTGATAAAAATACGGGCACTTGGCAACCAGCATGTATGTACAACGATGGCAGCATCCCAGAGTCATGTGATCACATTTGTGATCTCCCCAGCTGGCTTCCTACAAGCAAAGTCAATGGGAGAAGCTGGATTTGGTTAACAGTCACATGACTCGCTTAACAATTGCAGTGATTCACTTAACCATGGCAAAGATGTTGTAAATTGGATGTGACTCACTTAACAACTGCTCTGCTTAGCAATGGACATTCTGGTCCCAATTGTGATAGTAAGTTGAGGACTTGTTAGCAATTCTGTTTATATAAAGGACCACACAAAGTAAACAAAGAGTACAGTCACCATGTGCTTTACTGCTCAACTATTTAATGTAACAGGAAACTCTACTTAGAAAAAAAGAGCATAGAGTATATATATTAGATCCAAACTTGCAAATACAGCCATCTACCGGCTGAATATAACTGTAGTTGTTGCATAAAAATATATTCTAACAATGAATCCCAACACCTACTACATAACGCAAAACTTGTGCAAGAGGGCCATACTTTCATATATCCTCTGAGCCATCAAAAAATGATGTAAGAACATACCTAGGTGTAAGAATCTGACTAGGTGGCTCAGTGGCTAAGACATAGAGCTTGTTGATCAGAAAGCAACTGCTCAACTGTAACAGGAAAGAGGAAACTCTACTTAGAACAGAAAAGCATAGAGTATATATTATAGATCCAAACTTGTAGATACTGCCATCTACTGGCTGAATACTACTGTAATTATGGCATAGAAATACATTCCAACAATGTATTCCAACAAGAGTTAGTCAACCTGGGTACCTTTCTTTCTTGCACAGGAGTGGGGTATGGAAGAAAGGAGGGAGGGAGGGAGGGAGGGAGGGAGGGAGGAAGGAAGGAAGGAAGGAAGGAAGGAAGGAAGGAAGGAAGGAAGGAAGGAAGGAAGGAAGGAAGGAAGGAAGGAAGGAAGGAAGGAAGGAGATAGGAGGGAGGAAGGTTTAATAAAAATAGAATGGATTGTCATTGTATTAAAGCAAACTCTTAATATTGTCTGTAATAGTCATTACAAATTTACACATCATAATTTCTTTACATTCTTAGGGTGCTTCTGGTCGTTCTGGTGCTCCTGGAGAGAAAGGCCCTCACGGACTCCCTGTAAGTTTTCTTTCATAAAATTTAGATCAAAGAGATATCGGGGTGATTTGCACCTTCTCCTGATACATCTCCGACTTCTTAGAGGTCAAAGAAACTATTCTGCAGAGAGATTGGTATCCTCTACTACAGTTTTTCTCATCCTTGACAGCTGGAAAAGGTGTAGACTTCAATTCCTAGAATTCCGCGGCCAGAATTCTGGAAGTTGAAGTCCACACCTCTTCAAGTTGCCAAGGGTGAGAAACACTGCCCTACTGATTTCCAGGGACCTAAACCACTGGTGGGTTGCTACCGGTTCGCCCCAGTTTGGGCGAACTGGTAGCGGCGGTGGTGGGAGGCTCCACCCACCTGCCCGGATGTCATCACGGACAATCTGCGCATGCGCAGAAAGTTCTGTGCATGCGCAGAAGTGCTGCGCATGAGCGAAGCGAGTGTGCGCACGTGCGCGTTCACAGTTCCGAACCGGTAGCGAAGGTAAGTGAAACCCACTACTGACCTAAACACTGGGCAATTGCCTGTGATTTTTTTTTCATTCTCACCCCATTTTATTTTTGATTAAACTTCCATTTGTAGGAAGAGAGGAGGACCCTATCCTACAACATACTATTATATTCAGAGAGCACTTCCACTTTCTTTGATTTCTATTCCGTGTTTCTGCTGCAGTAGGAAGGGCTGTGCAGGAATCCCAGAAAAACGTCCAACCCTTGATGGGCTCCCATAATCATGTCAAAAGCAGGAAGGAAATGAGAACTGGAGTGGATAGAACGAGCTTCCCCAACCTGATGTCCACCAAATATGTTAGATTTCCATCATCCCCCACAATCTGTATTGGTTGAGGAATTAGAGGTCTTGAGTCCTAAACGTGCTTTTCCAAAAGGCAACTGGAATTCCTTGTTTTTTTCTTTGAAAACATTTCGCTTCTCATCCAAGAAGCTTCTTCAGTTCTTCTTCTTGGATGAGAAGCGAAAAAACCAAGAAAGTCCAGCTCCCTTTTGGAAAAGCAGCTTTGGGACAACCATGACCTGGATAATTGAGAATCTCCATAGACATATAGGAACTTGTGGGATAAGGAAGGCTGACATTAAAAGGAGATGGAAGAGGAGAAGATGATCAATCTTTGATGAAATTGTTGAGCTTGGTAGCCCATAAAACTGGAAGTTATTCTAGCATTTACTTGTGTGCATGTCTGGATGCTTACTTTTATGGTTCCCTGAGTAGACAAACTATTCTTTTATGAATATTTGGTCTTGGGAAGAAGACATCATAAATGTATTTATGGACTCTGTTTTTCATTGTTAGTGATTCTTTCTCCCCTATCAGGGACTACCTGGGAGCGCAGGCACTAAAGGAGAAAAGGGCCAGCCTGTAAGTAAATCATGCTATATTATTATTATTATATTAACAAAATTTACATGGCCGTTCAATTCATTCACGGTGAATCTCGGTAGTTTGCAGAAATAAAACCCCATTGCAAAACCCAAACCCCCACCTCCCTGGTGACAACAATCAAACCAACCTGTTGATGGGCTCCATATCACCCTGGGGTCCCCAGGCCCACTGGCAGAACCATGTCTTCAGGGTCTTGTGAAAGTGTGCTAAAGTGGGGGCCAAACTTACGTCCACAGGAATGATGTTCCACAGAGAGGGAGCCACCACGGAAAAGGTCCTCCTTCTTGGTCCCACTAGATGGACCTCCTTAAGAGGAGGGGTGGCACAATATACCCTGCATCTACACTCTGTTGGATTGAGTAGATGTGACTGGGAAAAGATGGCCGTTCAAGTAATCTGGCCCCAGGCCATGTAGGGCTTTAAAGGTGACAACCTGTGATGACCCAGGGCACGGCACAGAGATAACACAAACAGCTGGCAGTTCAAACCGGCCCTTTTAGTGCTCCAAATCTCCCCCAAGCAAACCTCAAACAGCCTCTGGTCGCAATTAGTCCAGCCCAGCGCTGTCTGCACCAAGGCTGCACGGCAATAACCCCCAAATTTATCTAGCAAAACAAGAACAAAGCAAGGAGTTCAGGGGGCAAAAGATACAGATAATCAGTCCAGAACGCCACACAGGAATGCAACGATTCATGGCAAGTTTAAACGTCGACACACAACACTCCAGGAACTCAGCGTTTGTTCCCGAAAAATGCCCCTCCCCACAGCGTCTCCTTAAGTCTCATTCCCCAGGTGTCCCTGGTGAAGCTGGGTGGGGCACTCTCCTCGTGAGTGGCCTCCTCCGTCTGACCTGATCCCGCCTCCTCTGCACTCTCCAAGCCCTTGCATCAGAAGAGGTTGGTTCCTGCTCCTCGGCTGAGCTCTGTTCCTCCCTGCCAGCAGGCCTTCCTAATTCCGAACAGCCTGGCCTGGACTGACTCTGCCCTTCCCCAGTTTCCTCCAAGGCCAATGGAGCTGCTCTCTCACTTGCTGTCAGTTCTTGTTCCAGCTCATCTTCCGCCACGGAGTCAGACTCCAACAGGGGCATGACACAACCAGCCTCTTGAATTGGACCAGAATAATCTGATTCTTCAGGGTATGAACTGAATTAAGTCAGAGGCCACTTTTGGTGGTGGTGAAGGGTACAATAAGTGTGAAGAATAGTGCCAAGTCAGTGGGCTGTGTTGCACATGGGAAGGATCTGTATAATATTGGTGCAATTGTTGTGTCTGGGAAACTTTGCTTGTGCCCAGGTTTTTTACAATTCATTTTCCACTAATATTTAACGCTTACTGTTTCCTTGTAATCCCCACTTCAAAATAATGTGAACCCATGGCACAGATTTTCAGCAGTTGTGGTTGAAACTTGCTTGGGAGGAGTATATAAAAGCGGGTTAGGGAATCAACAGATGGCCCTGCGGGTTGGAGGTTGCCCATTCTTCAATTCAAGAGATACATGGATGTTTTGGAAAGACACCCCCTGATGTCAGAAACAAGAAACCAGAACTATTCATGGATAGTCTCAATCAGAAGCTTTATTGCTAAGTCAACTGTGTTACAAGAATCTCACCAGACTGACTGCATTCCCTTGGGAACAATTAGATAAGGCTTCAGGGATTCTAGAGGCGGTTCAGGCCTGGGCTGCTTTCTGCAATGCAAGGATTCTAAGCTCAGCCCCCTCTTAACACCGCCCTCCAGTCTAGCTGGAGATTCCACCACACCTGGGCTCTTGTAGATAGGTGAAAAAAAGTAGCTGATTTGAGACACGTGGGTGATTTTTCCTTTCTCCTTTTCCATGTTAAACAACTTTATTAAATTTCAGAACAAGATAAAACACAAAATAACTGAAAAAGAGTGAAAGGGAATCAAAAGGGTTAAAATGTGAATAAAGAAAGAAGAATAGAATAGAATAGAATTCTTTATTGGCCAAGATAAACAAAAAAAAATTAAAAAAGAAAGACTTCCAACTTTTCTCAGTGCACATACAAATTTATAATCAGGTAATCCCTTACTGTAAGGGATTAAATATAACATAACCAATATATAACTCTAAGCTTAACAACATATACAATAGTTCTACCATCTTAAATAAATCTATTATCAAATCATTAATTCAAAAATACTTACCCACTATTATAAAGCAAAATTATAAAAAATAATCTCTAGTTTAAAAATGAATCTAAACAAAATCTTAAAATAACCAAAATAGTCAATTTCAACATCTCCATCAATTCATTCATGCATTCATTTTCCTTCAGTTCATTTATTCATTCATTCATTTTCCTTCCTTCATTTTTCATTTTCCTTCAATTCATTCATTCATTCATTCATTCATTCATTCATTCATTCATTCATTCATTCATTCATTCATTTTCCTTCAATTCATGCATGCATGAATGCATGCATGCATTTTCCTTCCATTCATTCATTCATTTTCCTTCATTCAGTTTTCATTTTCCTTCAATTTTCCTTCAATTCCTTCCTTCCTTCCTTCCTTCCTTCCTTCCTTCCTTCCTTCCTTCCTTCCTTCCTTCCTTCATTTTCTTTCCTTCATTTTTCATTTTCCTTCCATTGATTGATTGATTGATTGATTGATTGATTGATTCATTCATTCATTCATTCATTCACTTTCCTTCAATTCATTCATTCATGCATGCATTCATTTTCCTTCATTCATTTTTTTATTTTCCTTCAATTCATTCATTCATTCATTCATTCATTCATTCATTCATTCATTCATTCTGTTTTCCTTCCTCTTTTTCCCAAAGGGAAGCCCTGGAGAAATGGGAGAGTCTGGTCCTTCAGGAGAACCAGGTGTACCTGTAAGTATCTCCCCAATATTTGTTCAATATTTGTCTCTCTATCTCTAATGAGGCATTTAAGCTGTCGTCGCATCACAAGTTACATTTGGATTATCCTGGGTTAGACTCATGGAAAACACAGAATCAGCCATTTCGCATTTGTCTTTCTAGGGAAATCAAGGTATCCCTGGTGAGAGAGGTGAAGCTGGCCCAAGGGGGTCTCCTGTAAGTAACTACTCTAATCATTCCATTTGTAAGACCCAAACTCATCATTATGGCACTCAAAAAAACTGAACCCGAATTCTGGAAGCTCCATCTGTGGGCCCAGTGATCATTAAAAAAGTTAGATTTCTGCTCCAAGATTTTTAGACCCTATAACTGTGGACTAAAGAAGATGGCCTTGACAGTGATGTGCAAGCTCTGTTGCCAAGACAACAAGGGATGAAACAATTTTTAAGTACAGAACATCCAGATAACATATGGGAGCAATTCCGACACCTCCCTAATTCAATGAAATATAAGGAGGAGGAGGAGGCATAAACACAGTCAGATTTGTAAGATTCTGTTATCTTAGCCCAGGGCTCTCCAAACTTGGCAACTTTAAGATTTGTGGACTTCAACTCTCAGAATTCTCATGTTGGCTGGGGAATTCTGGGAGTTGAAGTCCACAAGTCTTAAAGTTGCTGTCAACTGTCCTGTTGGCATTTGCAGCAACAGAGACTCCTGGGACATTTATTTTACCAAGAGTATATATAACTTTACTGATAGATCCATACAAGGACAGGAGAAGCAAAACCAACTCTGAGGGTTTTGCACGAAAAACAGCATCATTAATGTCTCCTTTTCCCCATTTGGGACACTCATCGTCCATTGTCCACCAATGCAACACGTTCTTTCTATTTTATTTTACTTTATTTAAGTCTGCGCCTTCGGAAAGTTCCCATCCCATGGCCTTGAAGGGTCAGGATTTTCTCAGGCTGCAAACGGCTCATGTAAATTCCTCACCTCCCTCCCAGCTCCTAATACATTCCAAGGATTCCCCTCCCTCCTCCCTTAGTTTCTCCTTGTCACGATGCGTTACGAGTCAGCCTTGACAGTTGCCAAGTTTGGAGACCTCCTATTCAAGTCAATATCAATAAAATAATTTCAGCCTTCCTCTGGATTTGATTTCTGGGCCTGGTCTACCTCATGGAACTAACAGTAGTCCAGAATTAGATAATATTCTTTCTGCCCAAGAACTACGTTTTACCAAGGCCATCGGTGTTTGTCCCAGTTTACGATCTTTCTTGCCATGGTTGTTAAGTGAATCACTGCAGCTGTTAAGCTAGTCACACGGCTGTTAAGTGAATCCGGCTTCCCCATTGATTTTGCTTGTCGGAAGGTCCCAAAAGGGGATCACATGACCCCGGGACACCCTGAAACCGTCATAAACATGAGTCAGTTACCCAAGCGTCCGAATTTTGATCACATGACCATGGGGATGCTGCAAAAGTCATCAGTGTGAGAACTGGTTGTAAGTCCCTTTTTTCAGTGTCGTTGTACGGTCACTAATTAAATGGTTGTAAGTTGAGGACTACCTGTAATGTTCTTTTTTTCTTACTTAAAATATTGTCACCCTGGAATTGTTGTTCCTGAAGACGGTACTGTCTTCGTTCATTGACCCATTTATTTATTTTTTTCCTGCAGGGACAACCTGGTCTACAAGGACCTATGGGAGCAGCAGGTGTAAGAGGTTTCCAGGTAAATCAAATTCAGAAGACAATTTTGGGATGGAAAGGGCAACTGTTCCCAGGCCGGGTGGGCGACTGCAATTTGTATCTGTATCCTGCTTGTAGGGACACTACCAAGGATTTCATGATGTCTGCAGATCAAGTAGGTGTTTCTCAACCTTGGCAAATTTAAGACGTGTGGACTTCAACTCCCAGAATTCTCCAGCCAAGCATGGCTGGCTGAGGAATTCTGGGAATTGAAGTCCACACGTCTTAAAGTTGCTGAGGGCGAGAAACACTAAAGTAGAATCTATCCAATTGTCCAGTCTGCTCTTTAATCTTCCCAACACTCTTCTTTCCAGTGTGGCTGAGGAATTCTGGGAATTGAAGTACAAACATCTTAAAGTTGCCAAGGTTGAGAAACACTGAAGTAGAATCTATCCAATAGTCCAGTCTGCTCTTTAGTCTTCCCAACATTCTTATTTCCAGTGTGGCTGGGGAATTCTGGGAATTGAAGTCCAAAAATCTTAAAGTTACTGAGGTTGAGAAACACTGAGGTAGAATCTATCCAATAGTCCAGTCTGCTCTTTAGTCTTCCCAACATTCTTATTTCCATTGTGGCTGAGGAATTCTGGGAATTGAAGTCCATACATTCTTAAAGTTGCTAAATTTGAAGAAAAACAGGTATAAACAGTGGTAGGCTCCTGCCGGTTAGCACTGGTTCTCCCGAACCGTATGTTAATTTTCTGAGCAGTTCAGAGAACCAGTTGTTGGAAGAAATCTTTTCCCACTTTACAGGGCTAATCCTGCAAGGAACGCAGGAAGGAAAGATTCTAGTGTAGTGTGCCTGTATTTCCAGCCTAATCCTTATCTTAATTGCCGCACCTGCTGCTTTAAGTGTTTTCAGAAACTGCCTCTAACAGCCTTAATGGTTCTTGGCACTATGCCCAGACTTTCTGTCTGTAGCTGAGCTTCACTGGAGTTTCCCCCACCCCCGGAGTTTTTTGTGGTACTTTTATTCCTGGGGCATGAACAGCTATTTACAGAAAGGGTTGGCATAGCCATAGAAGAAACGGCTGAGAGGCAGGATGCAAGCTTGGCATTCTGTCTGGTTTTTTTACTGCCTTTCTGAGGCCAGGTGATTTTTCCTTAAATCTGGATGATTACCTTAGGATATCTTGTGAGGTGAGTGAGACCAGCTGGTATCTTTAAGTGGTGCAAATGGATCTAATAAATGAAAGTAGTAAATAAGGCAGGTTGTGGGAAACTAAATGGGGCTGGAGAGATCGAAAACTAAAATGACTCATAGGGATCTACAACATAGAGATTTGCCAGGTGGCAAACCAGCAACTTTTTAATTTAAAGCTGGCTAAGATGGGGTGGTTTTTTTTTTCCAGACTGTTTTAAGCCACCCTCTGAAATGTTGCTGATTTTGAATAACTAGGCAGTTTGATTCAAATATCCCTTTCTCCCTTTTTTCAGCTTTCTCTCTTATTTCTCTCTTTCCGTTTAACTTTCCAGGGTCGTGCAGGACCAAGTGGGGAACCGGGCCGACCTGGTGCCACTGGGCTACGGGGTGAATCCGGCCAGCAGGTAAATCCTCTACAAAAGTGAACGAATGACGCGATGAGGCTCTGATGAATGTTACTTCGATGAATGCAGAATTCTTTTGGGTAGGGCTGCAATATTTAATTCAATCAATTCTGTAAGTCAGGGGTCCCCAGTCCTCCGGACCGCAGCCTGTTCAAAACCGGGCCGCAGGAGAGATGCTGTTCTGACCCAGCTCCCCAAACATGACAAACCCTCTGTAATCAATCAACGCTTCCTTTATTAGGAGCGCCAGCAGCCCCGGCAAAATGTTTCTCTCTCACAGCAGGCTAACAAGTTTGTCTGGCAGGGAGATGAATAGTTGTCTGCCACATCTATTCATCTCCGCCCCCTGCCTTTTATCCCCAGAGCTAGGATGGGGCTTCGCTAGCAGCGGTGGCTCTTCCGTCCCAAGAATCGGCCCATAGATTTCCACTGCTCTCCTCTCCTCTCCTCTGCCGTCTGTGCATCTGCGTGTCAGGCACTGGACCCAGCTGTTCCTCCTCTTCCTCATCAGCCACCTCCAGACCTGGGGGCTGTTGACTCTCCATCTGAGGGCTGACGGACGGCCCAGACTCCATCTCTGTCTCTCTTTCTGCCAGCTCCATTCCCTCTTCCCCCTCGGAGCTGACTCCCATGCCTCCTTCTCATCTGATTCGACTTTTGGAGGGGCCGGCAGCCGACAGGCCACAACAGATGGGAAAGCACACATGCGTGAAGCTCCACTCGTGCGAGCGGAGGGTGCTTGTGCTCGCGCGCAAAGCTGTACTTGCATGAATGGAGCGGCCCTCACGCGCACAAATGGAGCTCTTCATGCATGCGTGTACACCTGCCACTCACCCCCCCCCCACGCCAGGCCAAGTCACCAAGCTGGAAAGTTTGGGGACCACTGATCTAAGTTACAGAATCAATTTAAAATATTTCTACTGAGGGAAGAGAGCTGCTAAAGCAAGATTTTTTTAACTGCATAAATGTTAGTTGTTAATGTTATTAAATTACTGTTAGTTAGTTACAGTTAGATGTTACTGTTATTAAATTATCAGTAACAGTATAACAGGGTTGGGAGGGACCTTGAAGGTCTTCTAGTCCAACCCCCTGCTCAAGCAGGAGATCCTATACTATTCAGGACAAATGGCTGCCCAAGCTCTTCTTAAAAACCTTCTTAAAAATAATTACTATTGTTTTCTCTGTTAGAGAAAATAAGAAATGTCTTTTTTTAAGACCAGTTGTTTCAAAACACCTGTTGGGTGGAAGGCGGGGCTTAGTGGCAGCTCCACCCACACTTTGACTTGTGGATTCATTGCATATGATGTCACTTTAGAACATGAAATGGGTGGAGCTTGCCGCCCACAGCTTCTTAACTCTCGTGCATTTCCTGCAGTGTTTCTCACCCTTGGTAACTTTAAGCTGTGTGGACTTCAACTCCCAGAATTCCCCCGGCTGGGAAATTCTGGGAGTTGAAGTCCACACATAGCTTCAAATTGCCAAGGGTGAGAAACACGATCTATTGCAAAAGTGCTCCAAATACTGGCTTAAATTTAAGCAATAAAATTAGTTAGAAGAGATTGTTTTAAATCACTTTGTGGCAAGAGGGGTGGCAAACAAATTTAATTAATAAATAAATAATTTAAAAAAACCATTCAGATATAGACTTACCTAGTCCAAAAGGTACTTATTTATATTGTGTTCTTGCAACTTGAGTAACTTGCTGGTCAATTATTTTTGGCACTTCTTTTTCATGCTTCTTCTTTATTTGTTTCCAGGGTTCTACTGGGGTTTCGGGACCCAAAGGTAACCAGGTAAGATAAAGATCTCAATTCTTTGGATGCATAAATCATATTAAACCATGGTTTGTCTAATCCTGGTTTACAGAATATATCTCAGTGGCTGGGCTCATCCAATAAACTAACCACGCAAACCACATTATGGTTTGATTACTCAGAGGTGGGATTCAGCTGGTTCAGACCGGTTCCGGCAAACCGGTAGTGGCGACCTGCGGGTGTCAATCCCGTCCTATATCGCTGTGGTTTTAACGCCGCACACATGCATGGACGGCGTGCGCGAGCGAATTGCTGTGTTGTTTGACGTGTTGTTTGACGGCGCACGCATGCACGGACGTCACACACGAGCGAATTGCCGTGTTGTTTGACGGCGCACGCATGCGTGGATGGCGCACGTGAGCGAATTGCCGTGTTGTTTGATGTTGCACGCATGCACGGACGTCACACACGAGCGAATTGCCGTGTTGTTTGACATCGCATGCATGCACGGACAGTGCACACAAGCGAATTGCCGTGTTGTTTGACGTCGCACGCATGCACGGATGGTGCACGCGAGCGAATTGCCGTGTTGTTTGACGTTGCACACATGCGCGCACGCTCACATTTCCGGTGCTGGGCGAACCGGTTGTTACAGTATGTGAAGCCCACCTCTGATTACAGTGCGAAAAATTAGTTTATGCCCCTAACAGTGCATGTGTAATAGTACAGTTACCCAAAGCAACACAAGTTCCATTTTTTTGGTAAGTGTGTTGCAACACCACACCCGTGCATAAAAGGGGCAGAGCTGGTGTTGTAGAAAGAGGAGGCTGCTTTTGTTCTTTTGGTCAAAGCTTCAAATCATGCCTATCTGACCAAGGAGTGAGATGCAATGGGTGAAGTCTGAATTCATTTCCTTTAAACAAGCTGCCGTATTCGGTAGAGTTATTTCAACAGTGAAATATTTTGAAAGAGCCCTGGTGGCGCAGTGGTTAAACTGCAGTATTGCAGGCAAACTGCCCACAGCCTGGAGATCGATCCTGACGGGACTCCAAGTTGATTCAGCTCTGCGTCCTTCTGAGGTCGATAAAATGAGGACCCAGATTGTTGGGGGCAAGATGTAAATAATGCTTACATTGTAAACCACCCAGAGAGTGCTGTAAAGTGCTATGGGGCAGTATATAAGCTTAAATTCTATTACTATTACTATTGAAGGATAGCATAAAAATTAAACAAAATAATTGGGGTGCAAATATCCAGACCACCACTAGATGGCAGCGTATTAATTAAATTTCTCTTCTTGTTGTGCCATATCCGTCATCCGATGTTGGCGATCATGTTGGCGATCCTCTTTTTATCAACAGCAGCACGAAAAAGTGCTGTTGAGTTTTGTCCACATTTCTGCCTCTCCATATTTCTTCCACAGCCCAAAGATAGAATCAGAATCAGAACAGAACTGGAAGGGACCTTGGAGGTCTTCTAGTCCAGCCCCCTACTCAAGCAGGAGATCCTATACCATTTCAGACTGTCCAGGTGGCTGTTCAGCAGGGGTGGGTTCCTCCCAGTTCGGACCGGATCGCCCGAACCAGTAGCGACCCGCTGGTGATGTCACTGAAGTGGATCCGCAGGTGCCGGTCCGTGGGCGCCGCCATCTTTTTTTGTGAATTTTTTGTGAATTTTTAACTGTTTGGAAGGTTTTTCCTGTTCTGCTGCTTGAAAAAGGGCCCTCCCGCCCGCCCCCGGGTTTATACTGACCTTTATTCCCTCAGCTGTGTTTCGGGCTGATTGCAGCTACTGAGCATGTGCAGAAGCAAAATTGCGCGCGCAAAACATCGCGATGCGAACCGGTGGGGAAGGTAAGTGGAACCCACCCCTGCTGTCCAGTCTCTTCTTAAAAACCTCCAGTAATGAAGCACCCACAACTTCTGGTGGCAAGCTGTTCCACTGGTTAGTTGTCCTCCCTGTTAGGAAGTTTCTCCTTAGTTCTAGGTTGCTTCTCTCTTTGGTTAGTTTCCATCCATTGTTTCTTGTCCTGCCCTCTAGTGCTTTGGAAAATCAGTTGCCCCCCTCTTCTTTATGGCAGCCTCTCAAATACTGGAATGCTGCTATCATGTCCCCCCTGGTCCTTCTTTTCTCTAGTAATGTGCTGTAATTCTATTTTAAAATGTAGAGGTAGTCTTTGACTTACAACCATTTGTTTAGTGACCATTCAGAGTTACAATGTCACTGAGGACCGGGGCCTTGCACTTATGACTTTCACAGCATTTCCAAGGTCAAAATGTGAGCGCTTGGCAACCAGCATGTATTTACAATCATTGCAACATCCCTGGGTCATGTGATCACCATTTGCCACCGTCCTAGACGGCTTCTGACCAGCAAAGTCAATGGGAGAAGCCATATTTGCTTAACGACTGCATGATTCACTTAATAACTGCAGTGATTCACTTAACGACTATGGCAAAAAAAAGGTAGTAAAATCAGGTGCGAATCACTTAAAAATTGTCTTGCTTAGCAAGGGAAATTCTGATCCCAGTTGAAGTTGTAAGTTGAGGACTACCTGTAGCTACAACTTAAGTTTTGAGAACTTACTTCCATCTTCAGTTAAGTTCAAGGTAGTTTAATCTTTGTTGTAAGGAATATCCTTCTGGGTTCGGTTCCAAGTGGGGAAAAAGACACTGGATTCCTGGAAGTTGCTTGGAAAGAAGGTTTAATGGTGGACAGGAATACATGGCAGGGGCTCCTGAACAGAAAAGGTGGATCACATGCTTCCAGATGTTGGGTGAAGAGAAAAAGGGGCGAGATGCTGAGAGTGCCCCGGTTTTATGCTCTCTGTTGGGCCCCACCTTAAGAGTTTCCTGTTCCTGTGTAAGAAATGTATCCCATTGGCTGTCAGACTCCCAGGGGGCGGGGGTCTTAGCTAACTCTGTAGGCTTTGTCTGTACTCCCAACACATTTGGAAAGGGGTAGTGCTAGGTTGAAAAAGGTTTCTCGATCTCTCTTTTGCATAACTACCTCTAGATTTGCTAGTGAAGGGACTTTTTTTTTTAGATCCTTAGGATCAAGTCGTCTTAAGAACATAAGGAATTAACTTTTTCCAGTTACAGCTGTAGAATTAGTCCCATTTCTTATTTTAGTCAAATAAAATAAAAGAAATTTCATTCTTATTTTAAAATAAAATAAAATTTAACTAATTTAATTAAACCTATTCCTCTTCGTCCTTTATCAACTGGAGTGTGAGGAGGTGTATCCCATTGGCTGTCAGACTCCCGTGGGGCCATGCAGGGGCAACTCTGTAGGCTGTCCTGAATACCAAGCTAGATTGAGTGCTGGCTGATGCAATCTTTCCAGGTGCCATGAGGCAGAGGGCTAATCCTATCTTTGTTATGTAGAATAGACTGCCCATTGACAAAGGTGGGGGGATGAGTGAGTTTGCTCTGGTCTTAATAGTCCATTGACAAAGGTGGGGGCTACTAGGAGTGAGTCTATTTTCTGCCTAAAAACATGTTTCCAGGGATATTCTATATAACCATAATGGCGAACCTATGGCACGCGTGCCGGAAGTGGCACACAGAGCCATTTTTCCGGGCACGCGGAGCCGTCGCCCCTTGCTCTTCCGGGTTCCAGTGCGCCGGCCAGCTAGTTTTCATACGCACGGGTGCGCCAGAAACTGGAAGAACAGCTGCCCATTGCGCATGCGCGCTCCAGGGAAATGATCTTCCTGTTTCCAGAGTGCACATGCGCACTGGCCAGCAGATCTGGTTTCTGGCGCTCATGCGAGTGCAAAGACCAGCAACAGGCGCGCGTGCCAAAAGACGCGGAGAGGGGATCCCGGCGGTCGCTTCCTAAGGGAGCAGAGCAAGGTAAGCCAGGCATCCTCCCTCCCTGCCCGTGCGGGGTTCTTGCGTGGCCCCAGGTGGTCCGGAGCACCGGTGGACGAGCAGCCGGTGAGGGCGGGGTGGTGGTGGTGGGCTACCTCTGCAGATGACCCTGTGGCCTGGGATCCTCCCTGCTGGGATCCACCATTCCCCAGCTGCTGGCAGAGCTCACTGCCCCCCCCCACCTTGGCAGCCGCAGAAGCTCCAAACGCGCGGCCTTGCCTGGGATCCTCCCTGCTGGGATCCACCATTCCCCAGCCGCTGGCAGAGCTCACTGCCCCCCCCCCACCTTGGCAGCCGCAGAAGCTCCAAACGCGCGGCCTTGCCTGGGATCCTCCCTGCTGGGATCCACCGTTTCCCAGCTGCCGGCAGAGCTCTCTGCCCCCCCACCTCAGCAGCTGCCGGCCGGGGAACGGTGGATCCCAGCAGGGAGGATCCTAGGCATGGCCGTGCGTTCAGAGCTTTTCTGGCTGCCGAGGTGGAGGGGGCAGAGAGAGCTGCTGCCGGCCAGGGAATGGCGGCTCCCAGTGGGGAGGAGCCAAGGCCACGGGGTCACCTGCGCAGGTAGCCCACCACCACCACCCCGCCCTCACCAGCTGCTCGTCCGGGGAAGCTCCGAATGTGCGGCCTTGCCGGGACTCCTCCCCACTGGGAGCCGCCATTCCCCGGCCGGCGGCAGGCTCTCTGCCCCCCCACAGCCCCAGAAGAGCAGCAGCAGTGGCAGCTGAAGGGAGAAGGGCAAGAGCGACCGGCCGGCTCAGGTGCACGGGGCAGCATTTGCTGGCTGGGCAGCTGGTGGGGCTGCGCAGGAGGAATGCCGGAGACAGGCAGCGACACCCAGAGGACCCACGGGGCTGGTGGAGCGAGCAAAGAGGGACGTCTCGGCCCTGCTTTGATGGTGGCCACAGAGTCATCTGCACAGGCAGCCCCCACCCTGCCCTCACCGGCTGCTCATCTGGGGAAGCTCCGAATGCGCAGCCTTGCCGGGACTCCTCCCCGCTGGGAGCCGCGATTCTCCGGCCGGCGGCAGGCTCTCTGCCCCCCCATCTCAGCAGCGTCATGTGCCGGCTGGAGAAGCTCCGAATGCCCGGCCTTGGGAATGGCTGCTCCTTTGTCTCGACAGGGAACAGGCCAGTAAGAGCAGTAAGAGGAGCACCGGCCCTCTTGGAAGAAGTGGGGGGCACATGCGCAGTGGGGGGTTGCATGTGCGCATGCGCAGTGCAGGGCGCATGCGCAGTGCGGGGCATGGGGGGTCATGCACGCATGCGCAAATGGGGGCGCGCATTGCATTATGGGTGCTGGCACGTGCGAGCGCAACAGTGCTCTCTCGCTTGGACTTTCGGCACGCAACGCCAAAAAGGTTCACCACCACTGCTATATAATATTCTGCCTTTTTAATATTTCCTAGGATATTTCATTTTTCTAGGAGAGGGGTGGGTGCTAACTTCCTACATGTAAGAGTCATATTTTTGCATACTTTTTCCTTAACACATTTGTTGATCCCATATGTTTTTGTATACTCATTCGCAAATCAGATTTAGAACCACGTGTGGCTGCCTGCTCCATAAATGTCAGAAAGTGTGAATTGTGTAGAACTGTATAATACAAACTGAGTACATTTTATTCTTGTCCTTGGCAGTAATTTTCCACATACTTGAACAAGGAAGCCCTCTTCTGGTTTAAACAAGAAAGTTTACTCCTAACCAAGAGCAGCAAATAGGTGTAACTCATAAAATTGTTGACAAGCATCCCATTAAAAAAATACTCTTCGTTGAAGGTTTAACCTTGAATTAAAGTCACTCCCTAGAGCTCAAAGCTTTTGAGTTCAGAGTCCCAAAGGTGATTTTTCCAAAAGGCAACTGGACTTTGTTTTATTTTTATTTTTTTCCTTTGAAAACATTTCGCTTCTCATCCAAAAAGCTTCTTGGATGAGAACGGAAGCAGCATCTTGGATGAGAAGCGAAACATTTTCAAGGGGGAAAAAATACAAGAAAGTCCAGTTTCTTTTTGAAAAAGCACCTTTGGGACAACCATGGCCTGAATGAGTGAGAATCTCCATAGACATTTGAGTTCAGAGTTTGGCTGTGCTCTAAAAGACTGGATAATTTGATTTAAGTCTTGGACAAGCCCAGTTTGTGCTAATAATTTCAACCTTAAAAAGTTGCCTGTGAATATGATTGAGCAAATGTATTCGAGATGCTCTAAAATAATGCCCATTTATAGAATACTATTAATATAATTAGGGTTTGTCACATAGTCAGCCAGATGTTCAGACTGGATTTGTCATTTTTGTCCATTTATTGAGTCCTTCCCAAGGAACTGGGATGGACAGATGTGGATGTTTTATGGTGTTAGAAGTATCGTCACAGGATTTCAGCTGTTCCGAATAAAGCTGCATAAAGTTTTGCAACTGACTGATGGTGAATTTGTCAATGCCAATGTTGTTTTAAGTGTGGCTCCGGATGTTTTGGATTGCACCCAAGGCACCTATGATTATTGGCACTACCTTTGCTTTCTTCTGCCACAGTCAGTCTATTTCTATATTGTTATCATTGCGAATAATATTGCTACTGCTCGAGAAAGATGTTTTCAGTAGATGACAGCATTTGACTGATCTGATCTGGGTTTGAGGCTGTTGGAAGAAATATCCAGGTCCAGTTCCCAGCCGGGAGAAAGGCACTGGGGACAAAATGGAGGCTGGAGGCTGATTGGAAAGAGGGTCCATTTATTGATGAAGCAGAACCACCAAGCACATGTGGTTCTGGTGCAGCTGACAAAATGGAGTTGAGAGAGGGGGTTTTTTTTATACCTTCTCTTGGGCTTTGCACTTGAACTTCCTGTTCCTGTGCAAGAACATGTATTCTATTGGCTGTCGTCAGACTCCCATGGGGCCATGTACAAATCCTAGGAGTTTGTCTAAGTTTGGTTGAAGTTTGGGCTGATGCAATGAAGAGGCTTGTTGGGCAATTCTTATTGTGGCTGAGGGCTAACCCTACCTTTGTTGAGACCTTGCTGCACGGAATTTTTGCCTATGAATAGAACTACCTAGATCTCAATAAGCTCTTTGTCTCTTAAGTGCTGACATCTGCTGAGGGCTATTGAGAAAGGTGGGGGCTGCTTTCTCCCTCTAAAAAAACATGTTTCTCCTTTTCTCATCCAGGGAAATATAATATTCTGCCTTTTTAATATTTCGCTACCTCAGAATTACAGGGTTCTATGTGTATATATATTCTATATACACATAGAACCCCGTAATTCTGAGGTAGCGATTTCTCAAAATATTTCATTCTTCTAGGAGAGGGGTGGGTGCTAACTTTCTACAAAGCTAAGCAGGCTTGGGGTTAATATTGGATGGGAAACCCACTAGGAAATCCCAGGAATGTAGGATTAGTGAGTTGAGAAGAACATCTCAGAAGAACATGAAGGGAGACCTAATGCTGCCAAGAAAATTGCACGGCATATTCCAGGTCGCTACCAGATGTTGATTCAGAAGAGAATTAACATCAATCATCATTAGCCAAACAACCGTAGTGACTCTAAAATCTTGTTTTCTTTTTTTTTTTGATAAATGTATTCTTACTATTTTCATCTGCAGGGCATTGCTGGGACAGATGGACTACCAGGAAGTAAAGGAGAACTGGTATGTAATGAAAACTGGCTGGATGACTTTGGGCCAATCACCAGGAGACAGTGAGTTCTAGTCCCACTTTAGGCATGAAAGCAGCTGGGTGACTTAGGGCCAATCACCAGGAGACTGTGAGTTCTGGTCCTGGGTTGGACATGAAAGCCAACTTTGGACCAATCACCAGGAGACAGTGAGTCCTAGTCTGGTCTTAGGCACAAAAGCTGGCTGGGTGAGTTTGGGCCAATCACTAGGAGACAGTGAGTTCTAGTCCCACCTTAAGCATGAAAGCCTGGCTGAGGAATTCTGGGAGTTGAAGTCCACACATCTTAAAGTTGTCAAGGTTGAGAAACACTGCACTAGAGCTTTGCCTGCTGATTCACTGGTTCTGGAATCTTTTTAATTTTATTTTTAACTAACTCCTCAACACATCTGCAAGCCTCTGGAGCAGAGGACCTCGGAACTGAAGATATGATACAGAACTGAATCAGCATGATGAAGGTTAGTCTAGGGAAGACACCAGTCATATTCACCCACAGTGATGGAAATGCACCGTGTATTCCCACACCGTACAAAGGTCGAAACTTATGGTCCTTCCAACTCTAGCATTCTTTAATTCTACTTCATCCCCGAGTAAATTGTTCAGATGATAAATGTGGATGGCGTAGTTGTGAGTTGCAATGAAAAGCAATCCAGGTTCTTCCGTTTCCTTTCGGTTTCCTGCATGGGATTGAAACAAATAACTTTCAATTTCAATTTCTTTCTTCTTTTCTAGGGCCCCTTTGGATCTCCTGGACAGAAAGGGGAAGTGAGTATCCTATACTTTCCAGAGAAAAAAAAGAAAACCCATCACCTCTGGTGTTTTTCATGATATGGATTTGTACTCATTTGCCTGGTGGTGTTTATTTAAAAAAAAATCTGAGAGGTTGCTGTCAAAGGAAGCTATGGAAAGGAAAGTGAATGTCACCTACAAAAGGCTTCCTGACCGCTTGCCCACCATTCCTATATTTCATTTAAAAGTCCCCACAAGTAGTGAAAACAGAAAGCCAACAATATAGCAGCCAGTGCTTTAAGCAAAAGCTATTTGCATGTTGTGGTAGAACGAGGAAGACAGGAGGGCAGTTCCAACAAAACATATAGGAAAGAGAGAGCAAACCTGGAATGCTGCATCTAGTTTTGGTCACCACATTACAAAATAGATGTTGAGGCTTTGGAAAAAATGCAAAGAAGAGCAACTAAGACGATTCAGAGTGTGAAGACAAAAACATATGAAGAACGGTTGCAGGAATTGGGCCTGTCTAGAGAAAAGAAAGACTAGAGGTGACATGATAGCAGTATTCCAGTATTTGAGGGGCTGCCACAAAGAGGAGGGGGTCAATTTATTTTCCAAAGCACCTGAAGGCAGGACAAGAAACAATGGATGGAAACTAATCAAGGAGAGAAGCAACTTGGAATTAAGGAGAAACTTCCTAACAGTGAGGACAATTAACCAGTGGAACAGCTTGCCTCCAGAAGTTGTTGGTGCTCCATCTCTGGAGGTTTTTAAGAAGAGATTGGACAGCCACCTATCTGACATGGTATAGGGCAGGGGTGTCAAACTCAAGGCCCACAGGCCGGATCCGGCCCACGGGGGTGCTTAGATCTGGCCCATGGGGCCACCCTGGAAACAGCGAAGGACTGGCCCGCGGTGCCTCTGCCAGTGAAAACAGAGCTCGGGAGGGCCATGCGTGCCCCCACAGGTGCCCCTGACACGAGTGACATCGAGCTGGCCATGGCCACCCTGGCCCTCCTGGTCCTCCGAAGTCAAACACAGCCCTGATGCGACCCTCAATGAAATCGAGTTTGATACCCCTGCTATAGGGTCTCCTGCTTGAGGAGTGATTGGACTAGAAGACCTCCGAGGTCCCTTCCAGCTCTATTCTCATTGATTGATTGAGCCAGTTTGGTCTTGTGGATAAGGTAAGGGGTGGGCTGCTACGGGTTCGCCCGGGTTTGGGAGAACCCATAGCTAACATTATGGCCGATTTGGAGAACCTCCAAATTCCACCCCTGGC
>QLTV01003767.1:540560-551807 GCA_003457575.1 Thermophis baileyi | reverse complement strand
ATCTGTCTGAAATAGTATAGGGTTTCCTATTTGAGTAGTGGGTGGGACTGGAAGACCTCCAAGGTCCTTCCAATTCTGTTATTCTATTAACATGTTGGCTGGGGAATTCTGGGAGTTGAAAGTCCGCGCATCTTAAAGTTTGTAAGGTTGACAAACACTGTGTCAGGGTTCCGAATAGCATCTGGAATTAAATCAGAGTCCGAGGCAAAGGATTCCTCTAAGTTCCAATTTATTAACAGAGCCATGTCAGCACGGCTGGGAGAAATCCCGAATCTGAAGCCTTCGGGGTTTCTCCACCCAGTTGAAAGTTCAAGCCTTTGTCCCCACACCCCCAAGTTCATCACATGAACCAATCTTCATTGCTTCATCCTCTGGTAGCTTGGTTGGAACTCCACCTTCTTCCGTGCAGGTGCAGGACAAATGATGACCTTGACGATCTAGAAGGAATTTGTTGTGGCTACATGCAGACATCCCTCATGCAACTGCCCCTCCCAAATTCCCACAGCAAAGAATACATTTTTAAACTAATACAAAGTGTGGCAGGCCAAAGATCCAAAGAAAATGGCTTCGGCCTGAAACACTGCTCTAGAGATAGTGTTTTTATCTATTTGGGAGGAATGACAACTAAGACTACTTCCAGCTCAGTTATATATTGGGCGAGTGTCCCAGCTGGCACCAATTGTGCATGTGTGTATATATGTGTGTGTATATATCTACATCTCTCTATTTCTGTCTAGTATCTCCATCCATCCATCCATCCATCCATCCATCCATCCATCCATCCATCCATCCATCCATCCATCCATCCTCTATCTCTTTCTCTCATCTGTCTATATCATCTATCTATCTAGTTTTTCTGTGTTTTTATTTTGCATTTTTTTGTTTTTTTAAAACAAGCTAAAGCCCACAACGATTTTGGAGCAGTTGGCTTAAATTCAATCTTTTAAAAAAGCTAAAACCTTTTTTCCCCATCCAAAATGGTTTGGCATGCTTTATTTTATAGCAAGATGTTTGCACGCTTCTCTGGGAACGCTTGGAATTCTTCCACTGCATCCAGTGACAAATAAAAATCCACCCTGCAGTTTTCATTTTTGTTTGTTTTTAATTCCAGAGCATGTTGCCCAGTTAGCTGCTAATTTAAGGAAACCCTTGGCTCCTGGACTCATGGGGAAGCCTGGGCCGGCTGGACCTCCGGGGCCTGCTGGGGCAATGGGGAGCATTGGACATCCTGGGGCTCGTGGCCCACCTGGATACAGGGGACCGCCAGGGCATTTGGGAACTCCTGGTCCCAGAGGTAAGTAAAGCCCCAAAGAGATTACAGGTAGTCCTCAACTTACAATCATTTATTTAGTGACCGTTAGAAGTTACAATGGCACCGAAAAAAGTGATTTATGACCGTTTTTCACACTTTATGACCATTGCAGCATCTCCATGGTCACCTGATCAAAATGGTTATGTATTCATGACCGCTACAGTGTCCCCGGGGTCACGTGATCCCCTTTTGTGACCTTCTAAGAAGCAAAGTCAATGGGGAAGCCGGATTCACGTAACAAACCATGTTACTAACTTAACAACTGCAGGGATTCACTTAACAACTCTGGCAAGAAAGGTTGTAAAATGGGGCAAAACTCACCGAGGAACAGAAATTTTGGGGGCCGCTTGTGGTCAGAAGTTGAGGAGTACCTGCAGTGCATTAAAACCTACGAAAGATTGGATTTGATGTTTCTTTCCTAAGTCAGTTTACAAAGAGCGTCCTTTCAGATGGATCGATTTTATGTAAATTTTATAGGGGACTCAGGTGAGAAAGGAGACAAAGGAGCCACTGGCAAAGGTGTTGATGGACCTGTTGGAGATCAAGGACCACAAGGTAAGTTCAAAAGAATATTCTGCAGGTGAATGTCTATGGAGATTCTCAATCAACCAGGTCAGGGTTGCCCCCCCCCAAAGGTGCTTTTTAAAAGGTAACTGGAGTTTCTTCATTTCCACACACACACCCCTTTGAAAACGTTTCACTTCTCATGCAAGAAGCTTCTTCAGTTCTAACTGAATGGTGGGGAATTGAAGGATTTATAGCAGCGGTGTCAAACTCGATTACATTGAGGGCCGCATCAGGGTTGTGTTTGACCTCGGGGGGGGAGCTGGGGGGGCATGGCCAGGGTGGACGTGGCCAGCTCGACATCACTCGTGTCGGGGGCGCCTGTGGTGGCCCGAGCACTCTGCCACTGAAAACGGGCTCCCGAGCTCCGTTTTCGGTTGCGACGGCTTCCTGCAACCCTCTGCCAGCGAAAACGGAGCTCGGGAGGTCTGCCCGCGGCCCTCGTGAGCGCCGTTTTTGCTGGCAGAGGCACCGCGGGCCAGTCCTTTGCTGTCTCTAGGGCGGCCCCACGGATCTAAGCACCCCGCGGGCCGGATCTGGCCCCTGGGCCTTGAGTTTGACACCTCTGGTTTATAGTCTTTGCAGTCCTTGTTAGCACTCTGAAGGTTGGTCATTAGCTCTCTGAGAGTTCGTTGAAGCCACTTGGGGATTTATCTGTACCCTCAGGGTCACCTGAATCAGAGTGCAAATGGGTGTGGAACCGTGAAAACCACCTTTGGGACTTTCTGCTGGTGAATGTTCCTGCTTTCCTAACCACCAAGGCTGGATGTTCATGGCTTTCTCTGGAGGCTTTGTCTTTGTGTTATAAATTAAGACGGGCTTTAAATATGTTTTATCTGGATATTTTCGAGAGTTTTAGCTTTTTTCTTTAACACTTTCTATTACTGTACATATAAATATCCAAAAAATCCTTTTGAGCCATTAATAGGAGTGGGCACCTTAAGTGAACCAAAAGCTTAGCCGTAATTCAAAATTCACAGTTTTCTAATGAAAACTTGACAATTTTAAAATGCAGAGAGGTTGATGTCTACTGAAGACTGCATGAACGTAAGACATAGAAATGACTTATAACAGTGATGGCTAACCTTTTTGGAGCCGAGTGCCGAAATCGTATGCATACACGCACGAAAGCAAGTGTGCACACTCGCACACCCATAATGCAATGCGTGTGCGACACCCCCCCTGCGCGCCCTGCACCCTGCGCATGCACGTGACACCCCCACGTGCACCCCACCCCCGCGCATACGCGCATGACCCTGCACATGTGACCCCCATGCATGCACACATGACCCCCCCATCTGCACCCCACCCCCGCACATGCGTGCGTGACCCTGTGTGTGTGCTCCACCCCCACACACACACATGCACGTTCATCTCCCGCATGCACCCCGCGCCCGCGCGGCAGAGACCCAAAAACTAGTTGGTCGGCAGGAGGTGCGCACGCATGCGCGGTGGAGTTGAGCTGGGGTGACGGCTCGCGTGCCCACAGAAAGGGCTGTGCATGCCACCTGTGGCACGCGTGCCATAGGTTCGCCATCACGGACTTATAACATTTCTCATGCAAATTAGGTGCACCGAGCAAAATTGGAACCTGAATATGTATTTGGGTCAGCCATGGATCCATCTTTGGTCAAACTTTACAGGGCTGCCACAGTGGGAAGGGGAGAGTAGCGAAGGGAGTAGATTGTAACAACATTCTTTCACATGAGATCAGGGTTGGGCTGCTGGCACCTGGAGGGGAGTGACCGAAGTTTGGCGGCAGCTGAGACGGGGGATTGATTGGGCCATGTGATGTGAATGTCACTGGACAGGGCAGGGTGTGAGTTTTAGTGTGGGTGGGGGAAAACGCGGGATTTCAGATTTGGGGTTTCCCCAGATGTGCCAATATGACTTCTCTAATAAAATCTTACTTTGATGGACTTTGTCTTGGAGTTCTGAATTGCAATGAGGAGTTAGTTAGAACGCTGACAATTTGTTTGGGGAAAAGCATACTGTAATATATTCAAATTTTGTTGGGACTTGTAGGGGGGAAAACAGCTAATTCAAGGAACCAAGTGGCAATTTGCAAAAGTGAGAAATTGAGAGCAGCTGAAATTGACAGGTTTCTCCATGTCAACCAATCTAGAGCAGAGGTCTCCAAACTTGGCAACTTTAAGACCATAAACTTCAACTCCCAGAATTCCCCAGCCAACCTTCTGGGGTTCAAGTCCACAAGTTTTAAAGTTTCCAAATTTGGAGACCCCCTTGATCTAGGTCAAGAAGTTGGCAATCTAGATCAATATCTAGATATGGAGGAAGAAAAATGGCCCTACTTCGCTTTAAAACCAAATCAAATCAAAAATTGTGATTGTTTTTCTAGCTGGTGCCTTTGTCCTTGAAAATAGGCCGAATAACATGCTGAACCTTTTGTTTTCCCCCTCCCAAGGGCCACCAGGTGTTCCTGGAATCAGGAAAGATGGTCGGAATGGTGCGCCCGGTGATCCTGGGTTACCAGGGGACCCTGGAAGACCAGGCTCAGCTGGAGCACAAGGAACTCCAGGACTCTGTGACACATCTGCCTGTATGGGAGCTGCTGCTAGAGGGAAATTCCAGAAATCATAAATCTGCATGCAGTTGAATGAAGTGAGGAAAGGGAACACAACATTCAATGGAATTGTTACCAAAAGAGAATATTTGGAGCTCAAGGTTGAACTGTAGGGTCCTTGGTGCTCTCTGAGCTTGATGGTTTTCTTGCAGAAGTTTAGTTACCCAACTAGGTGACATCATCAGTGCATTGATGATGTCACCTAGTTTGGTAATGAAACGTCTGCAAGAAAACCTCCAACCTTAAAGAGGACCAAGGACCCCACAATGGAATTGTTCATACACAGTGAAAGAAACATTGTCCTGATTGAAAGAAAGTTAATAAAATGGATGCTATATTTCAGTTCTACTGGAGAAAAAAAAAACCAACTTACACATAATGGACCCTGTAGTTAATTTCTATTTCATGCCATGTATAAACAAGTAGTTTTTTGAAGAGATACACTGTTATTCCTGAAGTATTTTCCAGTTAAAGAGTTTCCCTCTTCCTAAGATTATACCAGTTTTTGCAATGACTTCATTTGGCACTGTTTGGTGTTTATTAATCCTGTATTATTACTGGTAAAATAACAGATCTAAACGTTGTATTATTTGCCAGATAGTCCAACTGTACATACCTGGGCAGGTGATTCAGACAGAAAATGCAGATGTAGTCCTGTTAAATGGCTAGGAAGTGGGATACTTTGTAGAGCTCCCTATTTTGACTGGGATTCACAAATGTAAACCAGGTGAATTGAATCAAACTGGATGATTAAAATTACCATTTATAAAATATGCATAATTCAAAGATTCCCTTGAAATTCACTCCCCAACATTTTGTGTCCACAACAGCTTAATCTATTGGATCAAAAGCCATGTTGGACATCCATCTGAGTTTTTGTGGGTGTGAATTAATCACAACTGCACTGGAAACAGATTCTACAACATTCAATGGAATATCATGATATACTTAGAGCCCACTCTAGGATGTGAATTCTTAGTAAATGTCCATTCTAATGCATGGTTTATGAGGAAAAATGTGCACACACATGTTTCTTAAGAGATGAATTTAAACATTTCTCCATTATTATAAAGGATGTTCAGTAACGACACATTATACCCTTTCCACATTAAGTATTGATACAAACCCAAAGTACAGAAAACAAACTATCAAAAATGAGTGTATACATTACTGTAAAAATAAATTTAAAAACTGTAATATTGTGCCTGCCTATTTTATAATAGGCCAATTCTGCTTTGTTTTTGGTTTTTTTGTTTGGTGATTGAAAATAAAGGGGCCACACAAGTGTGAATATCCGTGATTTAAACAGTATTTATTTTGTGATAAGTTCTGTATAAGAATACCTATTAGCATTATCTGTTCTGATAAAGCCACTGTCAATTAAATATGCTAAATACATCAGCTTTCCTAACAAATATAGCTAGTAGTTGTCTTTTAAAAAATGAAAGGAAAAAAATATATGTGCACTTAAAATTCATGTATTTTTACAAAATATCACTTTTGCACTAAAAGAATGGGAATTGTCACATAAAACACCAGAGAAGTCGATGAGAATTTCATCAGAACTTACAGTTGCATTTCTTCTATCCATTTAAATGGATGTTTGTGCAAAATATAATCTTTTTCTTTATCCTGAATGAGAAGTTCTTAGAGAAAGTGCAAAACATATTTAAAATAGTAGTGTATTTGTAACGCATAGTGAACAGCTTTTTCTATAGATTTTAGTTTTACGGGGTATGAACTTTGAAAAAGGAAAGATCTGAGTTACTATATACAATTACCATTTTTATAGAGTTTATAAATTACTTACATTTCTTCTTCCAATTGCAAAACTGGTTTCTCATGGCACATCTATTAATTTATATAAATATGAGCATGCTCAAGAGGGGAAAGAACAGGTTGCTACACATGTAGCATTTTAATTATTATATATATATTTGATAAAACAAAATCAAAAATAAAAATGGGATGGAGAGTAGCATTTACTAGTCTTGAACAATATTTTTGTCCTGCCTCAAATGAAAAGCTCTACTAAATTAACATTGTTGGTTTTGTTCTTTTTTCCTTGTTTTGAATAAACTTGTCATTTCTTCAGTGTTTATATATATATATATTGTCAATCATATTATAAGAAAAGTCCAGTGGGTGAATGTAGGTTCAGACATCCTGGATCATTTTTCACCAGCTCTTGAATATGAGGATCGTATTATTTCATGTCCGTAGATGTACTATTCTGTGTGATCTCCTGGGCTGCACAGGTTGCTATGGGATCTGATCTTGTTAATTTTAGCCTTCTGCCTGTTTTACCACAGAATACAGTTTCAAATTCCTAAAATCCCCCCCCAAAAAAACAATTCCAAGATGAATGAATAATGTTAACGACAACTCTATGCACAAAGATATCCCTAAAGCCAGTAAATACAGTGGTATCTAAAGTTATGCAGCTTATCTCAAAAACAGGGTTGTTGTTTTTAAAGTCCAGTTCATACAAATGCACTTGGTCAATACAAATTATTTTAATAACAGTGATAACCAGCTACTTTACTCAGGTGTGATAGAACTGCTGAATGTAAGGAGCAGCTGAAAAAAATGAAGCTTATCAGTGATTTGCCATTGCCTCTTTCCTAGGGCTGAGAGAGAGTGACTGGCCCAAGGTCACTCAGCTGGTTTTGTGCCTAAGGTGAAACTAGAACCCCCCCCCCTGCCTCCAGTTTCTAGCCTGATGCCTTCACCACTACATCAAATAGGCTCTGGATTAAAATTATGCCTGTTCTTTTGCTCTATTGAATGTAGCTCAAGAACGAATGAATCCACAACTAAAGGAAACACACGCTCCCTAGCATGTTTATCTGCCTGGATCCCCTTAGGAACGTCTTAAGTACAGTAAGTTCAAGACTGAGATGAGTATTGATTGGCTGCTCCATAATTATTTGATTGTATCTTATTGTTTACTAGCTACCTGATTTGACATTTCTAGGGGGAAACCTTTGATTAACATGTCCTTCTAGTCTAGAATCCGAAGTTTATATTTGGTACCTGTCTTAGCTTCACAGCTTCACAGTATTATTCTATGTAAAATATAATATGATCTACTCAAAACAAATGTAGTCAAATTCAACTAAGCTTTAGTTTAATTGTGAACGTGTGTGTTGCATGAACTCAGTCACTGACACCCCTTTCAAGGTGAGAATTTTGTGCAGACGCAGCCAATTGTGTGTCTATGAGATATGTATGAGTGCTTTTGCAAAAATTATGATTTAATGTGATCCTAAACAGTTGACAGCATGAACAACAATGAGAAAAGTTTATATGAAGTACAATAATACCAATTGCTTAAAAGGAGAGAGCAAGAAGGTAACAGAATTGGTCTGCCTTCTTAACAAGAATATCCTGCCTGTCTCCCTTGCACTGGTTTTCCATTTTACCAGAATTCAGTCTGTTTTATCCTAACAAAGTTTTCTTCTGATCTCTGGAAACACTCTAAAACCTTGATTTTGGTTCTTGAAGCACTGAAGAAGTCAACATAGTGAGCGCTGATTGGCAAAAGAAAGTATTTATTACTGTGCACTGCTTTTAAATATGCTGCTTGCTTTTAAATATATGTGTATATTTCTTTAGATTGTATTGTGTCTATCACTTCTGTCATCTTTTATAGTGTTTAAACTTCACTGTACTTTTTTAGGAAAGCAGTGCACTTAGGTAAGTAGTAGTGTTGTTGTTCAGATACTTATGTAGTAGGATCAAACGGTTTGATGCTACTACATAAGTATCTGAACAACAACAACACTACTACTTACCTAAGTGCACTGCTTTCCTAAAAAAGTACAGTGAAGTTTAAACACTATAAAAGATGACAGAAGTGATAGACACAATACAATCTAAAGAAATATATACATACTGTATATTTAAAAGCAAGCAGCATATTTAAAAGCAGTGCACAGAACCTCTTTTTTCCCCTTTAAATGCATGAAAAAAGTTTGTGTTCCAACAGCTAAGCCACATGCCTTACTTAGTTAAAATATTTCCTGCACAACAGCTGCTAGATCCCAACACTATCAGAGGTGCTAATGGCCTTTGGCAGGAACGTTGCTGAAGGACTTTGTGCATCCTACAGAACTAGCACTGAACACAAACCAAATGTTTTGGCAATTTCAGCCAGTTTGCTCCCTTTCTAATGTAAGAAGCATGTGATGTGCAAACTCTAAAAATTAGGCAAAGAACAGAACCTACTCCCAAATAGCTGGGGTAAAATAATAGTAATAAAGCCCTTACACTACACACACATCATCATCTCCCCAGCTAAATGTCTGTGGAGATTCTCAGTCATCCAGGTCATGGTTGTCCCAAAGGTGCTTTTTCAAGAGGCAAATGGACTTTGTTTTTCTTTGAAGATGTTTCGCTTCTCATCCAAGAAGCTTCTTCAGCTCTCCAGACTCCAACTTTTCCAACTCCAGAGCTGAAGATGCTTCTTGGCTGAGAAGCGAAACGTCTTCAAAGAAAAACAAAGGAAGTCCAATTGCCTCTTGAGAAAGCTCCTTTGGGATCTCCCCAGCTACCAAAAGATTTATCCAAGCCTGTCCTATATAATGAGAAAAACATTGGTAGCTATTACTCATCGGGCTAATGTTAGTGTCTACCTGTTTAGCTTACAGACTGCACCTTATATAACTTATAGGCTGAGCAACTGAAGATGTACAGATACTGAGTAAAGAATAAAAAATGATCCTGTGAATATCAAATATTGTCCAAGGAACACTGAGGTATTGCTATAACTTTATTACAATGCTCTATATATTAATGTGGAGCTTACTGACCTTTTTCAGAGAATCTCCATGTCGCTCTTGAATATATTTTAGAAATGCCGTTGTCCACTGTAAGGTTGTTGCCTTGTCAGTGTCTGAAGTGCAGAACGGAACCAGAAGATTCAGCTCATCACAGCAAATCCTGATTCGGCGCCTAGAAATATATATAATCATGGTCAATACTTGAACCCGAAAAGGCTTTATACAGGTAGTCCTCAATTTACAACCATTTGTTTAGCGGCCATTCAAAACCGTAATGCCACTGGGAAAAAGTGGCTTACAGCCAGTCCTCGCACTTATGACCACCGCAGCATTCCCCACAGCCATGTGATCAAAATTCATGCACTTGATAACCGGCACACAATTATGGCGGCTGCAGCGTCCTAGGATTGTGTGAATACCATTTCCAACCTTCCTAGGTGTCTTCTTTTAATTTGTGCGGGGTGGTGGGTGGGGGTGGTGCATTCTTTTTAATTCAAAAGGCTCGCAAAAAGGAATTTGAAATACTTCCACAGAGAACGGCTAACTCAAGAAGCCGCCAATAGCAATTACCTTCTGTCTCTTTCCATCCGGTTGTGCCTCTCCCGGCGTTGGGAGACGCTGCCTTGGCTTCCATTGTGTGTATTTTGGGTTGGCTGGACTGATTGCCATGAACTCTGAGCTGGAGCCGCATTTTGATTCTCACACACGTTCTGAATGTCACCGAGAGGCCTGCGCTGTATGTTGGTATCCAAGGGATGGATACGACTACGACTTCTTCTGTTTATCGACTGCTTACATAAAGCCTCTCCTTTGCACAAAAGAAAAAGGGAGTCCTATTTTGCCATTGTTCGTGTATATCAAAATCATCATCTTCTTTTAACGACCCCATAATCCCTTGCAGGGTGGAGTCTGGGCAACTGAATGAAGCTAGCAGAGTGTTTTAATGGCCGGATGCCCTTCCCGTCGCCAATGCGGAGTTTTGTTCAGCAGATATATTCTCAGTGTGCCCAGAGAGAGAAATATCTGCCTCTACCTAGGATCAAACTAACAGCCTCCTGATTGTGAGGTGAGAGCTCCACCTCTAGGCCACCACACCACTCCTTCGTGTATATCAAAATGACGGTTGAAAAATAATTTCACTCTGCAACCCCTCTGGTTTACAGGTAGTCCTCAATTTAAAACCAGTACAGGTAGTCTTCGACTTACAATAGTTCATTTAGTGACCATTCAAAGTTACAACGGCATTGAAAAATGTGACTTATGACTGTTTTTCATAGTTACGACCTTTGCAGCATCCCCATGATCATGTGACCAAAATTCAGATGCTTGGCAACTGGTTCATACTTATGACCGTTGCTGTGTCCCAAGGTAATTGTGATCCCCTTTTGCGACCTCCTGACGAGCAAAGTCAATGGGGAAGCCAGGTTCATTTAACAACCGGGTTACTAACTTATCAACTGCAGTGGTTCACTTAACAACCGGGGCAAGAAAGGTCGTAAAATGGGACAAAAACTCACTTAACAAATGTCTCACTTAACAACAGAAATTTTGGGCTCAATTGTGGTTGTAAGTCGAGGTCTACCTGTATTTCAAAGTTACATCAAACCTTTCCGAAGGTACTTATGATCGGATTCCAAAGTTCTGATGGCCAGCCCAACACACAGTCATGTAACTGCATGTTGGGGGCTTGGCAACCAGACATTTTCAGTGTCCTGCACAATTTACATTTTTGCCAAAACTCAAGAGTTTACTTAAGGAACACTGCAAAAAAGGTCATAAAATTGGGTTGGTCACATGGGTGACCCGTTTTGTGACCATCATGATTTACGACCATAGCGGGCAGCCTCCATTATGGTCGTAGATTAAGGACCGCCGATAGATAGATAGATAGATAGATAGATAGATAGATAGATAGATAGATAGATAGATAGATAGATATAGATATATAGATATATAGATATATTATATATTTTTATTTGTTTTCTCTTTACAAACAATATGTT
>QLTV01003767.1:503041-540325 GCA_003457575.1 Thermophis baileyi | reverse complement strand
ATTTATATATATATATATTCTGGTAGAGTATATAAAAGTAGATCCGTCCACTAATATCTCATTTTTTACTGGTAAAAAAAATATGTAAATTTAAATGCATTTTAGCAGGGGTGTCCACAGAGAGGGGGTCAAATGGTAAAGAGAGGAATGTAATGGAAGTGCAGCTGTTTTACATCTATTGTAACACCCATAAAAATCTAGTATGGTTTTATTCACCCAGCTGTGGCCACTATCTTTGATATCTTTGACTCTTCCACCTCTGCAGCTTAGAAACATAAATACAGTTGCTTCTTAGCAGGATGTTAAAATAAATAAATAAAACAAATATCTACTTAAGATATAGAAATTATGCCACCATTTTCAACTTAATAAAACCATTAAGTCATTTTTAAGAGAAATTGCATCTCTAATATTTCCAGTGAAATGCCTTCCTGCAGGACAAAAATCAGCGTGAAAACCAAAAGTGATAATTTATCCTTTAATTTGTAATTCCTCTGCTAATTTGAAATTATTGCACCCTCTTAAATGTATCTCTGCTGGCTGGCAAGTTATAACCATAATTAGTCATGCAATTTAACTATTGCATGATTCCAGTTGCTTTTGACTTCAACAGCAGTAGATACACCTACCTACTGTACATATGGAAGAAAGTGCTGTAGAGTCTGGAGAACTGACCTAAATTCCCTCTCGGAAAAAAAAAAGTTTTTAGTTTGCTCAATTCTTAGTATTTTCTGTTACTTTTTCTAGTACTATACAAACAAAACACTAAAAAAAGAAACATTGTATTCAGTAAAATCCATTAATACCACAACATTCCCAGGTTCATCCATAACTTCTTCATATCTTCCAAAGATATTAAAAAAAATAATTTGTGGAGCAATGTGCATGAAACGTACTGTTAAAGAATATTTTTCTTTTAAAAATGTCACCATTTACCTCCCAATTTAATCCAAACATGCTCAGGTACAGCTTTATTTCTGGCACCAACTGTTTGTTTGCTAGTTTCAATTTCTTGCTGGTAGCATACAGAAAAAGCTCGAGGCAATGCAAGGTCTTGATGTTTGACTGTTTCTACAACACTGGCTCCAGAGCTCTATATGGAAGAGAGAGAAAAAAACCCTAAATTTGTAAATATTGTAAATTTAGTTTGAAAACAAGAAAATAGATTGGATAGGATACAGAGCAAAAGAGAAGACTTTGCGGGAGGGTTTTTCCTCAAATGTTTCCAATTGGTTTCACTGTTCTTTGTACCATGGCCAAATTTGTTGCTTCCATCAAATAACATCCAACAAGTGACAGAAACCTGTATGATTCAAAACTCAAGATTGTCAATCCCTATGACAGGTTGTCCTCAACTTACAACAGTTCATTTAGTGACCGTTCAAAGTTACAATGGTACTGAAACAAGTGACTGATGACCGTTTTTCAGAGTTATGACCTTTGCAGCAGCCCCATGATCAGAGTTCAGATGCTGGGCAACTGGTTCATATTTATAACCGTTGATGTGTCCTGAGGTCACGTGATCCCCTTTTGCGACCTTCTGTCAAGCAAACAATAGGGAAGCCAGATTCACTTAACAACCATGTTACTAACTTATCAACTGCAATGATTCACTTAACAGCTATGGCAAGAAAGGCTGTAAAAAGGGGCGAAATTCACTTGACAAATTGCTCACAGAAATTTAGGGCTCAGCTGTGGTCGTAAGTCGAGGATGACCTACATTGTCTTCCAGAGGTCTGAATAATGTAAAGCCTCAACTGAAATATCAAAGGAGGCACAAAATAAACGAACAAACCTGCACTTGTGCAGCATTGGTGTTTCCAGTTGCAGGAGAAGCAGTGTTTGGTGTAAAGACCGGACATGTGAATTGCAATGCGGTGGTGGCAGTAGCAGCGGTCCTGTTTTTCACTAAAGCAGTACATTTGTTCTGCTGCTGGTGGAGAGGAACACCCATCGCTTCTGAAGGATGGCGAATGAGGGTTACTAAACTATGAACGAGATCAATAAAAGAATGGAGCTTGTTTGACATGAATCCTTATTTTTTTTACATTAATCATTCACTTCAGAATACTAGTTAAACATACACCAACCATATATCCAGACTAGGTGTTTAACAGATAACTTTTTTTTTTTAATCCAAAGAAACATACTTGCTTTTTAAACTTTTTGAAATAGTAACAAAGTGCAGTAATAATTTATTTTTATAAACATCTCCCTTCATGATACTTTAGTTTTTCAGTGCTCGAGTGGTAAAATTTCCTATATAGCAATAGCACTTAGACTTATATACCGCTTTACAGTGCTTTACAGCCCTCTCTAAGGGGTTTACAGAGTCAGCATATTGCCCCCAACAATTTGGGTCCTCATTTTACCCATCTCGGAAGGATGGAAAGGCTGAGTCAACCTTGAGCCTGGTGAGAATCGAACTGCCAAATTGCAGGCAGCCGGCAGTCAACTAAGTCTGCAGTACTGCACTCTAACCACTTCACCGCCGTGGCTCATAGTTCCAAGCTAGTTTCTAAGTGTTCCCACTTTTTCAGGTTTTCTGAAGTTTTTTCCCATTCTTGTCACTACATGTTATGAGAACTTCATGTAACTATTATGATGTATAGAGTCTGAGTTTTTAAAAAAAGTTTGATGCCTGTGTTATTTATTTCATACACATTCAATGTGCAACATAACAGTATGAAAAGGATATTTCCCCAACTAGTTCAATCAATTCAGCTGAACGGATAACTAGAAACAACCTATCTTTGTAGTCACATTCTTGGGGAGACAAAGAGTAGGTTTTTTATTCATTTTAAATTTTTTTATACTGTTGGCATCCTGCCCAAATTACTAGGCTCTGAGTGGTGAATAGTAAGCCAACCCAGAAAAAAAATTCTGGGATATGATAGCGATAGTTTATAACAGGACTGCACTTGAAATGCACTATGGTGGGTTTATCTCAAACAAAATGCATCTTTAGTATTTTATAATGAATAAAAAGAGTTACTTTTATAAGAACCACAAATAAAGCCAGTTTAGAATCTGAACAAAGTCTGTACTATATTCTTATGTGGAAAATTTGGTAATGAAATTATTCATTGGCAATTTACAGTATGTCTAATTATTTATAGGACTATTGATTTCAGCATATATGGACTGGAAGCCAATGATCTAGTGACAAATTTTGAGTATCAGTCTAAACTTTCAGTATAAAATCTTTAGAAAGCACATACGCTTGGAAATCAGAAGTCATTGTATCTTCAGTTGACCTTGACACATCCATGCAGTTCTCTTGATAACAACATGGAAGTCATTTGCTATTCCTTTTTCCAACATGTAGTTTTAATCCTCAATCTAACCTGAATCTTGGGATTTCTTTTGTGGTGGTGGATCCAAGTACAAACTAGTCTAAATCTGCTTGGTTTTCTGGTCAGACAAAATTGGCATAGAAATCTTTTTAGTGCAGGCATAGGCATCTGTAGGGAGGAGGCAAACCACAATACGCTTGTCATGACATCATCACACAAATGATGCAAATTATGTACCTGCATCATTCATGCATTTACATAATGACATAATTTGCACAATGACATTACATCATGCATGTCATCATTTTGACTTCTCTGTTGTGTTAAAAGATGCCTGTAAGTGCAGGGAATTAGAGATTCATAAAGAGCACTCAAAGCTCCTCTCTCTTAGGAATGATTCAATTAAAAGATTGCATTATTCTAAAAACCAGAGCACACAACTAATATGGGTAAGGATTCATATGGAAGTTTAAAATCACCCTTAATTAAATATAACTACCTTACTTTTAAAACCAAGGGAACTGAAAATTGGAATGACCGTTCCTTGCTGTATGTGTATACCAGATGGTAAATACAATTATAATTAACTTGACTATAGTACTGATAATAATTTCTTTCTGGAAAAAATAATATATAATTAACATATAGTAAATATGTGTCCAAACCTCAACAATTCCCCGGTTTTATTGATGAATCAATATTACCAGCAAATTGAATATGTTAAAAGAAAATAAAAATGAAACACACTTGTTAAGGGCTACTCCAGTTTCTTGAGTTTCTTGGCACCTGGGAATTTCAGTCTGGAGACTGTTGAATCTGTCTTCTAACCGAACACGGACTGCAGATTTGGTTCTGGATTCAGGAACTGCTGCTAAAGTTTCTGCAACTACATTTTCTTTATTTATGCCGCCCGAGGTTTCACTATATTTTAATTTTACTAAATTTTGCCCGTTCATATCTATGGAGTTTCCATTAGGTGCCTTTTCAGCTTGGCCTGGTGGTAGGCTAGACTCACTAAGCAACATCATTCTTAGCTCTTGAAAGTCAATATGCCCTAGACATTGATTAGGCCCCGTGAAACTGCTGTCAGAAGTCAAGCCAGACTGGCAGATAATGGGGTAGAGAGACTGGTTTCCAGAGCTGTTTGATGAGAAGCCACCTTGACTGCTAGTAGATGACGACAAGTAATGGGACTGATTTGCAGCATTGTTGGTTGAGAAGCAATTCAAGTTTAACCTACTTTCCACTTCGTTTTCATTTGACTGGGCCTCCATATGGGAATAGAGTATATGCTGAAGCTGTGTGTATTCTATTTCTGTCATCTCCACCAAGCTGAGGTCTGTGGTGGTGAAGCTAAGATTGTGCTCACCAAAAGAGGAATCGGTGGGACCTTCAACAACAGGACCAGAAGAAGCTTGATCTGTAACTACAGCCCGAGGTCCGGAGGCTTCAGATGCCTTGAGGGTTGTGTCTGACATGATTCTGAAGAATACCAATGCCACCACGTTTGGGGATCAATGAATATCCAAAACCAAGAACACCCACCGGCTCGATGCACCAAAAACTATGCAATGGTTGCAATCAAGGGCAAGCACTATGAAAGGAAGTCGACTGCCGTACCCAAAAAAATAAACACCTTTTGGATCCTTCTATGAAGAGCCACCCCTTCCCAACACAGCACAAACATGCCCAGCACCGGAGACTTAGTGGGAACAGCTGCACCATCCAAACCCAAACGGTGCCATCCACACGGTTGACACGTTCTTCGAAAACCTTTTGAAACGAAAAGCTACCGCCAACCCCCCCCCCCCCAAACAGGAAGGTCTGGTGGTAAGGAAGGCAGTGGAAGGGGTCCTCTTAAAAATGGGAAAAGCAGAGAAAATTTCTAGCCTAGCAATGGAGGGGGGGGAAGCAAGCACTTAAGTCCCCCCCAAAAGGATTGCACACACACACACACACCCCTTTGAAAAAGCCCTATGCAGACTATGGGTTAGTACTCCTTTTTAAATGTTGTAAGAGGGGAAAGAGAGGGTCGTCAGCCCCTCATTCCTGGGAGTCCAACAGCCTTCCCCCACATCTCGAGGGGAGAGTAGGGCAGCAGGATACGAACTCAGGGCCCTCCAATTGCCCCCTTCGAGGAGGGCCACTTCAAGGAGGGACAACCTGGCCAGCAGCCTCGGCCACTCAGGACAGGTAAGTCCCCTCCGTCGCCATAGCAACCAACCAACGGGAGGCCGGCCGGGCAGGAAGGCCACGCCCACTTTGGCCCGGGCGACCGCCGCTCAAACGGCCCCCGAGGCCTGCGGCGCGCGCCGGAGGACACGCCCCCCCGCTTCCTTCCCCGCCCCTTTCCCTCTGGGCGCAGCCTAACGGACAAAACCGCAACAAACGCCCAGAACGCCGGAAGCGAGGGAGGGGGGGTGCGCATGCGCCCGACGCCTTTCTGCCTAAGCTCCGCCCATTATCTGTCTCGGCTGCCTGAGGGAAGCGAAAAATCGGAATATCGTTTTGTTCTCGGCGGCCTCCGTTTGTTCCCCTCAGCGGACAGCCACAGTTTCTTACCTGTCGTCGTGGAAGGGGTTCCCCCCCCCACTCGTAAGAAGCTATCTTGTCCAGCAAAAGCATTCGGGGGCTTTCCTCAGCTTCTCCCCCCCCCCAGGCTTTTCTGGAAGAAGAGAAGTGTGAAAGGCGGGAAAAGGGCCTAACTCCCACCTAGGCCCGGCTGTTCGTACTGCGGTTGCTTTCCTACAAAGTAGGACAAATCTGACAAGGTGTTTTCTTCACGCTCATTCTGTTTGCTTTTTGATGGCCTCTTCTGGGAGGGGTTTTTTCCCCCCGCCCCAAAGTCATCCTTTTTGCACGTTGGCCAGCACCTTGCCCTCATTCAGATTCTCATTTTAAGAAGAAACTTAGAACCTGTGGTGTTTTTTTTTTTTTTTACTCGCTGTTCAACACGTGTGTGAATTAAGAGTGCTGCCTTATGGGTTCATTTTGCAGTTCCGGAATGTAAAACCAATATGATTCAGATGTCTTGAGTTTACTTAGTAAGGGTCGGCGAACGAGAAATGTCTTTGCAGAAAAGCATTACCCCTGTGATAGTGCTGAGAAATGATCATGAATAATTCCACAAACTCTTCAGTGGAACGACTTGCCTCCAGAAGTTGTGGTTGCTCCATCACTGGAGGCTTTTAAGAAGAGGCTGGACAGCCATTGGTTTGAAATGGTATAAGGTCTCCTGCTTGAGCAGGGGGCTGGACTAGAGGACCTCCAATATCCTTTCCAACTCGGTTGTTAATTGTATCTTCTCAGGATTGGTTGGTTGTGTACCCTTTACAGTTCCAAGGTGTGGAAGAATCAAAACGGACGGATCAACATTCCATCCAGCAGATGGCCTGGAAACTTTCAGCCAAGACCACATTATCTTTTTATGCTAAATTTTAATTGTGGAAAATGTTTTGGCATGTCTCCTTTGTTTAAGGGCAAAAGATATTCACTTCCACCCATTCGCTGAAGAAAATAGAGCACGTATTCCAAAATGTCATTTCAAAAAAATAGTTATTGCTGTATGGGTTCTTTTATCCTGTCTTGCCACCCGACCTCATGAAATACACGTCTCTACTTTTCAGTTTGTTTCTAGTCTTCATGTATCTTAGACTGAAAAAGGAGGCTGTGAGACTGACTAGACCAAAATAAAATCTCAAAGTGAAGTGTGCAGATCTGTGTATACATTCATTTGTTCACATTGCACTAATACCAGTAATTTTAAAAAGGGGTCTGTGATGATGCTATTCTTTTCCCAAGCCGATTAACTAACTAATGCAGAGAGGCAGCCAGCAGAGCCCAGGTTCTCAGTCAAATGTCAGACCTGTAGGTGATGCAGAATTACCCACCCCAATTTTGGGAACCTATTTTTTTTTCCTGGAAATATCAGTTGTTTCGGATGTTCTTTTAATGTCTCTTGGTGGCATCCATCTTTTCATCATTGTGGAATATATGCTGAAGTTCTCCTTTTAAGCTGCTGTAATAACTATGAATATAATTTCCTTCCTTCCCTCCCTCCCTCCAATTGCCCAACTCTAAACGACATACAGTTCCCTAATACATGTGGGATTAAAAGCAGTTCAATCTCTGCAAAAAAAAAAAATACATTATAATAACAGAAAACCAGGACACCTACTCAATGAAGTAAATAGTTATAGAAAATAGTTTAAGGTTAAGCTGTTGAATTTCAGTAGAGTTTAATCTAGTTATTAAGGCCCCAAGCTCGAAAACAGGAAACTATGAATTCTAGTCCTGCCTTAGGCACAAAGGTTGGCTGGGTGACTTAGGCTAGCTGCTAGTCACTCTCAGCCCACAATGCCAGTCTCTGGTGACAAGCTGGTGAACTAATTCTTGCTGCAACAATGTATCAATATGTGGTTGATGGGGGGGGAGGGAAACACCTGCACTTGTGGGGGGGGGGGTTCTGTATAGGTTGTGAAGCAGTTCTATCTTGTCATGACAAGATATTCTCTTTTCAAGAGAATACAAATCAAATGTACTCTTATGACTCAAAAATAAATGGAGAATATCAGAAATATTCCTGAAGGTTTAGTTTAGTTGCTGGCCCAGAGGAAGGAGCAATCTTTCTGAGATTTGAAAATGGTTTTGCATGTTTAACTGTATGAGTCACCAACCAAGTCCTGGGTACTGGCAGTACCTTTCATATATATCCATCCTTTTCAAAAATTGAAAATTAGATCCTGGATGTTGTGATCAGATGATTGCTATGCTACCTTAACACTGAAAAGATGCACAGATCCATAATGGAACCTCTCACAGCATTTCTTAATTGAAAACAACAAAAATATAGTATTTTTTAAAAAATATGAGTGAAGTATCCTTTGTTTTGCAAGATCTGGCCATGTTTCCCAGATTATACTGCCACATTATTAGATTAATGCTCTGATCAGTACCTATAAAACTATTCATGCCAAGGCTTTCTGTAGATGTTTATTTGACTTACAGTAACAAAAATCTATGAAGTTCCACATTTAATGTACAATGATATATTCTGAAATATAAAATACAATTTACAGAAACTTCTGTCAAGTAAACCTAAACAACACTTGATTTAGTATACTTACATGTATGGTTTTAAGTTAGAAACTTCTTGAATAAAAAATTACATCATAGGTATTTGCATTCTATACCACCTCTTTTAATGTTTTGCAAAATATTTTGCAAACAGGCCATTTTTTTAAATATCAGCATGTCCATGATGTTTAAAGACTAAGATGTACCAATATAAAGTATAACTATGTAGTGATTTATTTATGGGGTAGTACTATTTATATTGCAGGTTTCAAAATGCAGATGTTACGAATTTAATTTTACATTTGCAAATGCTTACAAAAATATCAAAGTAACTGTTTATCTGTAAATGTATAAATCCAATTCAACTGGTAAAGTTTTTCTATGTACTGTTTAGAATTATATTATGAACTTGAAGAATACAGAAAAAGTAATAGAATACTGTTTTTCACAGTAAAAAGCCTTCCCTTTTAAAGTACAGAATTGTTAGTAACGGCTTTATTTCTCCAATCTTTACAGAAATATTTACTTCCAATTTTATCACAGTAGCCATGAATTCATATGGACAGGACATATTCCTATCAAAATTAAGAATTTCAGTGCTGTTGGTGTCAATAGGATAATTAAAAGCATCCTGAAATCTCTCCCACTTAAGTTAGAACTTAAAAGTTCTTCATCTTGGCTCAACTAAACTGTCTTTAGTTCATGAATTTTTTTGACCAATAACCATAAGAAAAGTCAAACTCCTTCAACTCGGTGCTTGATGTATTAATCTTGATAATTCGCCTTCCTCCCACTTTGTTCAGTCAATTTAGGTTAAAAAAATCAATACCTGTTTTTTTAAAGCTTAGTTATATTGAGTACAGAGGGCATTAATTTTCATTATGCCTTTCATAAAAATACAGAATTAAGAGTTTATTGATAAGAAAGGTAGTGATCTATCTAGATATATGTACTTCTTGTCTGAGCTCATAAATCAGTTGAAATTACATTCAAAATGCCCTCATGTAAAATGTGAGTTTAGAAATTTAACATTTCTTATTCAAATACTCTGCAAATTACAAGTAAGTAGCAACACTGTTCTTCCGCCATCATTTGTTAAGTACACAAAAGCCATATAACTAGATTAACTCAGGACAAAAATATTGATATTTTTGCTGTTATGTAGCAACCCAAAACACAAAAACACTGCATTTGAGATGTAAAGTTATGGCTTCTAAAATCTTGCTTGAATTCTCATAAAATTACCAATTAAGTTATTGGAAAACACAACTTTGAAACCTTTAAAAGCAATGTGCTTTTTGAAGACAGTTCCCATTTTTTGTCTGCAAATGGAAATTCAAGATAATAAGGAAAACAGCCACGTAGTAGAACTGTTAGGTCCCAACCACGATCTTTCTCTGGGAGTAAGTAGGATTCCTACAGGCCCCTACTCTAAAAAGACAACAGCAGTGGTCCTATGCCCTACTATCTGTACACAGGTGCTGGGACCAGTCAGGGAAGGCCTCTGTCTTATGTATTCTGTAAGAAAACTTTTATGAACAAAATGTATCAAGTCCAGGTTTTCCCTGCTTCCTACCTTAATATATTGCATTTACAATTCAAAATTCGTCTTTTACGAAAGCTTTTACCAAAGTATTTTCTAACAGAATATACAATATATACAAGTACTACACAGTCAATTCTTACATGTTTCCCCCTTTACTTCTAAGGGACTCCTTGCTGAAGGGTCTACTTAGCAGAAGCAGCTTCCGGATGTGATGGCTTTTGGCTGCCCATCTGGGATTCTGGCTTAGAGTCTCTATCACATTCTGTACTTTTGCTCCGCTCCTTGCGGTCCCTTCCTCTATCTTTGTCACGGTCCCTATCTCGGTCCCTCTCTTTCTCTCTCTCCCGGCTGCGGGCCCTGTCCCTGAATCTATCGTAGTCACGTTCTCTGCTTCTGGACCGGTTCCGTCTTCGATAAGAATCCCCTTCTCTGATCCTGGTTCTTTCCCGGTTCCTTTCCCAATCTTTGACCCGGTCTGAATCCCTTTCCCTGTCTTTATTGTAGTTTCTATCTCTGTTTTTATCCCAGTCTTTCTCTTTGTGTCTCTCCCAATCTCTTTCCCTACCCCTATTCCAATTTCTGCCGCGATCCCTTTCCCAAGCCCAATTATGCTCGCGATCCCTCCGTCTATCATCATTTCCTCTGTTTGATCTATTATCTGATTTCTCCGGCTGCTCTAACACTTTTTCCTTATTGCCTCCCTCAAATCTTTCCCTCGGCCTCCCTTCAAAGCCCTGGCCTCTATAGTCATTATTTCGACCCTCTCGAAAATCAGACGCTGGCCATTGTGCTTCTGATGAAGAACCCTGCCCTGAAATATTAGGATGAGAAGAAGATGGTCCAGATTCATCCCATATCTCTTTCCTGTGTTGTGGAGGATGGCTTGGAAGATCCAAAAGAGGTCTGGGGGATGGTTTCATACCTTGTTGAGACTGTCCTGGAAAATTATGTCTGTTAGGGACAGAGTCATTTTGTTCTGAAAACGAGGCAGGTGCCTGTCCCCTTGGTCCTCCAAACTGATGTGGTGCTGAGCCCCTCTGGTTTGGAAATCTGGGGGGTGGACTTCCTCTCCTCTCTTCAAATGGTGAGGGCAGAAGTCCCCTTGGTCCTGGCATGTGACCCGGTGCAGGTCCTCTTTGTCCTTCAAACTGATTTGGAGGAGGACCTCTTGTACCTCCAAAATGATTAGGCGATGGACCTCTCGGTCCTCCAAACTGAGTTGATGGGCCCCCTCTTTGATTTTTAAATTGATTGGGCGGAGGCCTCCTTTGGCCCCCGTAAGGAAATGGAGGTGGCCCTCTATTTCCTACAAACTTTGGAGGTTCAGATCCTTCAAACTGGCCAGGAGGACCGCTCACCTCACGATACTGAGAATCTGAAAATTCTCTCTGTTCCCCTTGAGATTCTCTATGATCTTCAAATTGAGAAGATGCTTTTTCTCTTGGCCCACCAGGAAACGATGGAGAAGGACCCCTATTTTCAACAAAAACAGGTGGACCGTGTGGTGCAGAAAATAACGAAGGAATAGGTGCTCTTGGCGCTGGAAACCTGTTTGGTGGTGGACCTCTTTGTCCATCATTATTTGGTGGAACGTTATGTCCTTCATTAAATTGTTGGGGCGGACCCCTTTGCCCGTGGAAATCAGAAGTGCCACACAGTACTGGAGGGGCACCCTTTTGCCCAGCTGAAGGAAAAGGAGGCCCCCCTCTTACTTCCTCAGTTTGAATTGTAGAAGACTCCCTCTGTTCGTAAAAATGGCCGGACTGAGGATTGAGTTCGCCTTCGTTATAATTCAACGGACCTCTTTCTGCTTCAAAGTGACCAGGAATTTTCTCCTGAGATGCAAATGTTGAACTTGAAAAAGAATCTCTTACGACCCCCGGAACGCTGTTGTCCTGAGAGGCATTTGACCAAGTTACAGTCTGTGCATTATTAGAGCCTGAGAAAATGGGCATGAAACATGGGGTGGGAGGGGTAGGCAGCAATACTTTACGAACAGGCGCACTCGTAGGCGATTCAACGGGAGCTGGTTTATTTATAATTTCCGGGTGAATTTGCGGAATGTTTTCATAACTGATAGGCACGTTTTGCTCAGGGACAGCAGGACCCGTTTCACCTGCCATCCATGTTTCATTATGACATTTCTCCTCTTTGTCAAACGCAGCCTGGAGTGGACCTGAATAGCTGGATGGAGGGATCTGTCCAGCAGAGGGTTCTCCCTGTATCCCATGTTGCTTTATATTAAAGTCGACACTTTCATTACACTCAGTTAGGATTCTCCTAGCTTGTCGGGGATCTCTGCTTTGTCTGGGATCATTTCCTTGGCTGAAGAGTTGAGGCTGAATGGAGGAAGGAGGCATTTCGGATTTTTCAGAAACGGGTTTTTCGTGTTGGAATAACTCAGTTTTCGCTATGGATGGTTTGGGAGGCGGTGACATTAAAGCGTCGGATACCGAAAAATGAGCCATGGATACACCAACAGCTGCCCTTTGCTGCCTGAGCGCTTCCTCTTGTTCTTCGAGTTGCCTTTTCTGCTCTTCTATTTGTTTATTTAGCTCCTCGAGCATTTTCTGTTGCTCTACCAAGGACGGCGCAGCAGCCGCATCAGGCACAAAGGGGACAGACGTGGTTATGGAGCTGTTTTTAGAGTCTAAGTACATTTTATTAGGTAAATCTTCCACGGCAACTTTTGCTTCTTCTAAGATGGTTTCGTCTTCTGGATCGTAGGCTTCATCCTCTTGTTCCGAAGTTTCACAGCCCTTCTCAAGTCTGCTTTCGCCAGCCTGCATTTCAAAAGCTCTCTCCGGAGCATATTCTTCCTCGGGATCGTAAGGTCTATCGTCTTCCTCCTCCTCGATAGCTTTATCTTTCGACATCTGTCCAAACTGTTGCACAATGGGGTCTATTAAAGGAGCAGCAAGTGGCCCTTCGTCAATCCCAGCCTGTGCTTCAGGCTTCGAGGTATGAAGAGTAGCTTCAGGTTCGTTGGCAGCAGGATCAAAAGACTTCTTCTTCCCGAAAAGGGTTTGCAAAATATGATCAAGTGGTGTGGATGATTTTGAGGCTGAGGAACCAGCAGAAGACACAGGAGTAGTGGTAGCTCCTGACCCTGAAGCATTAGATGGTGCCACAGTGGTTGAGCTTCCTGCTTTAACGGATGACAATATTTTTAATACAGAAGGTGCCACGGTTGAAGATGGCTCTGAAGGTGGATTTGGAGGTGGAGGTGGAGGAGAGTCAGGAGGAGTTGTACTGATCGTGGTTTCTCCAGAATACAAAGAAAGTTTTGCAGTTTTCTTTTCTTGCGGTGGAAGTGTGCTGCCCTTAGAGTATCCTAATACTTCTGTTTCTTCTTGTATCTGGACTCGGCTCCTCTTCTCCTCAGGCTTTTCTGACTCCAGTACAGCTGCAGGACGCTTCGTTTTTTGACAAATCACCAATCCAAGAATTAAATTTGGACGGTTTGATTCAAGACCTAAGGAGAAATGGAAGAAATCAGAATTTTAGAATTTAAAGAGCCATTTAAAAAAATCATTTCATGTTTTAAGGTTAGGGAGAGTTACTAACCCTGGCAAGTACTTTTATTAACTATAAATCACTGGTATATTTGCTATTTTATTTATTCGAAGATACAGTCAAAAGTTTACTACTAAAACAATCAGTTATGAAGTATGTTGATATGATTAAAAAGTAATCATTTAATAAATTAGGAAAGAAAGTTATGCCATATATCATACTAAAATATTAACAAATGCACTATGGCAATGATGTATTATCTCCATTAATGCTAGATATATTTATGTAATAGAACTGTTAATTATTATTTTCACATATTCAGTTACAGAATGATAACCATATGATGGTCTGTAAAGTACCATAAATTGTTGAAAATCATGGCCATGAAAATATATATAGCAATTCATTATGTTTGTATTCCATAAGTGTGAGGTTCAGTTTTAAACATGCTACCTGTATTATAACAATATAGTATGTTTTATATTTGAGATTATTTTTGATTCAGCTTTCCAAATTCAATAATTGATTACAGTGAACATATTCCTTGGCCCATTATAGTTGAGCTAAACTATCAAACTGAAACAGATCAATCAGTATGTGGACATCATATTTATATATTTTTCATCACGGATCACATCACTTGCAAAACTGAAATTTGTGGTACAGATTAATGAAATTGAAAAGTTTGTGAACCCTTTTGAATTTTTAATATTTCTGCATCAATATGACCTAACAGCTGATCTATTCTCCATATGTGCTAAAACTAGATTTTAAAAAACCCCAATTAAGCAAATGGGTCAAAAGAGTGGGTGGCAAGAGTATGTGAGCCTCTAGGATTGTTGGTTCGTTTGAAAGTGAAATTAGAGTCCGGGGTTTCAGTCAATGGGGTGTCACACCAGGTGTGAGTGTGGAAGGTCCTGCCTTATTTAAAGAACAGAACTCTGGGAATTCACTAGCACAGCCTGATCTTCGCAACATGGGTTAGGTGGAAATATGTCATCCCTGGAACTGAGAAAATTTCTCAGGACTTCCAAAAAAGCAGTTGTTGGTGTCGGGCTAGAAGAGGTTCCAAAGAATTTGGAATCCACCAGTCTATTCTTGGGCAGATCATGTACAAAAAGAGGCAATTCAACACTACTGTTCATCTCCCACGAGTGATCTGCCAACTATAATCACACAAAGAGCAAAGCATGTGCTACTCCAGCAGGAGCAGCCCAGGGTAACATCTGACTGAAGGCCTCTTGCACTGGAGAATGTCAATGTTCCCGAGGCCATCGTGGTGGCGAGCCCGAGAGGGTTGCAAGGAGAAAGCCACTACCCTCCTGAAGAACTCTGTTGCTCTCTACAGTTTGTGAAACATCACATGAACGAACCGGAAGGGTTAGAAGTATTAGAAGAATGTTCTGTGGATGGATGTGACCAAGTTAGAACTTTTTGACTTGAATGAGAAGCGTGATGTGTTTTCGAAAGGCAAACAATGCATTCTAGGAGAAGACCCTTATCTCAACTGGGAACCATGGTGGTGGCAGTATCGTGGTTTGGGCCTGCTTTTCTGGCTCTGGACCAGGTCAGCTTGCTCTCATTGATGGAATTACGAATTCTGAATTTTGCCAGCAAATTCCCGATGCTTGTGAAAAGAAGCTGGGTTATACTGTACATTTCCTGTTCAGGTGAGAAGACAGAGAAACTATATTTTTGACGTCTAGATGATCACTTCTGCAAGCTTTCCAAGAGATGATCCTCATTTAGTACTGGTCAAATGGAAACTCCTGAAGGACTGTGACGCTTCTCCTTTTGCCTCTGCCTTTGCCCCTTCCTCAACCCCAATCTGATCCTTTATTCCTAGCTGGTATTCACACCGACACCAGCTTTGGTTTGCCTCATCCCCCAAGATGGTTGCCTGCCGACCGTCAAACAAGTTTGAACTGGGATACAAGCAATACATATCATGTTTTTGAGGGAATTATTAGTATGAAAGGAAAAATTCCCCAGCTATAGAAAAGCTTTCAATCAGCATGAAATACAACTCCATTGTTTCATGCTGATACGGGTCAGCAACTTCAGACACTGCTGATGGCCACTGTGTCACCTGAAAGCTTTCCTCCTTAAAACTAATCCTAAACTTGATTGCTGGGAAGTTGCTACTCTTGAGAAGTGTATTGGTGGGGTTTTTTGTAGGAATCTGATAATTCATCGGTGGATATGAAAGCACACTAAGTTTCTGGACAATGATAAAGATTGCTACTGTTGGAAGGCGATGATAGCCTGTGGTAGAGCAACAAGTACGAGGCCATTCTGTTGTACATCCTTTGTAATTTAAATGCTAAAAGTGCTGGCATAGCTTTAGTAAGTAAAAGCCTTGCAAGAGGACACTTTGAGCGCAGGGGTGGCTGGTGGACAACTCTAATTCGCATAGATTAGTTATTTTACTTCCCCTGCCCTGCTGAGACAGGTAGTCCTTGACTTATGACTACAATTGGGACCAGAATTTCCACTGCTAAACAATACAGTTGTTAAGTGGTCCTTAAGTGAATAACCTTTACATTTGTTAAGTGAGTCGCACCTGATTTTATGCCTTTTTTTTTTTTTTTGCCATGGGTGTTAAGCTAATCACTGCAGTTGACGAATGAATCATGCGGTCGCTAAGCAAATTCAAATTCCGCCATTGACTTTGCTTGTTGGAAATTGGCTGGGAAGGCCGCAAATGGTGATCACATGATTCCAAGACTCTGCAACCGTCGTAAATACATTGAACATGATAGGCCAACTTAAAATTGAAGTTTTTGTAGTTTCCACCTTAGATATATTAGAGTAAGAGATAATTATTACTTCTGAAATAACTGAGTTTTGATTCTAGCTGTTTTGTTTTGTTTTGTTAAACTGTACTCTGGAATTCAAGTAAAACAAGAGTTTGAACTCTAAAATGGAGACTACTGATGTAGAATATTCCTAGAATGTACTTGTAAAATAATCCTACTCCATATTGCTAGCTACGTACAACTGATGCTTTATTTCAAAAAGAGGTGCGATTTATCATACAAAACATTGGATCGAAAGAGACAATTACCACTTTGTATAAAATACTTTTATTGAGATTATATAATGAAAGCAGTAGTTCATCTTTGGGGCTGGGGAACATTTATGATTTTACATCTTTCTACACATTCATCCATACTACAAAGAACTCCTTGTGTGAAAATACTCTAGCTCATCATAATCTTCATCAAAATTACTGGTACACAAATACTGTTCAGTGTTTCCTTTTGAGAAAGTGTGTTTTGAGAATTTCCTGGTCCCTGCCTGTATTATAATTCCCATCTCCTAACTAAAATGACAGCTACAAGTGTGATGTTGTGATTGCCAATGTACTTGCATAGGAATTGAGAATTTATTGTAAAGAGTACCATCATTCCATTCTCAAAAGTACATTGAAAGATGTACTGATTGAACCATCCATAAAAGTTTGGATATTCTAGGATGGCAAAGCAAATCAGCATTAAAAAAAAACTGCAGAGAACAAAGTGACTTTTTATGTGCAAAAAAATGTAACGTTTGATCATAGAAGGCAAAAACAGTATAAACTCCTGAGAAATGTGGCCGGTTGCACAATGCACCATCCCAATGTTGTGATCATCCCAATGCTGGGATCTGCTCCTGTGGGACAGATCCAAGTAAAATTCTGTCTTTACCTGATGGATTCTTCTACTCGTTGGATATGGAATCATTTCTCCACAGCTCTTCCAAATTGTTAGGTCCAAGATGACATGGTACAGATATTTCAATTTATGTACATTTGACGAAGCAAGAATAATTATTATTTAGAGGTGATTTCAGGCCTGCCTTTCCTGACTTTCAAGTTGCCAGAGACCTGTTAAGAAAATCCATCACAGCTTCCTTTTCGCCAGAATTTAAACGAAATATTTATAACAAGGCAATCTATTACAGAGACTGTATTTTTAGACCCGACTGTTTTGGCCACCAAATTATCCGATTTAGAATGGTTCTTTGGGGATTAGTTTTCCAAGGATGCGTGCAATCTTCAGAAGAATATCTGTGGAGTTCATCGAGATGTTGATGTTGTTGAGGTTCAAGGAATATTCCCAGTTCTTGCCAGCCTCAAGATTTGCCCAATAGGTCTTAAACTGAGTATTCTACCAGGACCAGGGGAGCAGAATTTTAATACTGAAAGCTGCAATTGGAGTGCTCCCTGCAAGTGATTCATAGAACCAGTATGTCCCTCTCACTCTCTTTCATTTATCCAGTAGCTGCTGGAATAAGAACCTCCTTGCCAAAATTATAAAATGATTATTGGTAGAAAGATTACGAATTTATGCTAAAAATTCACATGTGATATTCGGGCTGGCCAATTTAGCACTGTCCTAACTATGATTTTCAGTGATAAAAAAAGACTGCAGAAAGGGGTTTGAAGATCCAAAGTAAGAATAGTGACTTCGGTAAAAATGAGAACGTTTCTTGTTTTCTTTAGTTCTCGTCTGCCTGCATTTCTGGATCCAGAGAATTTCAGAGCAATCCATTTACTGGAGCAAATATTTAGTTATTTTGCTTTATACATGTAGCGTACAGACATTGTCTCTTCAGAATGGGCTGAAATCTGTATGATCTCTGAGATCAGAAATGTAGAAGTATAGATATTTAATTTTTTATTTCTAGAACTACATAAGAATGTGCAACGATGATGGTGATGTGCCATCATGATAGTATCAACTGTTAGTGACCACATAAGATTTTTCTCCAGGATATTTGATAACATGCAATACTCGTTCAATAAAGTCTATTATTAGGCAAAAAAAAATCTACCTTCAAAACTAAGGAATGGGCTCCAATTCTGATGTTTTTATTAGAATATTCCATCCCATGTATCAAAGGCTTGACTGAGGTGATGTCACAGGGGGAAATAAGGCCCTTGGTGTTATGTCTCATTTGCAACTTTAAAACTTTGGATTTTCCTCTTCCTTTACTTCACTTGGAAACTTTTGTACCCAAATCTAGAGATCTTGTAAGATTTGGGATGTGAGAAATCAAGTTTAGTCAGAACATACCTGCTTATATAAAACGCCATTCAACAACGGGCAAGCAGATTCTACTGTTCAACTTGAATTTCATTGTATTAACTGCTAGGAAGATACCATTCAAAGCTGAAGCATGTTATGTTGTGTATTAATGTTGTAAAACCTGGCTAATATGTCTACAACTGTTTTAAAGAGAAAGGAAAATCTTGTACCTTAGGGAAACGAATTGTGTACACACACACACACACACAGAAAAATTATGTTGTTACGTACTTTTAACAGTTGTTATGTTTGTACGCCACCTAGAGTTCTATTTTTGCTAGATGGGTGAATATGCTAAATAAATGAATGTAGTGTGTTATGTCTGGTGTAATACTTGTAGCTGTAAGTTGGGAACGGAAGGTATGTCGTGTTTCCTATCGTTTATTGCTTACCTGGTCCCTCAAAAGGCAAAAGTTTGGATGGAATGGGATCCTTAGCCCTGAGGGGAATCAAATACAGGTCCTTGACATGCCTGTTGTTATTAGCTACAACTCCAAATCGGCACCGGCTGCTAAAATAGGAGTAGAGAGAGATGTAGGCAGCTTCCTCCTCTTCTGTTGCTGGGTGGAAACGGATTAAACACAATTCCTGGAATATAAAAATATAAAGGAAAAATACTGACTCTTGGGTGGGGGGGGAAAGAGCAAGTAAAAGCAACATACACTAAGGAAACACGTATGTTCGAAAGAATTCGTCCAGAATATTTGTGGCAAACTGAAAGGTGGTGTAGTTTTTAAAATGTTGTCTTAACTAACCTTTCTTAAAAAAAAAAAGTCCCCACCAATTTATTAAACTCAAGGTAGTGAAAAATAATTATTAGTAATTCAAATTTTACTTCATTCTAATACGTAATGATTTTTTAAAGTTAATATTTGGGGATATATTTAAATAAAAACCCTGTAACAGGCCAGCAAAAATTCTTACTAATCTTAAATCAAAGAAAAAAGCACTAATAATGTTATCTTTTAAAAATACCCAGAATCATATAATACTTATTTACAAAGCTCACCAATAAAGCTTACTTTAGAAAATATGACTGACAGCAGCTGCATGCACAATTCTTTTAAAAGTTCCTGCTATTCAAAATATTTAGAGTGGAACACATTAGCAATTGCTTGTGCCAATAATTCAGACTCAAGTTAACTCCAGCCTTGGGCAACAGAATCACTACGAAGATGTATTTGGCCCCAGTTGTTATTATATCATCAGCCTCATCATCATCATTTCAAATGGATTACAGTACTGCCACACTTGATTACCTTTGATACGGAGGATTTAAGTTTGCCAATATAATCCCACACTGTTTTTGGTGAGATCCTCCCTCCGATATGAATTGTGTCTGGTAAATCCTAAAGAGAAAACATGAGAAATAGCTATAATTTGAGGGAATGTTTTCTGTCCATACTGTAACAGCTAGACTGTAAAGGGGAGTCACATTGTGGGGCTTCTCTGAGCTTGCTTGTTTTCTTGCAGAGGTTTTATTAACCAACTAGGTAATGTTATCAGTGATCACTGATAATATTACCTAGTTGGGTAATGAAACATCTGCAAGAAAGAACCAAGCTCAAAGAGTACCAAGAATCCCACATTTCAACCTGAGCTACAAATATTATAATAGTCGTATTCTTATTTTTATAATCAGGGCTATTATTCTCTCCTATCTAATTACTTGGCACAACGTTAAAGAACTTGAGGACTTCAAGGTGTTGCTAATTTGCAACATCCAGCACTCTCAGCAAGAATATCTAAAGGTGACAGCTGTTAGGTGACATCCTGAAGGCCAAGGGCTCTGACCTAGGACATTAATAGAAAAAACCCCCACCTGACACTGCTTTCCTCTCATAAGAATCAAAATGCATAATCTCATTTTGTCTACATAAATAGACAGTTTTTATGTATGCAATTATTACCTTGACATCGTACAGGGGAAAAAAATATTGCAAAATCCTTCAGTTATGCTATCATGTTGCTAGCTTACTCCATACGAAGTTACTAAAGTTACTAAGTTATTAAATTTGCTTTTAATTTTTTTGCTAGATTAAAAATATATAGCATATCTACCGAACATATGATCAGGGAAAATGCCAGCATGATGTGCTGATGTTAAACTAGGACTGGGGAGACGCTCCAAGGTAACTTTGGGATTTAATGTTATACGTCACCATGTCTGGCTGGGGAATTCTGGGGAGTTGAAGTCCATAAGTATTAAAGTTGCTAAGGTTGGATACCCCTGCTATAGGCAATGCAGTTGTCTCAGTAATTCACTATTACCATTACATGCTTTGTGCTTAGTTTTATCTTTCAGAACAACCATTTTGGGATTTTTGTTTGTTCGTTTTAGTGAGAAAAACATGTTTGGGAGCATTGGGAGGAATTCTGGCCATAGAATAAAGATCTGTAGATATATAAAATAGAAGCCAGTCAACTTCCTAAATGTATTTCAATCTTGGAAATCCTTAAGAATCAGTGGAAGGCCTGCTGCAATGTGTTATAAATGGTGAATTGCCACCTGCGAGAACCAAATTTAACAGCATTTTCAGCACAACTACTCCCCCTCCCCCCAACTATGATTCACTTTGTCTTCAACCAGACGTTCCATGAGATAAAGTTCAGCATCATTTTTCCTCTGCTCCTTTTACATATTATGAATATTTTTAATTATTGTGGTTTTATGGTTACTTTTGTATTATGGCTTTTTTTAGAAATTCAGTTTGCGAATCATTGTAACCTGTTTGGAACCCAGAAAGCAATATGCAAGTGGGTCAAAGAAGTAAATTAAGGGCTTCAGTCACAGTAGTTGCAAAATACGGAGCTTCCACCAATAATCAAATATTGGAAATTGAACCTCTCTTTTCTGGATTGGTTGTTGGTGCAAAGTTGTCTTGTTCTAGAAGAAACTTACTTGCATCTAAGTAGAAACATTAAAATATGTAACTACAATTTCCTTCACTATTAAGTTTACCATCCAGGTCTGAATAACAGTCTATTTCCTACTTGGACCAAAATCATTTAAATGATTTTTAAATAGATGATTTCCTCAGCTCTCAGACTAATATGTACATAATGTATAATTAAGGTGCTACATATGGTATTTTTATTTCTTAAAAGACAATTAGAAGCAGTCCTCAATTTATGATGGACTAAAAAAAAAAAAATTTACGACCCAGATTCAAAGTTCTGATAGCCTCTTGCCCGGTCATGTGACTGCATTTTGGGGGTTCAGCAAGTGGCCCACATCTACAGCCGTTGGCAGCATCCCACAGTCACATAACCATGATTTACTGTGTGTGTGTGTGTGTGTGTGTGTGTGTGTGCGTGCGCGTGCTTGCTTGCTTGCTTGCTTGCTTACTGACTTTTACTTCAGGTTTCCAGGAAAAAAACTCATCCATTTCAGACAGTGGACTTGCTTAATGACCACTGTGTTTGCTTAACCTGATTTGCCTAACCACCATGGTGAGTCACTTAACAACTGCTACAAAAAGTGTCATGAAATCATGTCAGTCACGTAACAACCCACAATGACCGGCACAACTTATGAGCATAATTCCAGCCTCAATTCCAGTTGTAAGTCAAGGACATTTTACCTGTAATAAAACAAAATTAGTTTCCAGAAGGGTTCACACAAAAACTAGTAAACATTTCAAAATCCTACCTCACTGAGATAATCGAAGCACCCGGAGACCGGATAAGCTTTGGTGACAAATTTAGCCACACTTTGCATGTTGATAAAACCTTTCCAAATGGGGTTCAGACGAGAGAGAAACAGGGACGTATCTCCTTCCGGAGGGGACCAAATCTCTGACATACTGCAAAACCAAAAAGAAAACCAAGTCTCAAAATGTTTTCCCCATAACAGCTTCCCCATTCCAAACATTTTCAATATTTCCATTGTAATGCAGCCATATAAATTTAAGCTGGTGTTTTTCAACCTTGGCTATCTGAGGAAGTGTGAACTTCAACTCCCAGAATTCCCCAGCCACCAAGAATTCTGGGAGTTGAAGTCCGCATCTTTTCAAGTGGCCAAGGTTGAGAAACACTGTTTTGTGTTAACTCAATCAGTGTATCAGAATTCAGAATTGCAAGTTGCTCAGCACTAAATCCAGCTTTCCACAATTTGCTGGTTCACATAGACTGCTTTTCTGCCAAGGAAAGTATTTTGGATATGACAGGAGATGGACACATATGAGCCTTTGGGCTGGGGCAACACTTGTGATTTGCTTGTTCCACAGTCCCTTAATTACTTTGCATAGCTATTCAACCTAGAACTTAGAAGAAATTTCCTGACAGTAAGAACAATTAATCAATGGAATAGCTTGCCTCTGGAAATTGTGGGTGCTCCATCCCTGGAGGTGTTTAAGAAGAGATTGGACAACCATTTGTCCAGAATGGTGTATAGGGTCTCCTGCTTGACTAGAAGACCTCCAAGGCCCCATCCAACCCTATTATTCTATGTGTTAAATAATTTAAACTAAATTAAATCTTTTAGACCTATTATGGTATTTGATCAACTGCATTGGCATTCTGGTTAGAACAGTTTTAATATGTCTACATATGTAGGAAGATGATAGATAGATAGATAGATAGATAGATAGATAGATAGATAGATAGATAGATAGATAGATAGATAGATAGATAGATAGATAGATAGATAGATATAGACAGATAGGGATAGATAAATGACAGACACAGACAGACAGATAGATAGACAGACAGATAGATAGACAGACAGACAGACAGACAGATAGATAGATAGATGATAGATAGATAGATAGATAGATTAGATAAGATAGATAGATAGATAGATAGATAGATAGATAGATAGATAGATAGATAGATAGATAGATAGATAGATAGATAGATATAGACAGATGATAGGGATAGATAAAAGATAGATAGATAGATAGATAGATAGATAGATAGATAGATAGATAGATAGATAGATAGATAGATTAGATAGATTAGATAGACAGACAGACAGACAGACAGATACACACCAACACTTTGTGTTATAGGCTACGATCGTACCCTAATTCCAAGACATAGCATACCTGGCATTTAAAGATGATGGGCCTGCCAGGTATCTTGGATCTGATGAAGACGGTTTTGTTAAAATAGACTTTGGAGCTGATAAAACAGGTCTTAATATTTCTGGCTTGCTCTCTGCTACAGAACCTTTGTCAGGAGCAGAACCAGAAGCTGCAGAGGTGCTCACAGCTGTTCGGGGATCTTTGCCAGAAACAGTCACTGTCGTGATGACCCCGGCGGTGTAGGATGCGGGATAGGATGAATTCTCCATGGATAGAGAAGATTCTGAGTTGTTTTGCACTTGGGATAAAGGGATGTAAGTTCTTTCCAAGCTTGGCTGAACTACTGTCTCAGTCACAGGTTCAGCAATGGCTTCTGAGAGGTTCTCCAGATCTTCCCCTTTTACCACCTCCATGTCATCTCCTGGTGTTGAGCTTTCCAGTTTGGACTTAGTTTCTGACTTTGGTTCTGTCTTCTTAGGAGCTGATGATTTGGGCTTTTTTGAAGTCCATTCTTCATCAGAGGCAGAAATCTGACCTGTATTGTAATCAAAATTAACATCTATCATTGCAACAGGGTTTGGGGCTATAACCTATGGTTTCATGAACAGGGGGCAGAGGATGAACGAGCAGCATTGTGAGCCTTATACCCACCTGTACAAATTTTGCAGTTCAGATCAAAAAGATGGGCCCGATGCTGACTTGTGGTGTCCTGCAACATACTGCTGAAAACATCCAAAACAGGAGTACTGCTCTTCTCAGGTGCTGCTCGGTCTGATTCTTGCTGCTCCTAACAATATACAGAATATACAGAGGTTTTGTTTGTTTTATTCACCTCAGCCATGTAGACAAAACAAAATAATTCTTGAAGTAAGAACAGAACATTTTTTTTAAAAAAAAGCCGTCCTTATTACTAAAAAGCAGAAAGGGCAATAGGCATCTACCCATAACTTAAGGATAACCCTCAGTCTTGCTGAATTCTTTTCTGGAATCCTTAAACAGAGATAAAAGGAACATTCTTGGTGAATTTAAAGTATAATATTTTAGTGTCTTCTGTTGACAAATTCCCAAATCAGAAATACAGTAGCCGGCCATGGTTAATATCCTTATAAAACTGCAACCCACAGTAAGTCTTGTAAATCCCACTTCTGTCTCTTTTTCTGATATCAAGATTTGGAAACATGCCTATGGGATGATTCTCAGTCATCCAGGTCATGGTTGTCCCAAAAGTGCTTTTTTTCCCCTTTTTCTTTTTTTTTCCAAAAGGCAACTGGACTTTGTTTTTCATTGAAGACATTTCGCTTCTCATCCAAGAAGCTTCTTCAGTTCAGAACAAGCCTCTTGGACGAGAAGTGAAACGTCTTCACGGAAAAACAAAGTCCAGTTGCCTTTTGAAAAAATAGGAAAAAAAATAGCACCATTGGGACATTTGGAAGCATATTTTTTTTTAAAAAAAATTGCCTGGCATTTCTCCTTTTTCTATTAAGAGCTGTCTTTTCAAAGAATCATCCTCAAACTGGTGGCCAAGGGAAGGGGTAGATTTCCACTTTCATAATGTCTTGCTGCCTGGAGGTTATAGAGCTGAAATCCATCGGAGAAGAAGAGCAAGCTGGGGGAATGCTACCAAACACAGGATGCATAAAATCAAGTAATCAAGTTAAGTGTACTTACATCAGAATCAGACACTGGTGGAGAATCTTCCATGTTAACATCAGGGATAGGTTCTTGTTTCACGGCCATTTTTTTATTTTCAAAGGTTTTACGCCTAGATGCCATTATCTATTGAAGGGGGGCAAAAAAGATTATTTGATTAGTTTTTAATCAGTCCTCCAAACTTTCTACATTTGGGACTATCATTCCCAACATTTCAGGTTGGTGTGGATACTGTAGTCTCAATATCATTTATGTCTGACCTATCTCCCGTGGTTTCTGCCCTCAAACCAAAGCAGGGCCGTCTTTTGAGCATTTTCCCTCCGGAATGAGATATTCCCGAGTTCTGGGTAGCTTTCTCCCAGTGGCATTCTGGAGCACCTGAAAGACCTGGTTCTATTCCCAAACCTTGGATTTGGCTAGTTGTCCCAAAGGTGCTTTTTTTGAAGAGGCAACTGGACTTTCTTGTTTTTCTTTGAAGATGTTTCACTTCTCATCCAAGAAACTTCTTCAGCTCTTGAAAAAAAAGCACCTTTGGGACAACCATGACCTGGATGACTGAGAATCTCCACAGACATTAGGCTAGTTGGAATCCCTTGTGTGGTGTGTGTATGGTGCTGTTGACTGGATTTGTCATTTGCTCATACAGTCTGGATTGTACACTGCTGTTTGTTTTTATTTTGTGAGCCGCCTGGAGTAAACTGGAGTCAGGCAGTGTCAACGTCAAATAAAATAATGAATATAACCAGAATAACCAGAAAGCATCAGGCTGGGAATGACTGTATAGATTGTAACCAGTTACAAAATCCACAGTGATTGCTACTTTGTTAAACAACAACAACAACAACAACAACAACAACACCCTAATATAGGTAATTCTTGGCTTATGGCTATAATTGTGCCTGGATTGATGGTCATAAGTCATGCTGGTCAGCATGTGACCCAGTAATGGGTTGCAAATCCCGTCGCTACTGGTTTGCCTTGCGCACTCGTGCGACGCTTCTGCGTCTGGGGCGGAGCCTCCCACCGCCGCCACTACCAGTTCGTAGATCCGGGCCGTACTGGTAGCAATCCACCGCTGATGTGACCAATTTGATTTTACAAGTTTTTTTGTGGCAATTGTTAACCAAATCACCATGGTCCTTAAGTGAAACCACTGTCCACAAGGGGAGGTTGTGATTATGTGAAATTGGAAATGAACACTGGTTTCAGGCAAAAAATATTGTAAATTGTGGTTATGTGACTGAGGGACACTTCAAACAATGTAAATACAGGCCAGTTGCCAAGTGCCCCAAAAATGTGATCATGTGATTGTGGGGGGGCATCCATTTTAACTTCAAATTTGGGTCATAAATGCCTTTTGGAGGGTCTGTCTTAACTTTGAACAGTAGCTAAGTGACCATGTGTAAGTCAAGTACTACCTGTACATTCTTATTAATCATATCCCATAACCATAATTAACACAAAAAGCATCACAATTTTTACTTAATACACTCTGGTCACAAACGCTTCTGACCACGACCAAATCGGGTTCCGACCAAAAAATTCACAATTTTCTTTCCCGCGGCCGATTTCCCCTTCTGCGCCATTTATTTTATTTATTTTTTTGTAAGCGCCAAATTTCCAAAATTAGGTTCGGGTCACGACCAAATCGGTTTGCGACCAAAGTTATGGAACGAATTATGGTCGTGACCAGAGGTTCTACTGTATGTGGAAAAGAAATTATTTCGTACTGATTTGGCTGGTTTTTCTTTCCATGCCGATAGCTCTTTAGATAAGAGTTCCTCGGGCTTCATTCTTACAAGCCTTGACAAAGGAATATCTTCTCGAAGGACACGGTGGAAAAGACCCTAGAGAGAAGATTGGTTTTATTACACAGTAATGAGAGAACATAAACTTCTAGATAAATAAATATTATCCAATTTAAGTCATCTAACTGTAGATCTTTCTAAAGAACACTCATTTTTTTATCTGGTTGCTAAAAAAAATAGCACTAAGCAATTTGATGATGTTGTATATTGTGAATTTCAACCATTACCTTTGTGCTTTTATGAAAAATTTTACATTTATCTTTATGTGCATTAAAAAGAAATGTTAAATCTTGGATTTCAACATAAAATACAAGTAACTCAATTAGGTTTGATTAGCAGGTTTGATTAGCAGTCCATTATCCCTAAAGTCATTAATCACTCTTTAAAATTATCCACATTGAGGCTGAATACTTCATCCTGAAGCTGAAAAAATACTTCAGTATTAGCAGTCCATTAATAAATATTTTTGTTTGCAATGAATCTACAATACCAACCCAGTTTATCACATGATCAATTAGTGAAATGAGGGGAACCAATTTTTATTCACACTGTATATAAATTTATTCATCTACCAAATGTTTCTTAGTCATTTTGTTCAAAACCTAACAATCTAAGGTAGGGATGTATTGTATATTCCAGAGCAATATACAATAATTTATATTAATGACTAAATTAGAGTTGAAAATAAAAGCAGTCAAAACGATTTCTCCTTCATTTCAATACAAACTAACCTGATTTTTGGGGTCCTTAAGGTTGAACATAATACTGCGATATTTACTCTTGTATCGATTATCTGTGGCCTGGAATAAATTGAACAACTCCTTTTCAATATTCAGTGCAATCTTCCCCACTTCGTTTTCTGTCATGACCAAGTCATCACTGTCATTTACTCTGGAGGGGGGGGAAAAAAAGACAGTACCGGTACTATTAGTTTAATCTAAAGGCAGCAAGGGACTGTGCAGTCTTCCGTAATTAGTCTCATTAACGGAACTCCAACAGAAGAGTGTAGTTCAGGGTTCAACAGCGGAATTCTTGGTGCTCTCTGAACTTGGTTGTTTACTTGCAAACGTTTCAATACCGAACTAGGTAACATCATCAGTGTTAAGTAAGTGTGGAGTTTGCTGCCTGTTTACTGTATAGAAGCTCGCCCTGCCAGTTTTAGTGGAATGCGGTTTCCTCTAGGATTTTCATGATTAGATTACAGTATTGATTAGTTTGGTTGTTTGCCTGCTTAGCAAACTGTGGGCTGCTGGAAAGGATGGGCTGTAATCTATTTCCTTCCTCGGTTTTTTATTGTCTTTGAATGGTGTATAAATGTGGTCTTATCTCTTATGTGTTTATCGGTGGCTGAATTTGTCTGAATGCTAAGCTTCCATTTATGGATGTGGCTTGCTAAAGAAACATCTGCAGGCAAGCAAGCAAGCAAGCTCAGAGAGCACCAAGAACCCCAGAGAACACAGGACTGGAGAGAGAATGGCCCTTTTCTGATTGGGATTTCCATCCGTCATCACTGGCGCATTTCAAAATCATTTAAAACAGTATTTCTCAGTTGGCAGCTTGAAGATAGGTGGACTTCCGACTCCCGGAATTCTGGGAGTTGAAGTCCACACATCTTCAAGCTGCCATGATTGAGAAACACTAGATTTAAAAGAACTGTAAACTTATAAATTTATAAATCTCTGTAAATTTATACTTGATGAAAGTGCTGCTAATGACTTAGGACAATTTAGAGCAGCTAAGTATCAACCAAACCGACTTTCCTTTCTGTAGAATGTTCTGAAATGAAAACCCTTAACAGAGAGGTCTTCAAACTTGGCAACTTTAAGACTTGTAGACTTCAACTCCCAGAATTCTCCAGCCGGAGAATTCTGGGAGTTGAAGTCCACAAGTCTTAAAGTTGCCAAGTTTGGGGACCCCTGCCTTAACATGAACCTTTAAAGTATTTCCTTCTCAACAGGAGTATATACAGCGTTCCTACCTTTTCCACAAAATTTCTTTAAGGGACCTCCGTATGTTTTGTCGAATCTGGGAATTAGGCTGCGACTGGCTGGCGCTTGCAGTTAGCTTGGCTTGTGGAGGCAAGGGGGTGGTTGAAGAAGAAGCGGAAGACATCACAGGTTTCTTAAGCCCTGCCATTGTGCTAGAGTGGGGGACTGGTTTTTTAGGCATGGAATGGGCTCCATAGGAGGACAAAGGTGGCCTTGAGGACGAAAGGCCACCTGAAGCAGGAGAACCTGTGGCAAGCGAAGACTTCTTAGGTATGACCCCTTTAAAATCTGCTGCTGAATGTTTCACTGGGGTCTTAATAAGTGAAGTACTGGCAAACGGCGAGGGCTTCTTCAGGGGCACACTTCTTGTTTGAGAAGACATGTGTTTCTCAACCACCGATGTAGGTCCAACAGTTTTCTTCAACGTCATAGAAGGCTCTCCTGGTTTATCCTCAACCTTCCGCTCTTCTTTATGTGCTGTTAACACCAAAAAATTGCTAGCTCAATTATAGCAATGAGTAATTTATTAAACTATTATGCTGCCTGACACTCAAAACTACTATGCATTAAGTAGAAGAAGGGCTTAATAACGACAAAAATGATTCCATTATTTATTATTATTAAATTTATTAAATTTGTATGCTGCCCAAGGGTCTCTGGGCGGCTCCAAGGGACTCTGGGCGGCTAAACTGATTTTTGTTAAGAGAAGGGAGACTTCATTAAATCAATGATTAAAAGAGTTTGTCTTTTGCTGGCTCTACAGGTAGTCCTCGAATTACAGCCACAACTGAGCTCAAAATTTACGTTGCTAAGCAAGGCAGTTGTTAAATGAATTTTGCCCCATTTTACAACCTTTTTGCCACAGTTGTTAAGTGAATCACTGCAGTTGTTAAGTGAATCATGCAGTTGTTAAGTGAATCTATCTTCCCCCTTTGACTTTGCTTGTCGGGAACCAGCTGGGAAAGTCACAAACGGTGATCGTATGATCCCAAGACAGTTCAACTGTCATAAATACATGCCTGTTGCCAAGCCCCCAAATTTTAATCATGTGACCACAGGATGCTACAATGGTCATAAGTGTGAAAAACAGTCATAAGTCACTTTATTCTGTGCTGTTGTACCGTCACTAAAGTAATGATTGTAAGTCGAGAACTACCTGTACTGAACAAAAGAAATATCCTACATCAGGGCTGTCAAACTTGTGGCCCATGGGCCGAATGCATCACACGCTGGCCACACCCATGCCCAGTTTAGCGAAGGGGGGAAAAGGCCCAATACGTCACGTGACGATGCCGTGACAACGTGAGTTTGACACCCCTGTCCTACATGAAAAGAACGATAAATGGAGCTATTGGGTACGGAACACCAATTATACTATTACGATGTGTTTTTTATTTTTACAGTTGTTTTTAACTTGCAAACAGATTGGAAAGCAAAATGTGACTAAATCTGGCCATTTAGCTCACACGCATTTCAGGGAAAAGGAAGAGAACTTAGATCTATTCGGTTGTAAAGGGATCTTCAATACGTAGAGGTTGAATTCAAGGTACAAAGGATTATGATCCACATGTATCAGTCAGAAAGGGAATAATTTTATAGTAAGACCACATTAAAACAGACAAAATAAAATCACAAATATTTTCCTGTTTCAACATAAAAGAGGCTCCATCTTCAAAGATTGCACACATAGTTCGATATTAAGACTTCAAATTCAAAGGAAGTTGTTAAACAAATAACCTTATATTCCCCTAGGCCTAATTCTTACCCTTCTTTCCTTTCCATGCTTAAAAAAATGTTTAATTTCATTCTATATGGCCATCGTAGTCCAGACACGCAGGCCAATTTCACAGGGAACAAAACATAGACCAAAACATAGATAGTAGAGATGGAAGAAATATTTGGATTAAATAGGAAAGATGTAGACAGAGACAAAGACCCAAGGGAGGAGTTTGGGAGGCAAGTCAAAAAACGAATAAGAATTGAAATAGTAAAGCGGACAAGAGATGATGGTTAGAAAGGGATGCTGTTTAATATAAGATTGGCTTTATTGAGCACTAGAATAGAGGTAGAAACAAGATCAAGGGGGAATATTATTATACATATTTTTATATAATATATTAAAAGTAATGGCTAGATGTAAAGATTAGATGTTGAAAGATGGTATCACTATGTACATTTAAATAATATTGTGATTGTTATTAGAATGCCGCACAAAAACACTGAACTAAACAATGAAGGAACACACTCTAATACAAATATGTATTCAAAAACACAGTGACTAAATAGGACAGCATAGCGCCGGGGCGGGTGGGCGGGCCCACCTGCAGGTCGCTACTACCGGTTCGCCCGAACCGGTCCAAACTGGCTGAATACCACCTCTGTTAATATTACTATTATTATTTGTATTTAAATGAATGATACCCAGATCCCTCACTGTTCATATAATGATATTGATGTATATCCAAAAATAATTTAAAAAAACATAGACCATCTTAATTGTTTAAGCAATTGAAATGCTTAAACGATCACCTTGAAATAATTAAAAGATGAATTTTACTGTCACAATAGAAAACTTGCAAAGACATGGCAAATTACGGGTAAACCCGATCAACTGCTCAGAATCAGCTGAAGAAAGGAAAAGACAAGACGCCATTATGGAGACTACAATGTTGACTGTTTATGTGATCCACTGCATGAAAAAGCAGCTGTATTCCCAGCTCACTGGAAGTTTTACAATCATGGATAGCACACAATACACATTATAGAATTACTACAAATGCAAAAATCTGATGGACTAGTTGCTGTTGTATGCACAGCTAAAATCTGTATCTTTAACCAGAGGTGGAATACATACATATATTACTTTACTCTTACAAAAGCTGACCAAGATCCAAGGCACAACAAACCATGCATCATTTGTCGAGGTGTGACAACAAGGACAATAGGAGATAAGCTCATGATGCTATTAATTTGCACAACTAGGCATTCAAAATCTGTTTCAATCCAAAGATATTCATATCAAGGAAATTCACTTTGTTTTATATTTTCCATAAACTATGTTTGCTTTATAAGAAAGCATGACTGAGCCTGAACAAAATTAGAAAACTGCTTTCCTACTTTCATTGGCAAAGGATTCCTGACCAAGCTAATGTGAAATTAGTTTTGGTTATCTGTGTTAAGTCTTCTTGAAAACTGTTTAAAGTCTTAACTCTTTAAGTTCAATTGACCAACAAAAAATTTGTAAAACAGCACTCGAGTATGTCAAGACGTCTACTAAAATCCCTCAATGGATAAACTGCATGTTCATGTTCTTATCTGATACAAGAGTGTAATTTTAGATTATCTTTTGGAATGAATCCATTATAGTCACCTGATCTCGTCTACTTCAAAGTATTTGTTGTCAGTGACTTTGGGGGGTGGGGGGAGAGAAGGCTTAGGTTCATACAGGTACTTTTAAAAAATAATAATAATCCTAGCTTGGTTTTCTGAGCAGTTGTTATCCATGCCAGAATTCAAACAAAGAGCCAACTAAAAATTTGAAGTTTTCTCCAGATTTGAAAATATCGTGCTATGTAGGATCAAGCAATTCTATCCTAATAAATGAACTTATTCATACTGATTCATATTTCACTCTATGTGACTGAATGGGGTTAACAAGAAAAAATAATATATAAAATTATTAAAGCTATTAAGACCATAAATTTGAAAAGATCTGGCTGAGGAGGAGGATGCTGACTGAAAACAAAGAATGGGACCAAATTCACTCAATGTGTAGGGAGCAACAAGGCTCAAGGATTTCTGCATTCACAAACCTGGTTTATAACTTTTAGAACCTGATTAAAATGGGCTTTCACAGATTGATCTCCACTTAGAAAATAATTATGAAGCAACAGATCATTTATCACTTGTAATTCTTGGCTATACCAGCTTTCAAGTACAGAGATATACAGTACTTATTGAACATGCAATCATTTTCATAACATGCTAGCACATAAATGCTTTTAATAATGGTTTGAGTTTACTAAACAAAAGGATACCCAGTCCTTTTTCCATTCACACCGCCAAACCCAAAACACCGGAACTTCAGTTCATAGCCGTTCGTATAAATAAAATCATCCTCTTTACAAAAACACTATTTTGCCAAATATAAATGTCCAGGGAGTTATTTTCATCTAGATGATACTACACAAGTCCCTGACTCAGAAGAAAAATGTCATCAGCTCTTAGATCTCTTTGGAATAGAAATTATTTAAGCGTGTTGAAATTGCTGCCATTTACACACACTGTACTTCTGCCCTACATAAATCTTACTGCTCCACCCAAACACCACCAAAATGAATGAAAGTTTATGATAGTTACCTCTCCAGGTACTACTCTACTACCATTGTTAGTAGAAATCAAAGATATATTGACCGTACAGCTACGGTCAAATATATTGATTAGTTGAAATAATCATTCCCAACCAACATTAGTTAGTATTTTGGACACTCATTTAACTCCAGGAAAAATGCTAGAATTGATATAGCACGCTATGCCTTGGCTGTTGTGCTCTACTAGACTTAAAAGTGAAAGTTCTCATTAATGAATGTTCACCCGTCAAATCATCTGTGCGTGGACTTACAATTCACTATAACCTACTGGGCAACTGTTTTTAATAGAATGAGATACAAGTGCTATGTCATGAATAAACCGGTTCATGGATAATAAAACATGTCCAAATCATGCTATCGGCTTACTATTAATAAATATGGGTAGTCATGATGAGCAACAGGACACTGAAGTTGCTTGTAGTTAGTTGTTCTCCCCAAAATTATGTCAAACACTTGTTTCCCGACTGCCAAATTCATCCTGGCTTATTTAAACACAGTATAGCCAGCTGCCAGAGTTATTGCTGCTCGTCTCTTCCTTTCCCTAACACAATGCACAAGCTTTCATGTTTTGGTTTGGAACTGGGTGAGCTATAGATGCACCAGCCATATATGCCCAACTGTTTCTGATATTTTGTGAGGCATAAACAAAAACCTTAAATGCAAATTAAGATGTTCATTCCTTTGTGCTAATTCTCCTGGCAATTATAAAATGCAAATAAGCCACAAAGTCAAGAATCTGCATTGTATCGTATCAGTTTCCATGGCCCAAGACTCAAGATAGGCTGGAGCATATGGTTTCCCACCTCCCACTTTTAATTGCAGGTATGTACAATCAAGCGTCAAACTTTTGGATTGTCTTCATGTAGGCAGAAGCTCGCCTATACAAGCCAACTTCACCCAGCTGCGCCATCAGTTGAAATTTCATTCTGAATGTTTGCTGCCCGCTGCTAGGCATGCCTAACTGCCAGCTTCTCCAGGTCCCTGACACTTCAAAGTTATCTCCAGTATAGATAGGTCTGTCCAGTCTTTAATGGAAGCAATGATTTGGGCATGCTGCATGGTACTGACCGCCACTGGATAAACATAGAGTCTTCTCTCCCTTGAATGCATCTCAGCCATTTCACAGCACTGTGGATGTGGCCGAGACGTGATGGGATCACTGCATTTTGCTACAGAACAGCATCAGCCCTGCTTGGTCAGCCAAGGGCATCACCTTGCAATTCTACTGAAGCCCCCCAGATCAGCTTGGTGAGAGATCCAATGAGCACATTCTGGTGACTGCCTCCCGTCAGGAAATCTGTCAGGACAGTAATTCAAGGAAACCCGGGCACTATAAATCCAATTCTGATTATCAAAGTTCACTGGCAAATTACAGTATGCATTGGAGTGGTTTCATGTTAGCATTTTTACACTCCCTTTTCTGTTTTGAAGTAAAATACAGGGCCAAAGTGATTAATTACAGTAGCTCACAGTACTACCTCTGGCACTTTACACACATGGAATAACTTAAAAAGTTTAAATTCACTTAGCATTTTTATTTGATATGTAAGCAGCTAGCAGCAAGTTATTTTAGTTCTTTGCCCTTTGTTTCTGACGATCAGAGGTACAGACCACCAAGCCCCGGAAAAGTTTTCCAAAGTGGCTATGCCACCAAACAAACGCAGCCCTTTATTTTCTGAGAAAGTCTGTCCAAATATTGTCATACTGGGGAAATTTCTAGCACCCCAGCTATGTTTAGCGGCTATTCTTTACTTGGATGTTTAAATAATTAAACAAACAAACCTGACATTGCATTGACAATACATACCTGACTAAACCACTAAAATTGTGGAGTAGTGAGTGGATTTTGGTGTTTTGTTTTGTTTTTTAATTTCTCAATGAAAATCCAGTTGTTACAAATTAGTTGAGGCTACTTATAAAACAATAGGGACATCATATAAGAAATACAGGGCAAGTCATTTTACATTTTTGCCTTACTCTAAATATGCTGAACAAAGTGATTCGTATTTTGGCTTCTTTAAAATCTAGTTTTAAAACAGGTAGGAGTGGCACCCAGAACTTGCAATGAATGGTCCCTTCTTAGCAGTTGCCAGAATTGTCCTTGGGAATTATTCTTGCTATTACTTTCGCCTTGCTAACCCTGGCAGTCAACAACATCAAAGTTGCTTTCATTCATTCAGCAGAAACTTTCCATTGTTTTGTTGCTGCCCCTGTAAAGATGAACCCAGATTCCAATCAGCATATAGGAGAAATTCCGAGACGATCTCTGTGGAGTGTTATGCGCAAGGAAGTTGGAAGGCGGTTTCATTTGAAATTCCTCAAAATACATATACTTCCATCGCATGTATTAAAAGTTTGAGGCTGAAATCGCCTGATACGTAAGTATTGGGATTAGGCAGGTGTGAACCTGCAGAGTCCCTTGAGTGGCAAATGCTGATTGGGCAAGAATGCTTTAAGAACAACAAGGACCTTTAAGGTAAATAAAAGCATGGGAGGGAAGATCTCAATCTTGAGGGAGAGGGGTCCCACCAGGAGGAATGAAATTCGGTGAGGACTGCCCCCTCCTGTGGGCTCATCTTGATGGTTCTGCTGCTGCTCATCATTCTACATACACCACCCAAAGGAGAGGCGAGCTCTCAGAAACAATGGTGCTAGGGCAAGGATCCCCCTTCCTCCCCCTCAGGAATTCAGATCTGTGGTCAACATCTTGAAAACAACAGCAGGCCATGAGGGGGGAAAAAAGAAAAGAAAAGAACCAGGCTGCATTTTCAACCCCCCACGCCTTTCAAAAAAACAAAAACAAAAACACCTCCCATCAGGGAGCAGATTAGGTCTCAAATTGCATCCAAGCCTTTTTTTGTGCTTCCATTTCAGGAAATGGGGATCAGCTCTTGAAAGACCAGCTGAATAGCACAAGCAGCAGCTGCAGTCTTCAGCCTTGACCCAGCAATTGGGAGAAGGAAGCGGAGGCTCGAAGGTGGAGGGAGGGATGTATAGATACAGTTCATGAAGAAGTCCAATGGTGATTGTACCTCCCAAGGCTCAAGAAGATGCCGGGTGGACAGCGGACCAGGAATAGCACAAGGGAAACCTCAACCAGCATAAACGAACATGATTATTTCCATTCAGACTAGACAACTCCAATCTATCTAAGCAACAGAAAAGTGGGGCAAGACAAGTTAAAACTATTTGGCAGTCTGGCGTTTGATCAAATAATAAATTATGAAAGTGGTGACATTTACATTTAGTTGCTAGGAATAAAACAGAAAGGGCATTTCCATCCCCCCCTTTAGAGTAAACGGCACAGTGGGTGGTCAACTTCCAAACAGAGATGGCTTTAAAAAAAAAAGCAAATGCTTTTCCCTTTAAATTGAAATTGGCTAGATGTAAAGATTAGATGTTGAAAGATGGTATCACTATGTACATTTAAATAATATTGTGATTGTTATTAGAATGCCGCAAAACACTGAACAACTAACCAATGAAGGAACACACTCTAATACAAATATGTATAATAATACCACAATTACATAATGATTAATGTAACAAATATTATTAATATTCAGAGGTGGGATTCACATAATTTACCTACCGGTTCGCCCAGCACTAAAAATGTGAGCATGCACGCCCTTCCATGCATGCGTGCAGCCTTCCGTGCATGCGTGCAGCCTTCCACGCATGCGCTTTGCTCGCACGCGTGGCTTGTATGCATGTGCACGACTTCAAAACGTCCCTAAATAGGACAGCATAGCGCCGGGGCGGGTGGGCGGGCCCACCTGCAGGTCGCTACTACCGGTTCGCCCGAACCGGTCCAAACTGGCTGAATACCACCTCTGTTAATATTACTATTATTATTTGTATTTACATGAATGATACCCAGATCCCTCACTGTTCATATAATGATATTGATGTATATCCAAAAAAAAAAAAAGGGA
>QLTV01003767.1:447186-491462 GCA_003457575.1 Thermophis baileyi | reverse complement strand
TGTATACAGTGTGTATATATATATATATATATATATACACTGTATATACAGTGTGTGTGTGTGTATATATATATATATATATATATAGTAATAACATTCAGTATTTGGCTGATGTAAAGGCTGGAAAGGACAACACAAAGAAGCCTCAAATAATCTGAACATTCCTGAAAAATTTAATGGAACAACTCATCCATCCATTCCCTTTGCTCCCAAGTGGCCTCGTTTAGACTTTAACCTTGATTTTTTTTAATTCCATAAAATACTGTTTTTAGAAATGTAGTATTAATCTTTGCCTGAAACTTTACATTCTGCCTGTAGTGCTCCAAGTCACAGAACTCTTTAAGAATTAAACTGTAAAGTCCGATTAAAAACTCTCTCGCAATATTGTCTTACAAATTTCAAGTGAGAAATTTGATGTCTCTGGAAAAGACAGTTATTCAAGGTGCCTTATTACTGTTAGATGTAGGACTGTTTTTTCTACATCTGAATATTCAAGCTAAACCTTGAGAACTTTCCTCCCGATTAGTCACTTAAATTCCAATTATAAAAGTAAATGTATAATAGCATTCTGATGCCACCACTGATTTTCTAGCACAAATTAACAAAGTCAACTCAACTATTTCTAAACTATTTTCAGAAACAAAAATTAAGTTATTCTTAGGTTTTGATGCACAAAGCAGATTACAGGTAGTAATCGACTTATAACCACAGTTGAGCCCCAAATTTCTGTTATTAAGCGAGACGTTTGTTAAGTGAGTTTTGCCCCATTTTACGACATTTCTTGCCGCAGTTGTTAAGTGAATTACTGCAGTCGATAAGTTAGTAACCCAGTTGTTAAATGAATCCGGCTTCCCCATTGACTTTGCTTGTCAAAAGGTTGCAAAAGGTTATCATGTGAACCTGGGACACAGCAACAGTCATAAGTATGAACCAGTTGCCAAGCAACTGAATTTTGATCCCATGATCATGGGGATGCTACAAAAGTTGTAACTGTGCAAAATGGTCATAAGTCCCTTTTTTCAGTGCCATTGTAACATTGAACAGTCACTAAATGAACTGTTGTAAGTCGAGCACTACCTTTAATATGTTTGTACCTAAATGCTACATAACTCAAGAGCAACTGTAAGCATGCCCTAATGTAAGACACATTCAGTTCCTAGAGTATTTTCTGTCAGGGAATATCATCTTATTATTCTAAATATTATCCTTTCTGTCCTATCCCATCTCCATTTATAATATGCTAGAGCCTTGGTGGTGCAGTGGATAGAATGCTGTATTGCAGGCTGACTCTGCCTGCTGCCAGGAGTTTGATTCTCACCGGCTCAAGGTCAACTCAGCTTTCCATCCTTCCGAGGTCGGTAAAATGAGTAGCCAGATTGTTGGGGGCAATAGGCTGACTCTGTAAACCTCTTAGAGAGGGCTGTAAAGCACTGTGAAACGGTATATAAGTCTAAGTGCTGTTGCTATCTTATAAACCCTCCATACAGGACAATTTGATATGCTAACCATAACAGAGAGCAAAGTACTGTTTACCTCCTCAGATTTTTTGGAAATGCACACCTTGTCAGGCCGAAGCCATATTTTATTAGAGACTTTGGCCTGCCACACTTTACGTTTGAGAATGTATTCTTGCTGTGGGAATTTGGGAGGGGCTGTTGCATGAGGGATGTAGACATGTAGCCATAACAAATTTCTTTAAATTCTCAAGGTCATCCTTTGTCCAGCACCTGCCCGGAAGATGAGGGGAGTAACTGACAGAAGGAGACTGGCTAACATCATGAACTTGTGGGTGTGGGGACAATCTTTCAACTGGGTGGAGAAACCCTGGGAGCGTCAGATCCAGGTTTCTCCCAGCAAGTGCCAACATGGCTCTGTTAATAAATTGGAACTTTGAGGAATGCTTTGCCTCAGACTCTGATTCTATTTTTTTTCTAAAAGAGCCGAGGTGGCGCAGTGGTTAGAGTGCAGTACTGCAGGCTACTTCAGCTGACTGTTCAGCAGTTCAGCGGTTCAAATCTCACCGGCTCAAGGTTGACTCAGCCTTCCATCCTTCCGAGGTGGGTAAAATGAGGACCCAGATTGTTGGGGGCAATATGCTGACTCTGTGAACCGCTTAGAGAGTGCTGTAAAGCACTGTAAAGCGGTATATAAGTCTAAGTGCTATTGCTATTGCTATTTTAGATGCTATTTGGAACTCTGACACACCTGGTCTACTAACTCCAGTGCAGAAGACCTGTGTGTGTGTGTGTGTGTGTGTGTGTGTGTGTGTGTGTGTTCATTCGTGTGTACACACACATGTAGTAATGCTAAAAGGATCAGAATTTTTACTGTTTGTTTCTCCAATGAAGACTATAGTACAATAAATTGATCCTTTTGTTTAAAATAATTTTGCATTTATCTTCTCTCTCTCCCCCCCCCCCCGGTGTAGGGTTTATTTCCCACTCTTAATTGCGTATCTGTTTTTATTTTGATTTATCTGGCTGCTCATAACCTCCTTTTTAGTTTTTTTAAATTAAAAAAACAGCTTTCAAATTATTTAAAAGCATTGACTGCAATTTTTTCTTTCCTTTACATACCTGCCCATCTGACTATTTTTTTTAAACTCTAGGCAGCTACGGATTCCTGATTCTNTTTTTTAGTAAAAATACTGATTCCCTTCCCCCCCCCTTTCCCCCCCCCCCCCCCGTGGCTGAGAAAAAGAGGTGTGAAATGAGGTTAAATGTTCTGATTCTGGACAGCCAGAATCAAAGTAACGAGAACAGTAGAATGTAGGACATTTCCCCCCCACCCCCAGTGGGTAGCACAAGTTGCATCCTTGGGATATATTGGCTGGATTTCCAATTAAAGCATATTACCATGTTATGATTTTGTCTATTATTTGGATTCTCAAAACCATTTTTGTGACAACATTTATCCCAAGGCTGTGTCCAAGGCTTAAGAAGCAACGCACCTTCAGAATGGTACAATAAATGAAACAACATCCACTAATGAAGAATAAAGTGCAGCACCTGAAATACTAATACAAAATAAACCACAGATACCATTACAGCAGGGACAAGTTGTGGCTCATTGGCCTTGCTTTTATAGTGCAGGTGTGCTAGTATTTCGAAATTCCACTCTCTCATCCAATCTGCATATTCATTTGGTTTGACATAAATTCCAGAACTGTAGAATAGCTTGGCAGTTGGTTTTAGATGTAAGGAACTTACATTCAAGGTCCAATTTAAGTAAAGGATTCACTGCCTCGTTTCACTATAAAGGATATTATGAGATGCTCTCTGGCTAAATTAACCTCAAATCATAAATGTTATCTAATTTCATAACTTTCTGAATGACTTATTATTAGGAAATCCTTTCAGGCTAAATGTAAGATAGAATTTAGTGTTCCAGGCCTAATAATGTGTTGATACACTATTGTGCTGGAACTATTCTGCCCCCTCTTCCAAGAGCATTATTGACTTTCCTTCAGCTACTAGAATTTTTTTTTTAATATGGTGCTTTTCCTCTCAAAAGCACTGTATGTCCCTTTATGTAAGCACTAGGTGTTTTCTTGAAACCACTGACCAAAAATCTGGAACCATCAAACGGTGTGTAATTTTTTTAGAATTAAACACTAGGTTGCCTGAGATTTAGATCAGCTAGCTCAGGGGTCTCCAACCTTGGCAACTTTACGACTTGTGGACTTCAACTCCCAGAATTCCTCAGTCAGCGCATGCTGGCTGAGGAATTCTGGGAGTTGAAGTCCACAAGTTGTAAAGTTGCCAAGGTTGGAGACCCCTGAGCTAGATAATACATTTCTAAGACCTAACATATAATTATGATTAAAGGTAAGTCTTTTCCGCTCTCTCAAAGTGAAACACAAAAACAAAAGAACCACCCTGAAATCCAGATATTATAGTGAAGATCTTCCCAACAATCTGGGGACAGCTTAGGAACCAAGCAGACGACACACGTTTTAAGTTATTTTAGACATTTGTGAACAGTAAACAGATACAAAAGCAACTGGAGCCGAGAAATTCTGTTATTCAAGTATGGTGACGCAGCCTTAATACCAAATGCTGCAGAACACACCCTTTTCTACAATATTGATGTCTCTTTCAAAGGCTGAAAAGCATATAAACACAAAGACTGCTGTGTGTGCTTAGGAGATCCAATCTTACTTCATTAGATGACGACCACCTAACTTCTGTATATGGTTAATTCTTACTGTACTCACTCTACATAATATTAACCATTAATTGCTATCTATCTATCATAATATTAACCATTAATTGCATCTCTCTCCTACACCAAGAGAAAGGAGTAACTCTTTCTTGGATAACCTCAATCACCGCAGGATAATGGAATTGATTTAACGTATGAATCTATAGTTGGTATCTGGAAGGGACATAAAGAACTTCAAGACAGCAATTAACTTACCTTCAAAGTCAAGCCAAAAAGTCTTCTTAAGATGGTGGAAGTTGTTCACTAAATATAAACTGAATTGAATGCATTCATTTCTGGGTCCATCAGCAATTGTAAAAACATGATCAAACTACAGATCTCCTTTTAACTTATAAGCTTTTTAGAAAAAAAGATTCCAATGTTGTTATTATCCTACTTACAAGAACACTTATATGAAAAATTAAATTGTTAGTACCTGAACTGCCCAGCGAGTAAACAGTTCTGAGAGTAGCAGGAAGGAAACCCATGTATGCTGAAAAACAAGTGCTACTTTCAGGCTGCTGCTAATTTACTAATATGCGTACAGAAGTGACCAATTCCTTTTGGAAATGTTCAACTGGTCATCTGAATTAATGAAAAGACTGAGGAAAAACTAGTTGGGGTTGGACTGGAAGACCTCCAAGGTCCCTTCCAACCCTACGACACTCCTATAAAGAGTTTAAAAGAAGGGTTCAAGATTCACAAGCCTTAGAAACAAAGTATTTCTTCCGTATATGACTGTCAAGCAAGAACTGTAAACATGGAGGGCTACACCCCTCATGTGAAGGGGAGCAGGAAGATGTTCTGGATAGTTTCTCCTCAAGCCTGGGAGCTCCACTCCTCCGGGGGGGGGTCATCAAAGTCATCTTCCAATGGTTATAAAGATGTAGCCATCAGAGGTTATGGGGAAAAAATGAAGTGATTTTTTTTGCATGCCCGGAACCCTATCCAAGGTTCACATTGACTCGAATAATACATCAGAAATGAAAAATGCAAAATCCAGACTGCAGACTGTAACATATTTAAACAGAAGGGTAAAAAGTTCCTAAAAGAAGAATGGTTTTACATTATCAAGCATCCATTTACTTACCTTCATAAGCTACCAAGATACTAAAGATATTCTGTATACTTATATACAAGCTGAGAATTCTCAGTCTGCTTTCCTGTTTTGAAGAGAGCTTATATAGCACAGAGCTTTTGTATTAAAAAAAAAAGCAAAAAAAGCAAAAAACAAAACAAAGGAAGCATCTGGATTTTACGCTGGGCTTCTGGAATCACTTCAGGAGGTTCATTTTCTTGGTAGGAGTTTTCTCCCCAAAACGGATAAAAAGGTGTGTTTGTGTAAAGAGGTAAGTTAATGGTTCAAATCCCTTAAAAGCTTACAAATTCTGACATTTCTAAGTCAAAATGCAAAGGAATAACAAGGGGCCAATCTTAACAGTAGATACAATTACACCATACATTACATAATAATATTAATTGTGTAAATGATTTTACCTACCTTCTGTTAAGACTATAGCTACCCTCTATGGAGCACATAAAGAAAACTATGCCTACCTTTGCAGATTAAATTCCAATTATATACAACTAAACAAGAACGCCCGAGTTGTTAATAACACTATGCATGAACCTTGCAATTTTTCCCCTGAGAAATATGTGTGTCAATCTTTGAAGATACAACAAGGGAGCCATTAAAATCCCTTTTTGTTTTTTTGCCGGCCCCAAAATGGAAAATGTATTGATAGGAAGATTAAACGACTGCAGAAGAATATCCCTGGAAAATACATACATTTGAATAACAGTGCTGGTGAAATGGCAGGAGTCTGTTCTGGCTTTACTGCATTATAATTATGATCGCTGGCCCAGGATGGTGTGCTGCTCTCTGGGGTTGGCTCTTTACCAACTGTCTGAGCGTTTGCTTCTGTCTTAATAGTGGCCACTGGCGTTTTCTTCATGATCATCTCTCTCTTCTCAGCAATTGGCCTCTTCTGCATGGACAAAGGTTTGGTACCCGCCTGTATAACCAGCAGAACCCTAATCACTATATTTTGCAAGGATAAAATCATTATGACACAGGAAGAGGGCAAACCAATTTAGATAATATACTGGAAATATTGTTATGCAAAAAGATACGCTATACTTTTTCAAGCAGAAATCACATCCTGGATCCAATCTCTCATTCTGCACGATGAATGCTTACATGACCTTAAAATATTTCCTGCTGACTTTCTAGTACACTAATCCAAATATTGCACACTTATCCAAAAATCTTTACCCACCAACTTGAAATCGTTTCTAAAACACATTACCCTTAAATGAAGACAAAAACATTTCATTAAATATTTGGTTTAGTGAAATCTTTGATGCTGCTATTCAAGCCGAGGTGGCACAGGGGTTAGAGTGCAGTACTGCAGGCTACTTCTGCTGACTGCCGGCTGCCTGCAATTTGGCAGTTCGAATCTCACCAGGCTCAAGGTTGACTCAGCCTTCCATCCTTCTGAGGTGGGTAAAATGAGGACCCAGATTGTTGGGGGCAATAGGCTGACTCTGTAAACTGTTTAGAGAGGGCTGTAAAGCACTGTGAAGCGGTATATAAGTCTACGTCCTATTGCTATTCTGATGGCAATGAAGATCTAATTATATCTTCAATTACTAAGAAAAATGTGAAGCTTGACCCAAATCTACAATGATTCAATAAGCATAAGAATTGCCCCATTCAGGAATATGCTCAGATTTTTAAAATTCACTACAGAGTTGTAAAAACAAACTTTAACTCAAAAAATGGGGGAGAGGGGGGAATACATATTACAAGAATGGCTTAGTGCTGGTTTTTTCCCTCCCATTAGCTGCTCTGAAAGCTTGTTAAAAACAGGGTAAGAAGAAATATAAAGAAATACCTGTAGTAACTGAGATAATGTATAGAATACTGATTTTTTGTGTGTGCAAAACTATTAAAGTTGTTAAATATGTTACATCCAGATAAAGAGGAAATATTGGGCAATATGATCCTTTATGATCAAAAACTCCTAATAAAATTGAAAAATGTTTTACAGACAATATAATTTCTTTTCTTAATCTTTATCTCCTTTTATATATTTTGAATTAAACATAATATAGACTGGATTTTATTTACTTTTCTTTTTGTTATTTATACTGTTGTTATTTTCTAGAATTAATTTTTTTTTTGTGCCTTTTCTCCTAAGCAGTTCAGTGCAGGGTATTGTCCTCTTAAGAAATACATACTCTTTTTATTCAATAGTACAATAATGTATCTATATTGCTCCTTAGGTTGTATTACTGTGTTACAAAATGAATATTTATATTCATGTTTACTTTAAAATGAAAGTTTTATAAAATATGTTTATAATGTTCATTGTTAATTTATTTGATATGTTAATATTTATATAATATTGAAAAATGGATTTCATTTGCATTTTTATATATTAATACTCTTTTTAAAAAAATATAACTAAACATGATAGAATTCCCCAGCAAGACTGGCTGGGGAATTGGGGGAGTTGAAGTCCACACATCTTAATATAGCCAAAGTTGAGAAATGCTGCACTATGTGCCTCGTGATTCAGTGGTCCTGGCTGGGGAATTCTGGGTGTTTTTAAGTCCACACATCTTAAAATTGCCAAGGTTGAGAAAAGCTGAGCTAGCTATTTCAATGCAACAGCAGGATGGACATACCTTACAGAATTGCAGTGTTACATAATTACATAATCGATCATGGAATCATATTGGAATATGAATCTGTTATGCCAGAGAAAGGTTTTGGAGGAATTCTGGAAGAATTATACAGGTTTCAGAGGGCTTTTAAACAGGGCACTAAACACTCAAAGTCATACTGAGTGCATTTTCCAGAAAAAAAGTTATTTATTATTTTTATATTTTCTCTCTTTGAATGTGGTGACCCTTAAAGGACAAGTGACCTTTCTGTGACCAGTGGCCATCAGATATAACTTCCTTAGTAGTTGGGAAACTCTTTTCCTGTGTTTGTAAGATATCTTTCTCACACTAATGCTTTTACAATAGCAGAAATCAAGAATAGAGTGACATATCCAGGTTTATATGAATGCAGGAAACACTGTGTTTAAGTGCATACTAAGAGGCCAAAGTAATTTGCAGAGAGGTTGGGTATATAATAAAAATATTGTACCATACAGGGGCATTTGTCTCTTGAAATCGAACAATCACCAAGGGACTGCAGGTAGTCCTTGACCTATGACCAGAGTTGGGATCAGGATATCTGTTCCTAAGCCGGGCAGTTGTTAAGTGAGTTGTGCCTCATTTTATGACCTTTTTTGCCACGGTTGTTAAGCGAATCCCTGCAGTTTTTAAGTGAATCACGGGGTCAAATAAGCGATCTAGCTGTCTCTAAATGACTGCCAGAAGCCAGCTGGAAGGTTGCATATGATGATCACATGACCCCGAGATGCTGTAACGATCTTAAATATATGCCGATTGGAAAGTACCCAAATTTGGACCATTTGACTTTGGGGACTCTGTGATGGCCATAAGTGCGAAGATGGGCTGTAAGTTACTTTCTTCAGTTGCCACTGCAACTTTGAACAGTTGCTAAATGAATGGTGGTAAATCAAGGACTACTTTTATGTGATTTAATGCGAATCCAGACTTACCAGAGTCTGAGGTTTTATCAGAGGAGGCTTGGGTCTTGTTTTCTCTTTGGGTTTTTGTTCTTTGCCTTCACTGAGGAATTTCATGGTAGCAGCAGCATGTTTAAGGATGCACTCATTCCCGCAGTATACTGAACCTGGCTGAGCCACCTTGGAGCATCCTGGGCCAATGCAATTGGCTGCTTCGGGATCTTCAACCACCTGAAATGTAGCAGCAGAAAATTAATTGCCATTAATACTGTATGTGTTTATAATACATTTTACTTAGCTATATAACAATCTGTTGTAATGCAGAACTTTATTAGCTTACTAATACTTCTATATATATATAGTCCTCTAAAAATGAAGGTGCCAGCTGTTTGGTTTCCTTCCAAATAGATAAATTTCTATCTTTATTAAAGGCGTTTGCAAGTAATGTTTGCCAATTGTAGGCATGTCTGTAATTATAAACGTCTGGCTATAATTGCTTCTAGCATGCAATAGGAACAAGATAAACGGTAAGAAATACAGTTTTCCATGGCTGTTTTCCCCATCAAATTCTACTTCTATTCTTGTCCTTTCTTAGGGTAACACATTATGCTAAGCCATAACATGATGGAATGATTTGTCTCAGCAAAGAACGACAAAATAATAATCCATAGGGCTGGAGGCCACTGGCCATATAGACATTTTTTCCATGTGGATTTTACATTATTATTTTCATTGTATTACTTTTAAAAAGGATAATATGCTATTGATTTTCAGCAATTGCGTTTCAAGAGGGACTTAGATTCTTGGGTTGGGTATGATGAAAAAAATAAGTAAATTCACAGAAAAAGAAACTGAACCTCTAACAGGATACAAAGATAATCAAGTGTGCTCAGAATTATTTCCCACAATGAAAGAATGGCCAGAAAAACACTCTTCAATCAAACAAAAGAATACTTCCAATTTTGTTTCTACTAAGAAAGAGTTTCTAGATTTTGTGCAATAAGTGAAACTCTGATTTTTGGATTTGCTGATTAGATAGGTTTGTTGTTAGAGAAATAGAGCCGAGATGGCGCAGTGGTTAGAGTGCAGTACTGCAGGCTACTTCAGCTGACTGCTAGCTGCAGTTTGGCGGTTCAAATCTCACCGGCTCAAGGTTGACTCAGCCTTCCATCCTTCCGAGGTGGGTAAAATGAGGACCCAGATTGTTGGGGGCAATATGCTGAAAATATAATATGCTGTGAACCGCTTAGAGAGGGCTGTAAAGCACTATAAAGCAGTATATAAGTCTAAGTGCTATTGCTATTGCTAATAGCTAGCATACCTTAAGTATGCAAAACTAAAAAGTTGAGGCTGTAATGTTACCACTTTTATTCTACTGCAGTTAATAAAGTTGGAAGTTAATGCCTTTTTTTTCTTTTCTCCCCCTTCCCTACCTTCCCACTTTTTTATTTTTACTTTATTTGACGTTTTGGTAAGTTTAATAAAAATTATTCTTAAAAAAAGTCTTATTTTACAAGACATTCCTTGCTCTTTTCTAGGGTGTCAGAATTCTAACATTTTGTATGACATTAATACACACACATATACTTGGCAGGTAACTCAGAATGTTTCCACCAGAAGTTTACCAATAATTCAGTAAAATTAAATTGAATCATTTGAACACTCACAGGCTGAAATATTTTGAGTTTTTTCTTTCCACTTGGATTTGCAGTTTTCTCAATACGACCCTTGATGCCTTGATCCTCAATGGACTTTTGTTCAATAGTTCCTATGCTTGTGAACTCTGTGCCATCACCTGTAACCTGTCCCAGCAGAGTTTCCTGTTGATTTGTTTCCATAGCTATTTCATCTTGCACCTGCAGAATGGTGCAGTTTGGGCAGATATAGTCTTCTCCATTTCTTTCCAGCAGGCGCCCACGGGCCTCTGAAATACCTACACAATCCCCATGAAACCATTCCTCGCATCTATCGCAACAAATCATAAACCTTTAAAAAACATTAACAAAATATCAGTAACGTATATCAATCAGATTTTGTACATGAAGCATGCCCTATTGTATATATCTTATGAAGTTACATTAATTTAACCAAGTCATAGAAAAAAAATTTTAACCCTCAAAAGAGTAGAACTTCTTTGTTTTTTCTTTACATAATTTTATAGTTTTATCTTAGAAAAGGTGAGATCAAGTTTTGCCTTATATATGATTTCTACTGTGGTGTCCACCCACTCATAGCTTTGTTCTGTTTGTATGCCACCGATATATACCCCATTGGAACAAGTGTCCCTATAGCCTTTATTTCCATTTTTGAAGCTAGCCATTTTCCTCTGCCAGTTTTGGCTATGTAGCCCTTTCTGCATTCAACATTTTTGAATTTTTGCTACAATACAGACAATGAGAAACCAAATTGTTTCAAAAATGCCCTGTAGTGGCAGTGGACTTTAAAACACGCAATTGTTCTCATACATTTAAATTAATAAGCAGTTGTTTCCATCATCATTTAATTCTCCATTCTCCCCTTTTCTATCAACACTGTCTATAGCATTTGTTGCTAAAAGCACTAATATGAAAACTGTTTTTTGATCTTTAATAAAGCATACATGTAGAGTAGTTTCTCAAATGTTTACTGGACTCATTTTATGAAATACTTATGACATTATTTATAAAAGAATACCTGTTATTGTGAGGCTGCTGACAGATACAATAAAGCGTACTGGGGTCGTACCCTTCTGCTTCTGATTTGCCCTTTGTGCGTTCTTCAAGTTCATCGGCGATCTGTGGAGCACATTTGATTTCTTTCTTAATCTGACCTGCTTCGCTGGTTTCCTTGGAGACAGAGCCTTGTTCTCCAGTCTCAGCATTATCTGTAGTTCCAGGTTCTTGCTTTACAGTTATTTCATGCTTAATTTGGCTGCTGGTCTGGACGTCAGCTGTCTCAGCAGGAATTTGTTCTGGATGTTTCTTCCTGAGTTGATTCTGTATCTCTTTCAACGTTAGCTCTGAGGGCTTCTCTTCCACCCGTTTCTTTCTCAGACGGTTCTGCAACTCTTTCAACGTTAACCCATCGCTATCACTGTCAGATGTATCTTCCTCATCCTCTTCCTCGTCGTGCTCTTTAGCACTTCTTCCTTTTCGAGCTGGCTGGCCTTTGCCGTCATTAGAACGGTTCTTTTGAGTTACATTTTTTATATCGGGCATGCTATCAACACTCCCTTCGGAAGCAGTTTCGACATCGGTAACATGGCAAGAAGCTGGCTCATTAAAGTCATCAAGAGCTGTGGGAAGATTCTTCCGTCCTCTGCGCCTCACTGTCGTAAGAAATTCTTCCACCCGTTCGGTACGCTTGGGCTGCCGTCCGCTACGCCGAAGAGCCAGGCTTTGCTGCTGAGGAGATGCTTGTTCAGCAATGTCCATGTCGGCATCTCCTAAGCCTTCCCGCTTTGCAATAGTAGTCCTACGAAACCCCCACGTTTTCTTGAACTCCTTGCTAGTGGGTTTCACAGTTTTTTGTTCATCCTCATTGCTTTGTTCATCTTTGTCATCCGCAGCTAACAAAGGGGAAAGAATTATGTCTTTTATAAAGATCAAAATTCTGAAATATAGTATCACTTCCATAAGCAACAGCACCCGGGGAGAAATATGGAATACTGCCAAGTATGCTCTGTCAAAATGCTTTTAGGGGCACAATACATAGCCTCACTTCACTTGTAGTGTATGAAGCTAAATATAACTTCTTAGCCCATCAATAGAAATACAGGTAGGCCTCGACTTACAACAGTTCATTTAGTGACCGTTTGAAGTTACAACGGCACTGAAAAAAGTGACTTATGACCATTTTTCATACTTATGATCCTTGCAGCATCCCCATGGTCACGTGATTTACACTTGGATGCTTGGCAACTGGTTCATATTTATGACGGCTGCAGTGTCATGTGATCATATTTTGCAACCTTCTGTCAAGCAAAGTCAATTGGGGGGAAGCCAGATTCACTTAACAACTGCAGCGATTCACTTAACAAATGTGGCAAGGAAAGTCGTAACATGGGGCAAAACTGACTTAACACATTTCTCACTTAGCAACATAAATTCTGGGCTCAATTGTGGTCATTAAGTCGAGGACTACCTGTACATCTTTGAAAAATTCAGCTACCTGTCCCCTTCCTAATGTCTTTATAAAGGACAGAATTTGATTACTGGTAAGGGAGGGGGATATTTCTGATTCTTGATGCCTGTGTACACAACCTGAAGCCTCACCATCCTTGTCAGCAGGGAAAGTGCAGTCACATTACCACAAGCATAGTCACAATATTACAGCAGTTGACTGTCCTGGCAATAACAATCAAGAAAATATGAAGGGAGAATACCTGATGCTGTTGTACGACTATGTCCAAGTCAGCTTCTGAATTATAAATTCAGAGGTGGAGCTAAACTCGTGTGTTCCCCTAGAAAGAGTAGCTACTCCAAAATACTAGAATCCAACCCCTTGAGTTCATCAAAGGCTGCCAATGCAGTGGTGCAATTTGGACCTTTGCAGCCTAAGCAAAATAGTGGGAACGATGCTTAGCTTCTATTAAATTTACTTCCCTAAATAAAATAATTTACCAAGAGAAGAATTTTCCATGTTAGACTGAGACTCCAGTGTCATAGATTCCAAACTGTCTTCTTCCATAGTACTGATATTACTGTTCCAAAAAGTCACCTCTGAAAACAGATAAAAAGTAATGATAAGCACGTATGGATGTCTTCAAAGTCATTGGTGACTCCTGGCAACTGCCTGGAGAAGCCCCTGTAGTTTTCTTGGCAAGATTTCAGAGGTGGTTTGCCACCACCTCCTTGCTAGGCCTGGAAAAATGCAACTGGCCCAATGTCATCCAGCTGACATAAATGTAATTCTGATATAGCCTCACTTACTAAATTTCATTTTAAACAGCAGATTAACTATGCAAGCATTTTAGTGCCTCATTCATCATGTCTAGTAGAAAGATCCAATTCTTAAACAATTGGTCTATTATTAGAGCTTTTTGAATGCACTGTTATCAAATGATCTGGAATATTTACAGCTTGTCTTTCAAGGCAACAAGATCTGCATGAACAGGAGGTGGGCTACAGTAAATATACTGTGAAAGAAACACACATAACAAAAACATATATTCATAGAAAAACAACGTCTTACATCTGCATTCTCTCTCCTCTCACAAAATTATCAGAAATACTGAAGATGATTTAATCATACTTGATAACCTGCAGCTTCCAGTCATCCCTAGCCTCTCAAAGGTTCTGGCTTCACTCTAGTTTTCTAGTAAATATTTAGCAATGTATTTCCTTACTTTACCATCATCTCTGCTTTGTCTGACACGGGCATAATAATTGCTCCTAACAGAAAAACCTCTCCAAATTCATGATACCACCCAATCAGATTTCAGTCTCTTTTCCACTTGTGACACAGTTCTGTTATATCCCCTTATCTGCAGAGTTCCCCTTATCCAGAACACCAGGGACTGGTGACCTATGGTTTGCAGGATGAATGTGGTCCATCACTCATGATTATCTGACTCATGGTTGCAAAAAGAAATATCTATTCCTCTGGCCTGCAAGGGAGGGAAAGAGTGCCACCACCACCTCCTCATGTGACCATTTGGGTGACAGCTTCACCTTGGCACAGGCAGAGCAATAAGTCCCCTGGAAATGGGTGGTGGCAACATGGTTTCTGGCCTACAGACAAGAAAGAAACTGATCCCTGCAGTACACTTTGCATCGCTGAACTCTAGTCCTTTATCCTGTGACCAAGTCATAATGAAAGGTATGACTGCCTTTGGAAACAGATGGAAATCATTATGCTAACAGTAGTTTGATAATATCACAGTGCCTAATCTTGCCTTAGCAAACCTAGGGTAGCAATGCTATGCATTAGTCCTACCCAAGATTTTGGAGAATGATTTTTGCCCTATAATGCAGTAAGTTCAATGGCCCTTGATGCTAGAAGCACCAAATACTGGGACCAGAACGGGATATAATCTGTCTTGTTCATGATAAGAGTTCACATCCAACTTTTCTACAGCTTTCCAACTTTTCTACAGCTTTTACCAATGCCATCTCAGAAAACAGCTTTTCTCCTTTCAGCTTATAACATTGCTATCACATAAACGAAGCAGCATGCTACCCTTTCACTCCTAATATGCCAATCGTTTGTCCTCAGGTAGCCCTTGGTGAAATTTAAAATCTCCAATTTGATTTAATGTCACACCGCAATTTCTGAAGAAAAAGAAGGGTGTGGTACAGTATATCACAACATGCAATTGACATTTTAATGGAAGGGTTTACCTTTGAAGGCGAAGAAAGGTTAACAGTACAGACGAATCCCGTCTCCAGAATAAGCAAGAGAAATAGAAGAGTCTTCACTACCCTCTAAATGCTTTTTACCTGACACAGCATTAGAGGTTGCTGGAATTAGTTCTTCCCGTCCACTTAAGCCAAGGGAGGAATCACAGGAGGGCAGAAGTAAATCAGAGTCATTCAGCATAATCCCAACAACAGACGCTATTCTGGGGAAGCCAATAGAGTAATGGTCATCTGGATGCCATCCTGAAGACTCTGAAACCAGCAATGCTCCACTCGATACAGCTGCCTGTTATAGGAAAATTTATTTATAGTTTTCTTCACCTAAATTACTGTTTAAGTTAGAAAACTAGGTATTAAAACTTTCATCAATAAATTTAAAAGTTAATTTAATCACACTACAAAGCAATGTGGGCTCTAAATACATATTAAGCATTTTATTAGGCTGTAAGAATCACCAAGTCTTTTTTATCACTAATTTACAGAAAAGCAACCACTAAGACCTCAAATAGGTTTTCGCTATTAAAACAATACTGGCATAATTTACAGAACCAAAGCAAAGTAATACACATAAAATCCATGTTCACTCTGTTCAGTAAATGATTCTCAAAATAATCTGTGTTCCTGAGGATTTGCAATTACTGTTGGATTTCTTATTTCTAAACATTTGTTTATATGGCACCAGCTATCTACCTCTCTACTCCCCCCAGCTATTATTAAAGTAAATGTGGTATTTCCCAACTGACAAATCCCAGCTACCACAAAATCAAAAGTCTGAACATTCTAACCCATTTCCCTTAAAGGGGCAGCACAGGAAACGTTCTGCTATTGACTTTTGATATTCACAGAAAACTAGCCACATTTTAAACAATACCCTGACTTTTGTATGAACAACACCCTTAGTTATTACATGCAAACCCCTCAAGCAACTACTTATGTCCTGTCTCTGAAATCATGTTTCTCTTTTATTTGTAATATCTTAGTTGCCATCTGGATGCAAAAAATTAGCCCAATTATATTCCACAACTGGCTTATTATCCACTAACTTGTAGGGACATGTGAAATGTCTTTTGTCAGTTAAAACAGTAATTTTCCTCTATTCGTGTAAAAAAAAATCACATTAAAACGTGCTGCATTATGAATACATCCAGATTAACACTTATCACGGAAGGCTAATCACGGAAGGCTTTCTAGATATTATGAAGGTTAAGTCAATAGAGAAAAGACAGGATGCTCTTGCGAATCCTGAAACAACATTGAGGTACTGGATACCTTCACTAAACTGCCTTGTGGTCCACTGCTTGAAGCAGTAACTATATCCCAGGAATCAGAGGTTGATGTCTGAAGAGATTCTGAGCTTAAAGAGCTTCTTTCCACGATGCTGCTCTGTGATAACCTCTCAATCTCCCTGTTAAGAATCTCCAACTCATCACACATCATGCAATTTTAAAAGATCTGCCAGAAGAAGAGGGAAAAATTGGCTAATCATTTCTTGTTCGATTCACACACACGCATACGCACACAAACCTTTAGTTATAAAAGTCTATTCATGTTTCCACAAAGGAGGCACCTTAAACATTATATGCAATCCGGAAAGAATCAATGGAATTTAAAGCTATTTATGCTAAGAAACCGACCCGTTATTGTACTTACATCCCTAACATGCCTCGGTCTGAATAAAAACTAGCATCCAGAACAGCTAGCCAACAGTGAATCTGACTCCTTTTTGGAGCAGTGGAGAAAAAAAAAGGTTCTGCCTCCATCTCTCCCATCAAAACTGGAATGCAAGAAAATAGGCTAAAAACTCCAGCACACAAAAGCCTCTCCGTTTCCCATCTAGTAACTCATTCCTGAAACATGTATTAAAAGAGAAAACAATTAATGGGAGGCAGATCCTGATTACCCTTTCCTTCCCCAACTGCTTCTGCTTGTGTTGTTAGAAAAACAGGGCTGTGAAATTCCATGGAGGATAAGGACTACACCCATGTTTGAATCTAATTAATTCAGGTGGCATGGCAACCTTGTGGACTTCCGTTTTAATTAGTGTTGTGAGGAACTCATTTTTAAAATCACACTTCAGCAACTGTAGAAGTAGATCTGAAAGTGGATTGTTGGTTGTCTAGAACATGGGAAAGTTACTCCAGTTGAACCTAATTAATGTTTTGCAAAAATAAATGTACATTCATCTTTTTCTAGCAAAGTATTTCACTCATGTATTTCAATTTGTATCTCCATAGAAATACATGACACAATGCAGTAATGTCTGAGTGGCATTGCTGCTTTGAAATGTAGAAGTTATTTCAGCCAATTTTCATTCTATGTGGGCCTGCTTTTGAATTTGTCATACTAGCCAATTCTTTTAAAAAACAGCCACTCATAATCTTACAGAATTGTAGCTTATGGCAGACAAATATTTTATAATGAAACATAATAATATTTAATTTACTTAAATATTTAATATTTTGGAGGACCAGACTGGGGTGGGTGGGGGTGTCAGCTACGGTACATGTACATAGCCAGGATTTTTTGCTGGAGGCGAGAGAAAATTTGAATGTTTCTTTATTTTTCCTTTAATTACCCTGAACCTATACTGAAGTATATGCTATAGTTTTTGAATATCATCTGCCTCAAAATAGCGGGAAGCCATGGAAGGAATTGGCTCTGTATATTCACCCTTAATAGTTTGCTCTCATAAATGACGTTGGTTGATATGCCTTATTGAACTAAACCAATCATGTTTGCTCCCAAATTTTGCTAATTTAATTACACTAACACAAAAGCTATCCTTTTGTCACATTATCATGATAAATCTGATTTGCTTCAAATGCTAGAAATGTTCAATCAACTTGAAATGTTATTTAATTGCTATTATTTATGTCGATAAATATTTTTCCTAAAATCAGCCAGGATCTTAAGAGTTATATGAACCCAACAGTGCATACAGAAAAATTCCTGCATTCAACTGCCATTTCTAAATTTTGTAGATTGTTGAAAGCCTGTTGGGTCTTACAATTTCCAATATCCCTGGGCCATGCTGAGTACAGTTGACAAAAATTTCAAATTAAGACATCAGCAGACACTGAAGTGGGCAAGTCAAGATATAAAATGTTAAAGAGCAATCACCAAATGGCAAGGTGAAGCAATATATTAAAAACTAAAATCAAAGGCAGATGAGACAGACTGATTCTGGACAAGATTTTTAAAACTACTATTAGCATAATATGTTATGAAGAGTAAATACTGTATCTTCAGCTTTAAGAAATCAGGACATGAGTGTTTTATTGGGAGCATCTGGAAGAAGACAGCAGCCTTGGCTGACCTGTCTCCCCCTTTTCTCTTCCATTTTGCAGCTGACAAGCAATACAATGCTAGGGAGAGCATGATTTCTCTGTGTTTTCTACACAGCCATAGATTAAAACTATACCCGGTACTGTATCTATTAATGTTTTCATCAAATGTAATTTCAAGATAATCATACTTAAACATACTTAAAATCTGGTTTGAAAACTGTATTTAGTTAAGCGCAAAGACTGCATATACGGGTAGTCCTCGACTTACAACAGTTCATGTCAGGCCTGGAAACCATCTTGGGAGTTGGATCTCCAGGCCTGCCACATTTAGTCCTGTGGGAAACTGGGAGGGGGGATTTTGTGAGTGGGGATATATAGTCAAAATAACATTCCTTTCTCCTAGAGTCAAGGTCATTCTGCCCTGTATCTGGAGGGGTGTTCCTGGAAGGCATCTCCAGTTGGGATGGTCCATTGATTGGAAAATGTGATGGACATGTGGGTGCTGGGGCAGGGACTTGAACTTTCCTTTTAGGTGTGGAAAACCGGAAGCTTTCAGATTCGGGTTTTCCCAGATGTGTCAAAATGACATCTCTAATAAAATGGAACGTTGAGGAAATCTATGCCTCGGAGTTTTCTTTCGTTGGGGGTGTTACTTGGAACCCTGACAGTTCATTTAGTGACTCTTCAAAGTTACAAAGGCACTGGAAAAAGTGATTTCCACACTTGCAACCGTTGCAGCATCCCCATGGTCATGTGATGAAAATTCAGACACTTGGCAACGGACTCATGTTTACGATGGTTGCAGTGTCTCAGGGTCATGGCATCCCTTTTGCAAACTTCTGACAGGCAAAATCAATGGGGAAGCCATATTCACTTTACAACCATGTTACTATTAACAACTGTAGTGTTTCACTTAACAACTGTGGCAAGAAAAGGTCTTAAAATGGGGCAAATCTCACTTAACAATTATCTCGCTTAGCTACAGAAATTTTGGGCTCAATTGTGGTCGTAAGTCGAAGACTACCTATACATAACAAAATGTAGCCGAGGTGGTGCAGTGGTTAGAGTGCAGCACTGCAGGCTACTTCAGCTGACTGCTAGCTGCAGTTCGGCAGTTCAAATCTCACCGGCTCAAGGTTGACTCAGCCTTCCATCCTTCCAAGGTGGGTAAAATGAGGACCCAGATTGTTGGGGGCAATAGGCTGACTCTGTAAACCGCTTAGAGAGGGCTGTAAAGCACTGTGAAGCGGTATATAAGTCTAAGTGCTATTGCTATTGCTATGTAACAGCTTTTTCCAGCCAAAAAGAGACCCTCTTTCTTATACTGTACCACAGCTTCATTTTAAAGCATGTCTCAATTCTGATCATTCTTTCTAGCATTGGAGAATAGGATAAAACATAATGTTCAAGGCACAACTAGAGCCGTGATGGTGAACCTATGGCACGCGTGCCACAGGTGGCACGCAGAACCCTCTCTGCGGGCACACGAGCCGTCATCCCAGCTCAGCTCCAGTGTGCATGCGCACCTCCTGCCAGCCAACTGGTTTTCGGGTCTCTGGGGGGGCGGGACGCATGCAGGAGATGCGCGTGCATGCGTGGGGTCATGCGTGCATGCAAAGGGGTCATGTGCGCATGCACGGGGTAGCGCGTGCATGTGTGGGGGAGCACATGCGGGGGTCACACGCGTATGCATGGGATGGGGCACGTGGGGGGGGTCATGCCCGCATTGCATTATGGGTGGGTGCACGCGTGCTTTCGGCACACAACGGCAAAAAGGTTAGCCATCACTGACCTAGGGTACAATTATTTATGTCTTTTTTAATATGAAAACTATTATTTTTGAAAGTATCAAAATAGCAATATTACACTGTTCAACGTGAATATATGATCTATTTATCTATTATCTATTTATTAGATTTACTTCAGAGTGACTCCAGAATGACTGTTGGTGGTTTATACTATAAAAGAGTAATTAATAATAGGCAGAAGAAACCATTTAAGTCAAGACAAACGAACTCCAAATACTACACAAAATATACTGGTCAGCTCAACAGCCTTTGCCAGATCTGGAAAAAGTGTCAGGTTTTTAAATATTTCCAGAGCACTATTAGGGAAGACCATAGATTTCTGGGGTGATGCTATTCCAAGGTATCGCAACAGAGACAACATGTGCCTGGATCCTGAAATGTGGCAGTTTAGTGGAAGGTGTGCACAGCACACTAATTCATCCTGATCCCAATGGAAAGATCTGGTATTAAATTATCAATATAAAAAGAATGACTTCCAGAAATGCTGAACCACAAGTACCATAAATGACACCCAGAAACAATCCAATACATGGAAGGTCACTTGCTGTAAATAATGGTACTAATACAACAGTGGTATTAAAAACTACTTCAATCATAAAAAGAAGTCACTCTGATTACAGTTTTTCACTAAATCTCTACATTTGATTGTAAATACCAATAGCATATATTTTATGTTGCCTACCTATATTATATTAAGCAACATGGCCTAAGTCTTTCAAAACAATTGGTTTGTCTGGATTTGCAAATGTTAGAATACTTGTCATATAACCATTACAACATTATTTAGAAATAAATACTGCAGCTGAAATTATATGTGGACTCTGAGGTTCATACAAGGAGAACATAGTGACCAATGAAAAAAAATTGGTTTCCAAATTCCTAAGCGTCTATGGAAAACCCAATATATTAATTCAAACAAGACTGAACAAAGCAACTCCCTTTGCCTATCTTTTGCTACTTATTCTGGTAGCGCACTGGTTAAAATGGAGTATTGCAGGCTAACTCTGCCCACAGTCTGGAGTTCGATTCTGACAGGCTGAAGGTTGACTCGGCCTTCCATCTTTCCAAGTCGGTAAAATGAGGACTCAGATTGTTGGGGGCAATATGCTATCATTGTAAACAGCTCAGAGTGTGTTGTAATGCACTATGGGGTGATATAAGTCTAAGTGCTATTGCTATTGCTGTGCTATTCCACAGTAACAGTAACAATGAATAAACATAGAAAGATCAATCTTTTGGGTAGCCAAAGTGAGGCACGCTTAGGCTGCTTTCTTACATCTCTCTTCCCCTCAAAATTTCAAAAAAGTAATTTCCTCTCCAACTGGGAAAGCAGAAAGAAAATTTGGCAGAGTTTATTCAATAAATGTATAAAGTATGCAGATATTAAATGGGTTATTGGAATGCATCATGTAGACAATGAAGGAGTCATCTTTAAAAAATGGCTAGGAATAAGGGATAAAATGCATATGTATCAAAACAAATGCAAAAGAATGAATGTTTGTTATACAGGAATTCAAATCAAAAACCTTGCACTAAAAATGAAATAATATTAATTTGGTTACCAAGAGTAATGTAACTGAATGTAATATACAAATCCAGAATTAAGCAAGTGAAAGATGGCAGCCATATTGATTTAATAAAGAAGTAAATAGAACTGAATAAAGTCCTCTTAATTTTTAACATTCTCTTAAAAATTGATACAGTGCTACAACAATGCTGACACATAAGAGAAACTATTGTAAGCATACCTCCAAAATGACTGTAGGGAAACATGAGGGGGAAATGTCTCCAAACTCATAGATGGGAAACACTTTTATCAGAAGCAACTAAAATGACAGAGACTTTTCAGATTCCAGATTCTTTCTCATGCACATGAATTAGAAAAAGATTGTTTTACTGTTATCTGTACAAACCTCGCTTCATGGATTGGATTGCGCAGATACAACATGCCTCTTTTTCAGCTGGCTAAGAAAGGATGGGGGTTTGGGCATTAAAGGGTGATTACATGAATTATCTCTTAACACCAGTTATTCTGAAAGTACATGGTCTGTATAGCATTACGGCAATATTTTGTCTCTGTACAAAGTATTCTTTAAAGCTGGCAAGAACAGGTGAGAGTATTAGCAATGCTCCTGAGCACCAATGCAACTAACACAAATTCATGCAGAATCAGTTGGATAATATAACCATTGTAGTTTAGCTCTCTATAATATATTTATATTTAAATATCAAGAAATAAGGCAATATGATTGACCAGTAAAAAACTTGAAAATTGGAGTCAAGTTATATCAAAACTAGAAGTGATGTAAAATAATGCAGAAAAACATCACAATAAGAATAAAAAGACAGCTATATGGGTCCATGACAAACTTTTAAAATTAACACGTTTTTCATCCAAAATGGTCATGGTGTGAACATCTGAGTTCTTCTTAAATGAGGGAGGGAGGAAGGGAGAGAGAGGGAGGGAGGGAGAAAGAAAGACTAGAATAGCATAATTACCATATATATAGGTCACTGCTTTCTGAAGTCTCAAAGAAATGAAATCAATCTGAGAAAAACAAACAAACCTCAAACCAGAACTTGTTAAGTAAGGTTGGATTATGCTCTAGCCTTGATCTACACGTCTTTAGAATCCTAAAAAGATAGTCCACTTCTGAACAAAATGCACTGTAATTGGTTTTCACTCTTCCTGTTTACTTTGTTCCACACAGTACTTCCTGCCAAGAGCAAGCCAATAAGTACAATAACACCTAACAATCCAAACTTCTTTTTATACATATACCCAGACCCTCTTTCTGGACAAATCCTTGTTCTTCTGGCATAGTATGCCTTAACAAAAGGCAGCATTTAGGTGAAATGATCTGGGCTCAGAAGCTAAACCTAATTAGGCCAAATCAGAATTTGGAGGAAAGACCATCATGGAATACAACCATTGCAGGTTACCCAAGAAATAAAAAAGCAGATGGTGGCTAACCAGATTTACAGTTGTCAAGAAAACTGTAATAGTGTCCATGTAGTCCCTAGGAGTCAAATGTAACTTAAAGGAAACTGAATGCTTTCTCCAAAATCCAGGGGAAAATAGATACTATTGGAACAAGTGACAAATTTATGAAACCTAAAAAGAAGGGGAGAGGGGATGTCAGAAATTGCCACCAAAAACTTCTAGCAGCCGTATATGTATAGCTGCAAAATGGAAGTTCCATACACCATTTCTACCATATAATAAAAACTCATAATAAAAATTAACTATTTCAGACAATTATAGTTTATCTGGAAAGAATAGGAGGCTTTGAGACTTTTCTATCTTTGAATTTCAGCATTTTTCTAGAGTCCAGTTCCCACTGCAGGATTCTGTACCTAAACATAACTAATTCTTACTTGGAAAGTAAGAGACATGATACTTAAAGGAACTTTTTACAGACTAACCATATAGGCATGTTTAGGTAATACAGTAAGCATGCATGTAGGAATACACAGCTTCATGCTTATGGAGTCCAGCATAATTGTTGAGCTTTCCGCTCCCTTCCTTCCTTCCCCTCCCTCGCCCTTTTGGCATAACTCTAACTTGTTTTCTATCATCATTTTCATGCTCCTCTGTTTATCTACCTGTCTCTTTCCTTACCCTTCTTTCTTTCTTGTTTTAAAGTTTCTACTAAAAAGAGGGAAGTGGAATTGTGTGAAAAAGAATAGTTGGTAATGTTATCTGATCCTCCATCTGTGCATTACAATCTGGGTGCCTTATTTTACAAGCAATTATTTACATTATTATTTACTCAAATACCAGTACTAACCTTTTGTGATGACCGTTTTTTGGGAGGGGAGTGCAACCTCTAGTTAGTGTGAGTTTATACTGGTATAAAAAAAAGTGTGTAAGTATGTGTAAGTACCTCACATCTACCCATTTACTGGGAGAAACATTTCTAAATTGGGTATTACATTAATTTGGATATGCTTACACATATTTTTCTGCCTCATTCTTTCCGCAAGGGTGGGTAGAAGGAAGACTATTTTAAATTTTTACTTCTCAGTAGCTATATTTCAACTGGCTGTTTACAGGTACAGACATAATTGGAGAAAAGTTCAGTCAAGCCTCTATTTCAAAATAGACTTAAAAAAAAAATCAGGCTCTAAGGATCTCCAACTAAGTGAGCTACATGTTTTGAAGTCCCACAGTTCCCAGTAATTGGCAATGCTTCCTGGGACTAATCCAAAATAAGGCGCAGATGTCCTTTTCCCTGCCAGTTAAGAGTTATATCACTATTCCAGAATTATTATCTGCCTAGTAGAAAATTACAACAGATAGGTCTCAAGCTTCAAGTACAATTTAACCAATCTCATTACATGAACACTGATAGAGATCAGATTCTGTGGATTAAGCAAAGTTGGATCAAACAAAAAACTTACCACACAAACTCTCTGCCACACAACAGGATTACCCCACACATTAAATAATGAAAGCTACATCGCTGTTGTTGGCCCAGAGAAGCAACACCACAGGACCAGAAATCAGCAGCCTACTTTCATTTAAAACAAACAAACAAAAAAAAAACCCGCACTGTTTTGAGGACAGTAACATTCACATTTTGGACAAGAAAGAAAAATGGTTTGAGAGAGGAATCCGTTTATGCCAAAATGGAAAATCCTTCCCTCAATAGAGGTGAAGGCCTCAGACACAACCTGTTCCCCATTTTTTATGCTGCTCTTGCATCAGTCCCCAGGAAAATTAAGACCACCTCACAGGTTCACCAAGGAGGCCAGCCTTAAATGACCCACCTAGGAGAAAGGGTTTAGGAGTTGGAGCATTTACATCTCACGGAGTCTCTGCCAACTCACCTAAGGAGCCCATCCAGATTAGGTGAGACATGAAACTTCCCTGGTGGACATATATGGGGTCCCCCTAATGTCAGGGTTCCAAGTAACACCCCCAACGAAAGAAGAATCCGAGGCTAGGCATTCCTCAAAGTTCCATTTTATTAGAGATGTCATATTGGCACATCTGGGAAAACCCGAATCTGAAAGCTTCCAGGTTTTCCCCACCCAAAAGAAAGTCCAAGTCCCTGCCCCTGCACCCACATGTCCCTCACATGATCCAATCAATGCACCATCCCAACTGGAGATGCCTCCCAGCCACACCCCTCCAGGTGCAGGGCAGAGTGGCCTTGACTCTCGGAGAAAGGAATGTTGTTATGGCTATATATCTCCCCAGCTCCCTAATATCCCCCCTCCCAGTTTCCCACAGCACTAAATGTGGCAGGCCTGAAGATCCAAGGCCCAAGATGGCTTCCAGGCCTGACACCTAACCAAGTTGCTCAAACTGAAGTAGTTATTTGGCTAAGCAGCGAAACATTTCAAACCAACAAGGAAAGAAATCCAGTAGCCTCAACTTCCAAGCTAGACTTAGTGTCTCTTTCAAGAGTTGACCATCAGCAATCTCTATCATATATAAAAATGACCACTGGTCCATTTTTATTAGAAAGTAAATAGATCAAGAAAGATCAAATTAAACAATCTGTCTCGCAGATCATCTTCTGCTATACAGTCAGTCCTCGACTTACAACCACAATTGAGCCCAATATTTCTATTGCTAAGCAGGACAGTTGTTAATTGAGTTGTGCCTCGTTTTATGACCCCTTTTCTCTAGTTGTTTAGTGAATCACTGCAATTCTAAAGCGAATATGGCTTTTCCTCCCACTGACCTTGCTTGTCAGAAGCCAGCTGGGAAGGTTACAAATGGTGATCATATGATCCTAGGACAGTGCAAGTATCATAAAAAGTTGCCACTTGCCAAGTGCCCAAATTTTGATCATGTGATTATGGGGATGCTGCAATGGTCGTAAGTGTGAAAACCAGTCATAACTCACTTTTTCCATTGCTGTTGTAACTTCGAACAGTCATGAAATGAATGGTTTTAAGTTGAGGACTGCCTGTATTGTTTAACTGAGAATGAGAATATAGTATATTTGACCAGGATAGGGGTAGTAATGGAGGATGATTAGTCTTTTTGTTGTTGTTGTTGTTAGTTGCGAAGTCGTTTTCGACCCATCGCAACCCCATGGACAACGCTCCTCCAGGCCTCCCTGTCCTCTACCATCCCCCGGAGTCCATTTAAGCTCACGCCGACTGCTTCAGTGACTCCATCCAGCCCCCTCATTCTCTGTCGTTCCCTTCTTCTTTTGCCCACAATCTTTCCCAGCATTAGGCTCTGCTCCAGTTAGTCCTTCCTTCTCATTAGGTGGCCAAAGTATTTGAGTTTCATCTTCTGCAGGATCTTGCCTTCTAAAGAGCAGGCAGGGTTGATCTCCTCTAGGACTGACCGGTTGGAGCACCTTGCAGTCCAAGGGACTCGCAGGAGACCTCTCCAGCACCATAGTTCAAAGACCTCAATTCTTCTGGATTTCTTCCCCATCTATTTGGCAGGAATTGAGAGGGCCGGATGCCATGATCTTAGTTTTCTTACTGTTGAGTTTCAAGCCAACTTTTGCCCCCTCCTTCTTCACCCGCATCAAGAGGCTCTTTAGTTCCTCTTCACTTTCTGCCATTAGAGTGGTATCATCTGCGTATCTGAGGTTGTTGATATTTCTCCTGGCAATCTTAATTCCAACTTTTGATTCATCTAGCCCCGCCTTTCTCATGATGTGCTCTGCATATAAGTTAAATAGGCAGGGCGACAGTATACAGCCTTGCCGGACTCCTTTCCCAATTTTGAACCAATCAGTGGTTCCGTGTCCAGTTCCCACTGTTGCTTCTTGACCCGCATATAGGTTTCTCAAGAGACAAATAAGATGGTCTGGTACTGCCATCTCTTTAAGAACTTGCCTCGATTTGTTGTGATCCACACAATCAAAGGCTTTAGCATAGTCAATGAAGCAGAAGGGGCGTTGGTCTTACCTGATATGCTCCTTCTCGGTGTGAAGAGAGAGAATCCAAAGATTGGGTTAACTCCGCCTTTCTGCCCAGAGACTGAGTCCTTTTAAACTTTGCAGCCACGCCTCTCTTGACTGTGTCCCAGTTTTGATGAAGGCGTAGAGGTTGACTTGACGCATTACTGATCCTGTTATCCACTCCTGGACTCTGGACCAGACGGTCGCCAGGGTGGGGTTGGATTCTTTCTCAGCACACCGAGAAGGAGCGTATCAGGTAAGACCAACGCCCCTTCTCCAGTGTGCTGAGCAGAGAATCCAAAGAATGGGACATAGCAAAGCCGGCTTGCCCTAAGGGTGGGCCGCGGTCTGGTCCCAAGTCTCCAGGTCTGAGTGTACCTTTTGGAGAACCCATCTGCCGAAGGCCGCTTCAGCCGAGGCGAAAGTGTCCAGCTTGTAGTGTCTGATGAATGGGGACAGTGAGGACCAAGTCGCTGCCCTACAGACTTCCTCGAGAGAGGCCTGTGTCACCCATGCTGCTGCGCTCCTGGTAGAGTGGGCCGTCACTCACCGAGGCAACGGAAGAGCATGAAGCTCATATGCTTTGGCGATGCATGCCCTTATCCACCGACCCACTGTCGATGCCGTGACCATGTTACCCAGCGTAGAAGGCTGGAATGACACGAATAGACACTCTGTTTTCCTGAAAGGAGCTGTTCTTTTGATGTAAATGCGGAGGGCCCTCCTGACGTCTAAGGTATGCCACTTCTTTTCCAGGGTATGAGTCGGGGCCAGACAGAAGTCTGGCAAAATGATTTCCTGTGCCCTGTGGAACAAGGAATCAACCTTGGGGAGAAAGGAGGGATCCAGCCACATAACCACCATTTGAATGGAATACACACAGGTCCCCCCTTATGGAAAGGGCCACCAGCTCCGAAATTCATCTAGCTGAGATAATAGCCACAAGGAAGGCTACCTTGCAGGTGAGAAAACGCAGGTTGGCCGTCCGTCCGTAACGGCTCGAAGGGAGCCAAGGAGAGTGCCTGCTGGACCTTGGGCAAGTCCCAGGTGGGATACCTGTGTACCACCAGAGGCTTTAAGTTGGTTGCTCCCTTAATGAAGCTGCGTACAATAGAATGATGTTTGAGGGACTCCAGATCCCCACATGACAACACCGACGACAGAGCTGCCACCTGTCTGCATATGGTGTTAGGGGATAGGCCCCTGTCCAGCCCGTCCTGAAGGAATTCCAGGATCTGGCCAATGGATACAGAGGTGGATTAATGTTGTCCTTGGAGCACTAACTATAGAAAGTCTTCCAAGTCGAGTCATAGATTCTCTTGGTTGATGGCCTCCTACAGGCCTGGATTGTCTGGATCACCCTGGTAGAGAACTTGCCCTGTCTCAGAACCCTCTGCTCAAATGCCATACGGTCAGTTGAAGCCATTGTGGTTCTGGGTGGACTAGGGCCCCCTGACCGAGGGATATTCTGTCCTTAGGAATCCTCCATGGCCTGGATACGGACAGACTGACCAGATCTGCAAACCACGGTCATCTGGACCAGTGTGGAGCCGGAGCAATACCTCTACCTTCTCCGCCAACACCTTCCTGGTTACCCCTGGGATTAGGGGAAGAGGGGGGAAGGCGTATAAGAGACCTCGAGGCCACAGAGTGCAGAGTGCATTGGTCCCCTCCGCCCCCGTTGCGAACCTGGAGTAAAACCTCGGCAAGTGACTGTTTAACGGGGTAGGGAACAGGTCCAGGACCAGAGTTCTGAACTGTTCTGACAGCTCCCTGAACAGGTCTGGATGCAGGCGCCACTCCGAGTGGTTGACTGTGGTCCTGCTGAGCCAGTCCGCCTGTACATTCGTTGTCCCCAAGATGTGTTCCGCCCTGATGGAGAGAAGATGCCTCTCTGCCCAGAGACCCAATTTCTCTGCCTCTCACATGAGGGGACTGGAGTGGGTGCCCCCTTGACGATTGATGTGGGCCTTGGCGGCTACGTTGTCCGTCAGAATGAGAACGTGATGGCCAGAGATCTTGTCCTGGAACGATATGAGGGCCAGATGGACTGCCCTGAGCTCCAGCCAGTTGATATTGTTCATCAGATCGTCCTGTGACCACTGTCCTTGTGCCATCTGTGATTGAAAGTGAGGGGCCCCAGCCGAAGAGGCTGACGTCTGTGGTGATAGTCAGGCAGCTGGACTCCTTGAAGCCACATCCCTTTGTCATGGTCCGGGACATCCACCACTGGAAGGACTGGAGTACCTTGTGTGGGACCCGAACCTTGGTGGGTGAGTTGCTCTTGCCGGACCTTTGGTAGGGTAGGAGGAACCACTGCAAGGTCCTGGCATGTAGACGTGCCCAGGGAACAATTGTGATGCAAGATACCATCTTGCCCAGGAGCTGGGAGAGGACCACCAGTGGAACTGACACTGGACGCGGATTGGGATCACCCTGCGGTGGGCTGCCAGTGCCACCAGTATTTTGGTGAAAACCCTGGGTACTGAAGACAGACCGAATGATAGGGCTCTGTACTGATAGTAGAACCAAAGGAATCGGCGGTGGGACAGTAGGATAGGTACGTGGAGGTATGCCTCCATCAGATCTATGGATGTTAAGAAGTCACTCTCCCGGATGCTCTCCAGGATGGACTGGAGAGACTGCATCTTGAACCTCTTGTAGATCAGATGGTCGTTTAACCTTTTTAGGTCCAGAATCGCTCTCCATCCCCCTGAGGACTTTGGGACTACGGATAGGATGGAGTAGAATCCCTTCCCCTGTTGGTCCGCCGGAACCAGCTGGATAGCCTGAATGTCCAATAGGTTTGGATTGCAGCCTCCATGAGACCCCTTTTTGTGTTGTTTCTTAATATGGGGCAACGTATGAAGAATCTTGGGGGAGTGGAGAGAAATTCGAGCGTGAGACTTAGTCTCACTGTGTTTAGGACCCAGGTGTCTGTCGTGGTTGCCTCCCATTGATTTGCGAATAGCTCTAGGCGGCCACCAATGGGAGGGCTGGACCTGGGGTCACTTGTAGCGACGGAAGGGTCAACCACCAGAGCCACGAAATGGTCTCTTGTTCTGGAATTGTTGTCTGTTTCTATCCCGAAATCCGGTTCTATCAGTCTGGCGATCAGCTCTGTGGGGGTACGTCCTCTGGGAGTAGCCCAATCCTGTGTCTATTGGCCAAAAGGAAGACCTGCGAAAATAAGTCGAGGGTCATCATTCCGCTCGCTTGTATAGGGAAGGCAGGATCTTTCTCCTGTCTTTGGTTTCCACCAAGATGGGCTCCATGGCCTCTCCAAACAGCCTGTCACCCTTGAAGGGTGCAGAGGCTAGCCTCCATTTGTATTTTGTGTCCGCCTGCCAGTGGCAAAGCCACAGCAGACGGCGGGCCGTTACCAATGATGCAATAGCCCTGGAAGCGAATTTGGTTGCATCTAGGTTGGCATCAGCTGAAAATTCCGTCGCTACTATCAACTTGTTGATATCCTGTTGGAGGCGTTGGTCATCAGGTGAAGCTCTCGTTTGCATCTGGCGAAGCCAGAGTAAGGAGACTCTACTGAAGAAGGAAGCGGTAGTTGTTGCCTTTACTGCCCAGGCCGCCGCCTGATGAGCACTGCAAAGGGTCAGTTCAGCCCTTCTATCCTCTGTTTTCAGAGCGTCTGCCGTGTCTTGAGACAGGAGAGTAGAGAATGTTAAGGCTGCCACAAGTCCGTCTACCGTTGGTAATTGTAGCTCCTCAGCGAATTCTGGAGCTATATTATAAAATTTCTTGTCATTCCCACTTGGATTGGCGTAGGTTCCTGGGTGTACCCATTGCCTCCGGACCACGTCACGGAACAATTGGGGTGAAGGGATCTCCTCACTCTCTGCTGTTGGCTCTGTAAAGAGAAGCTCATTTGGGTCTGGTAACCCCAATGCTGGCTGATGTACTTGGCTCAGCTCCCATGTGGGCTGTGGTCTTGGCTTTAAACAGGAGGGATTTAAAGAGGGCTGGGCAAAAAAGCCCTGTGAAAGCTGGGGGGGGTCAAGAATTAACCCTTCATCCTCTGAGAGTATTAGCTCCCTCTGGTCTTCCTCTCCTGAAAGCCAATCCTTACTCTGTAGGGATGAAATGGGAGAGTGAGGTTCCCTAAGGTTCGCCAAGTCTGCATGAACCTGAGATTTCAGGTGTTGACTATGCTCTAGGGATGAGTCTGATGCCACAGAATCAGCTTGGTTTCCTTGCTGCAATGCTGCAGCAATCCCCTGCATTATGGAGATCAGGAGTTTCATTTGCTCAGAAATCTTCGGTCCTTGGTTCTCCCCTGGGCGGAGCCCCGCCACTGTGGGGGTAAATGTTGCCTCTGGGGCAGATTGACTCTTTTTAAAAATAGGCTCCCCATGACTCTCTGCTGGCAGTCTATTTGACTGTGGCGCAAAGGGATCCTCCTTACTGCCTCTTATAAAAGGTAGCTGTGGAGATTGTTCTCTGGCGCCCTCTGACGACTGAGTCTGGGAGCTCAGAGTCTCCTGTTTCCTGGTTAGATCAGGCAATGAATGGGAAGTGATGGAATCTCCCCCGGGAAGATCTGTCTGTCTTCTTCGCTCAGCTTGCCTCTCAGCCCTGGAGATCTCTTTCTCCAGAGCTTTTTGGCGTCTCCGGGCATCTCTTTCCTCAGCCTTAGAGGCTTTTCTTGGATGCAGGCTTTTGCCCTTATTCGGGCAGCCACTCTTCTACTGCCCACTCTTGATGCTGAGGGACCCTTCTGGTTAATATGAGGCTGTACTGGGGCCCTCCTCTCTTCCCCACTCACGTGAGCCACCTCATGGTTCTCTGAGGCAGCCGTATCCTCCATCCTTTGTTTCTCCTGCTGTATTGGAGCCTTTGAAGTCCCCTGTTGGGGAGGCACCAGGGCATCTGCCACTGAAAAGCGCGCCAAATGTCAGCTCTGTTTGAATGAGCCGGAAGATGGCGGGGGCGCTGGGCAGAACAAAGACGCCAGCCACGTTGCTCTATCGGCTATACTGGTTAGAGCTTAGTCGTTGTGGCGGCTGTGCCGATCAAACGGGAAGCCAGACGAGTCGTTGAGGCGGCTGTACCAATCAAACGGGAAGCCAGCCAGACCGTTGCAATGGCTGTGCTGGTCAGACCGGGGTAGCCAGCTGAATCGTTGGGGCAGCTCATTTTCCAAAAAACAGCTGAGAATCCAAAGAATTTAACTCTGCCTTTTTTCTCTGAAGAACTCTTTTTAAAACGTGTCTCTCTTGGGCTAAGACTGAGTCAAAACTGGGACACAGTCAAGAGAGGTGTGGCTGCAAAGTTTAAAAGGACTCAGTCTCTGGGCAGAAAGGCGGAGTTAACTCCGCTCAGCACACTGGAGAAGTAGATGTTTTTCTGGAACTCCCTAGCTTTCTCCATGATTCAGCGTATGTTCGAAAATTTGATCTCTAGTTCCTCTGCCTGTTCGAAATCCTGCCTGTACTTCTGGTAGTTCTCGATCAACATACTGCTGGAGCCTAGCTTGTAGGATTTTAAGCATAACTTTACTAGCATGTGAAATGAGTGCAATGGTGCGATAGTTTGAACATTTTTTGGCATTGCCTTTCTTTGGAATTGGAATGTAAACTGACTTTTTCCAATCCTGTGGCCACTGTTGAGTTTTCCAAATTTGCTGGCAAATTGAGTGTAACACTTTTACTGCATCACCTTTTAAGATTTTGAATAGCTCAGCTGGGATACTGTCACCTCCACTAACTTTGTTGTTGCTCAGATTGGGTGTTTCTGGCCCCCCGTGGGCCGCGGGGGGGGGAGGCCATTTTCACCGTCCCCAGCCTCCAGGAAAGCCTCTGGAGGCTGGGGAGGGCGAAAACCGGGCCCACCATGCCATCGCGTGCCAAAAGCGGGGGGAGCGCGGGGGTGCATTGAATTATGGGTGTGGGCACGCATGCGTGCAACCCCCCGCGCTCCCCCCGCTTTTGGCACGTGATGGCAAAAAGGTTAGCCATCACTGTTCTAGGATGTCCCCTCCCAGGAATCTCCAGCAGCCCGTTTTGAGGTAAGTAAAAGGCTCCCGTGGAGGCTCTGGGAGGGTGTTTCTGGCCTCTGGGGGGGTGGGAGAGGCAGTTGGCTGTTTTCACCCTCCCCAGCCTCCAGGAAAGCCTTTGGAGCCTGGGGAGAGCAAAAAACGGGCCCACCATGCCATCGCGTGCCAAAAGCAGGGGGAGCGTGGGGGGTTGCGTGCACATGTGTGGGGGGTGGGGCACATTGAATTATGGGTGTGGACACATGCGTGTGCGACCCCCACGCTCCCCCTGCTTTTGGCATGCGCCGGCAAAATGAAAACAAGAGAAAAGTGGACATTTTGTGATTATCTGCATCTACCCTGATAGCCATTTTGTGAGAGAGCCCACAATGCTTTCAGAATTCTGAGTCTTTTAAGATTTTGAATAGCTCAGCTGGAATGCTGTCACCTCCACTAGCTGTGTTGTTGCTCAGATTTCCTAAGGCACATTTGACTTCACATTCTAGGCTGTCTGGCTTGAGGTCAGTGACCACCCCATTGTGGTTATCAGGAACGTTAAGCTCGTTCTTGTATAGTTCTTCTGTTTTATTTTGCCACTTCTTCTTAAACTCTTCTGCCTCTGTTAGGTCCCTGCCATTTTGGTCCTTTATCATGCCCATCTTTGCATGAAACGTTCCCTTCATATCTCCAATTTTCTTGAAGAGATCTCTGGTCCTCCCTATTCTATTGTTTTCTTCTATTTCTTTGCACTGTTCATTTAAGAAGGCATTCTTATCTCTTCTAGCTATTCTCTGGAATTCTGCATTCAATTGGGTGTGCCTTTCTCTTTCTCCCTTGCCTTTTGCTTCCCTTCTTTCCTCAGCTATTTGCAAAGCTTCCTCAGACAGCCATTTTGCTTTCTTGCATTTTTTTCCCCTTTGGGATGGTTTTAGTTGCTACCTCTTGTACAATGTTGCGAACCTCCGTCCATAGTTCTTCAGGCACTCTATCAGATCTAATTCCTTAAATCTATTTGTCACCTCTACTGTATATTCATCAGGGATATGATGTAGTTCATACCTGACTGGCCTAGTGTTTTTCCCTACTTTCTTTCCAATCCCCCATGATGATAAGGACATCATTTTTTGGTGTTAACTCTATAAGGTGCTGTAGGGCTTCATAGGGCTTAGTCTTTTTAGGGTGTTTTAAAGAACAAACAATAGTGTACGAGAAACTTGCATACATTGTGGAGGGACAGCAAGAGCCACCCAAACACATAACAAGGGAACTGTTAATTCAATCGAATTCTTTCAGTAGTCGGGGTTCCCCCCCACCTTTCCGTTCAATCGTATCTGATTCCCAGAGACTGCCTGCAGTTTTGTTGGCAAGATATTTCACATGTGGTTTGCCACTGCCTACTTCCTAGGCTGAAATAAACTACTCCAAAATCATCAGCTGGTTTTGTGCCCTAGGCAGGAGTAGGGTTGTTTCTAGTCTGATTTATTTATAATTTTTATTTATTTACTTTCTATCCTGACTTTATTATTTTTATAACTAACACAAGGCTGTGAATATATACAATACCCCTTCCTTCTCCTATTTTCCCCACCTGTGCGGTGGGTTGGACTGAGAGAGAGAGGGATTGGTCCAGCATCATCCAGCCGGCTTTCGTGCCTAAGGCGGGACATAGTTTCCTGGTTTCTACCCTGATGCTTTAACCACTAGACCAAACTAGTTCTCCAGTAAAGTGTACAAGCAAGCAAAGTCTCAATGCAGTGTACACCCAATACCCTTCTGAATGTTTTGGACCAATTCCCGTAAGCCCAAACCAGTATGATCAATATCAAGTAACCATAATGCAAAATGGGGACTGAGGGAAGAAAATATATAGAAGGGTAGTACATTGGACTTAATGACTGACAATTGTTAAAAGCCAAGATCTAGACCATATTATTATGAAACTTTAAAGTAGATCTCCTAATATGGAATTTAGCTTCCTAATCCATTGAATAACTTACTTTTAGCTAGTTTTTTTTTAAAAAAGCTGGATTCATACAACATTTACTGCCTGAACATAGTTGGTTAAGTTTGTAGCTCGTTATTATGTGAACCCAGGAAACAAGGACCACTGAAAACCTATAAAAAAACATATAATGAATACAGTCAGTCTGCCTCTTACTTGACAACACAGATCTAGGCTTTTGCTTACTCTCACCCTTCGCCCCACATGTTAATGAATTATTTCAATCTATTCCTGGTCAGGAAAATTGGTATAGTCCATTTTTAAGAAGCAGCTTAATTATCATCTGATTCTAAATAATCTGATAAAAGAGATGGTTAACACTGGTTTTTTTCACAATGTTTTATACCTAAAATGACTAACAAAGGAGAAATATTAAAACATGAAGAACAAAACATTTTGGCTTTATTTTCTTTAGCTACCCTGAAACAGGCTTCGATGGTAAAAATGTCTATTGAAAAATTTGAGGGGCACAAATCTGCAAAGCTTGGCATTAGTTATAGATGAGACATATGCAGTACTAATTTCCAGATTAAGGCTTTCCACCATTGAAGCATCTAGTCCACATAGCTAGATCATTTATTTGCAATGTTACTAAATTGTCACATCCGTAGTGCAATGAATAATGAATTATTAGGACTGAGGATGTTACCTAATTTGGGTAATGAAATGTCTGCAAGAAAACAACCAAGCTTAGAGAGCACCAAGGACCACGCAATGAATAATCTGCTAAAACTTTGATAATTCTGGAGTTAAATGTTTTATAACAGGCTACTCTAGACTTTTTTTGTCAAATTGCAGATTTATGATTCTTAAAATACATTATGTATCCTATATATAATACCCTGGCAATTACCTTCAATAATTCAATTCAATTACATAACAGGGCCTGAAGGGTTTTTTTTTTTTTTTAAAGATTCAGGCAGTCCTAGTACTCTTTAATATAGTTGTTTCTTTGAGATAATGTACAGGTCATGTAGTTCTTTTATTCACAATATGTACCATCAGAGATAATTTCTCATTTCAAATCAAGAGACTGGACCAAGTCTATTTAGCAATGTATGAATAGTAAAGCACTTCTATAGAGGAGCCCAACAGATTTCTTATTTTCATATTCTGTTGTAGTTTACCCATGTCCAATTACTGTCCTGAAGTTTTAACAACAAACAGTATTTATTGTTTTTAATATTATAAAAGTTTTATTATTCTATCTCTAGATCCAACTCTTGCCATCAATATATTTATAAATCATCCAAACAAAATATATAATCTTATTTAAAAGAAAACTTCAATTATTTTAATGTGATCCTGGAGACAAAGAGGAAAGGTAGACTAACTTCTTTGTGGTACTTCAGGGACCATGTTTTATAAAATGTCATTGTTCAGACTTAAGAATTGTGCATATTCACATATAACTCTTTAATTTTATCAATTAAAGGTAAGAGGTAAGTGAAATCTGTACATAGTCTGCAGAAAGAATAATAATTGTTTAGGAATTTGAGTGAAAAAGTTTATACCTATTTAGAAATGTTTTAATAGCAGGATTAATTTCAGTTATACTCCATGTCAAATACATGCTTGTTGATTAATTCATAAAGCATAATGTTAAGTAAGTCAATCTGTGCATACAATATTTGTTTCTCTTCTATTAAACTGCACCCATCGTCATATTTTCATCATTTTTCTGAGAATACTTATCACGTTCTTCTGCTAGATTGTTAAAACTACTGTTTACCAACAAAACTGTCTGAAAACCAGCAATTCAAACTATAAAAAGTCAATATTAGTATATAAATATAGCTAGTGCTAATACTCATATTACTAATGTCTATTATTGCGACAGTGTTAGCTAAATGGATGACAGACTTTGGGTGAAGGGAAAGAAATCCATACATATTAGTTTATTTAAAAATGATTAATTTCAAAACTATATATGAAACATAAAAGATTTTATACCACTATTTATTAGAGCATCAATTACACAATTAAATGCCTTCTGCACACTTTGGAACAATTTATAAGCTAACGTTTCAAGATGTGTAAAATTTGCTGTGTTATGAAAATCTATTTTCATGCTGACCCTTCATGAAATTCTATTTTCATACTGACCCATCATACCATATTATTTGCCAAGGACGGCAATTGTCAAATGGAAACAAGTATGTTACAAAAGCAAAAGCCAAAGCTAGATGAGATTTTATGCAAGTAATAACATTTTGGAATTCATAAATCTTCAAACTTGCTATTTTCCTAAACCCAATATTAGTATATTATATAGTTTTGAGGAAGAGTTAAGCAAGTAAATTCAGATTGTTAATGTCTCGGTAAAAATAGTTCCTCATAGTAGCAAAGCAGTAACTCAAACAATTGTCTGTACTGCTATATCAGAGGAAGGTACATTATACTACAGCAACAGAATCAGGTATTTATCTATAAAATAATATAGGTTTAATATATTATTAAAATAGATATGTATTGTTGCCTAAGTTAAAAGGATGCAATTCTGAAAACACTATATATATAAAACACTTATTCACATATTTACATTTATTTGAATGTAAAGTACAGCTTTACAGTACTAGCAAGAAGTCCAGTGAACATAAAATTCTCATCAATTTGCTTTACAGAAAAATAGTCAGAGCAATCCTAAACAGGAATGGGGGTGGGGAAAGCAACTACTGTATGATTGAGTTATCATTATGGCAAATCCTTTTCAGCTCCAAGAGACTGGTGTCACTTCAACAATCCCTCAAATAATAGCTTGAAGCTATCTCAGGGTTATGTTCATGACCAGCAACCTTGAAATGTGAATAACATATTTAGGAGAGATGTATATGGAGATTCCCAATCATCCAGGCCCAAAGGTGCTTTTTTTTCCTTCAACAAATTTCATTTCTCATCCAAAAAAGCTTCAAGGTTAGAACTGAGGAAACCTTTTGGATGAGAAGCAAAACCTTTTCAAAGAAAAAAACCAAGAAAGTCTGCCTTTTGGAAAAGCACTTTTGGGATATTTAGGACAGATAGCTGGGAGAAAAGTTACTGCTAAAGTGGAAATGCTCTCTTCCAAAAGTACTGAAGAGCTGCAGCATCTTAGAAAAGACTGGATTTGGTGTAGCTTCACTCTACAGGGTAACTTTAAGAGAGAAAAAAGGTGCAACACCCATACTCTGCAAACATAGTGAGAATTGACAGGTCCGGAACTGACTCCAAACTGTGCAAAGACTTCTTTGAAAGGACCCTGGGTTCTTATATGCGATTCTTGGACTATATTGTTTCCATCCCGAGAGAAGGATCTAGCTAACCTTCTAGGAAAATGTTAGGGAAAGTAAAATATAGTTTCCTTCAAAGTAAGTTCAGCTCTGGTGATTTCACTGGCATGAAATTTGAAATCAAAACTACAGTCCTGTATTCCCTGGTGGTCTATCAATTAGGCCCAAGCCTACCTAATTTTTCAATGTCAATGAAGGTTGGCTGGTAGGATATTACGAAGTCCAGATTCCCAACACAATCTCAGACGACTTTTGACCCCTGCAACCTAATATTGTGGCTGATTCAAAAGCTTTCTGCTACAATGTTGGGGAAGCCTCCAAACTTTCACTAGCAACAGGAAGGGGGAATCCAAAGCATTCTATTTCCCCCTTAGCTCCCTAAATCACCTCAGAACTGGCTACTGCAATCTATCCTATGCAGCTATATTTTAAGGTAATTTCATGAGCAGCTGGTTGGCTTCCAAACTCTAAGACAAATTCAAAGTGCTAGTGATCACCTAGAAAGCTCTATGTATCATGCCACCTACCTACCTATGTCTATATGTGTGAGAGAGAGAAAAGGGGAGGGGCTGCTTTGGTAAATATGATTCTTCCATCCAGTTCAAACATCAAGAAAAGGATAAGACATTCTTAAATGACATTTAAGACATTCTTAAATGACATATACTATCCCTATACACATGCCTGGCTCCTTAAAACTGTTTTATTTCAGCAAACTTATAGGTAGCCATCTGAGTGAAATATTGCTAATTATTTTAAAATCAATGTTATTATGGAATGGGTTATTATTTTGTCTTCCTTCGTAGAGTCTTTTTGATGGGGGTGGTTTACAATTATTGCAAAATAAATAAATCATGAAAAGTATAACAATCTTTCCTAAATTTTGCTAAGAGATAACATTGCTTTCAAACTGAGACAAAGAAAACGTCAGTGTTCAATGTGTCTGTAACTGTCAAACTATATCAAAAGATTTTATTAGATAAACAGAATATAAATGCCATGTTTTTCTTACATGTCTAATATTGAGCTACATCCAGTCCTGGTGGACATTTTACTATCCACATATATTACAGCTAATGCCTATATTATCTTTATAAAATAATAGGAATCACAAATTAAATAATTCAATCTTCAATTAATCTATGAAATTCCTGAGAAATTTATCCATAAACATATTAGGAAACATAGAACAGGAATTAAACTGTACTAAATATTACTAATATATTATTGTTATTTATAAATTATTTGTGCTTAGATGTAAGGAGAGTAGATGAATAAAGGATTTCGGTATTACAGAAGCAACTCACACATTTTCTCTCCCCCCCCCCATTTTTCTACACATTGAATATATATTTCCACATCCTTTATAAAGTTCTTTCTAATATTTTAATTTGTATCCAATTAAGAAGTTTAACTTCATCAATCCCTAAATACACAGAAAAGAAATACTGAGGAGAAACCACTTATGCTATGTTCATTTTCAATCTCCCTCTTCAAAAATTAATTACTCGGTGAGCAGATGGAAGCATAGTTTAGCTAGTAAAAAAATAGGTTTCAGCCAGCAGCTGAACCAAAACCAAACAAAGCAGGTGCTATTGGGAGGGAGCTACTGATGTCTAGCAAGTCTCATGGGTTTAACAAGAATTACATGAAACATCAAGAAAATAAAGTCAGCTAGTTTCTTGATAGCGCAATCCTATATGTGCACTGCCAGTGAAATTGTATAAACCTCATAAAATCTATAGCTGCTGAACTGAGAACATAGAATTTGAAATCTTCATTTGCCAACAAAGCTTATTTGGGCCATACACTATTTCTTAATGCCACCTCTCTTTTGGGGTTGATCTGATGAGAGAGTGAACTTTTGTCTGGAAAGAGGGCAGTTCTGTCCTATCCCAGAACTGTCCTGTTTGGGATACAAACTCCGAGGCAACCACTAGAGGGCAGCGTTGGGACACAGAAACATCGGGGCACTCTGCTGCCATCTGATGGCTGTCTGCATGTTTGCAGCTCAAAAGGCCTTAAAAAAAAAAACCGAAACTCCCTTCGTTTGCAGGGCTTCCTGCAGAGTGAAGTCAACAAGGGTTCTGAGCAGAGACGTCTTACACAATTGCGAGGTGAAAGCACGTCCAAAAATACCAAGTGCCCCTCCCCCGTGCAAAACCCCCACCAGGCGAAAGTGCCGCTTTACGTCCCTTGTTTTTAAACCCCAGGGCTCCCCAAATTCAGCTCATCAAGCCTTCCGTGAAATTTGAGTTTATCTATCGAAAACCCCAAATAATCCAACACTACTTGAACTAACCAGTACTACGAATGATAACAAAAAAAAAAAAAAACCGACGACGACCCCTTGGACAGTCCCATCGATCCTTGTTGTGGGGGGGGTCAATACTGACCACGTTGGAGAGCCCCGTTTTAAACCCTTCCCACCCCTCGCGTTAAAAATATTTATTGAAACGTTTCAGCGCCGCCCCCCCCCGCCCCGACTCCAATGGGGTGAGGAGAAAAACGCGAGGCGAGTCCCAAATCCCTCCTTCCCTTCCCTCCCTCACCGCCGCCCCCCGCCCAAAAAAAGGGGGTGAGGAAAAAAAAAAAAGAAGGCCGGAGCCCCAGCGACGGTCGGCTGGGGCGAGGCGGGGCCTCCCTTCGCGCTCACCTCCCCGCCAGGCCTGGAAAGCCTCCCCTCCTCGTCCCATCCAGGAGAAGCGAGGCCGAGAGCGATCCTCCCGCCTCGCTCGCCCGGGCCTCTCTGAGGACGACGACGACGACGACGGAGGCGCCGGCCGGAGAAAGGCGGCGCCGCCACGTCACGAAGCCCCTTTTGACGTTAAGCGATTGTGGGGTCACCGCCGGGGAGCGCAGAAAGGCCGCTTCTCGCCAGCGCCTGCTCCTTCCCCGCCCGTTCTTCCGTTTTCCAAGCAGGCCCCGACGCCCCGGGCTCGCCCGCGTGCCTCACTCACCGGAGAGGAGGGGAATGGGCCGCGCAGAGACGCTGAGGGGGGAACCGGGGGTCGCGGCCTCTCCGCCTCAGCTGAGAGCGGCGGCCATCGCCGCCATTTCCTCCTCCTCCTCCTCCTCCTCGCGGCTCGCTCTCGGCAGCGCTGGGCGGGGGACTTGTTGCTCCGCCCGCGCTGAGGCGGCTGCTGAACCCGTCGCCAAAATGGCCGCCGCCCGATGAGGCGGCCAGCGCTCGCAGGCGCCGACGAAAGGGATGGCCGCTCTCGCGGGCCGACACACTGGCACTTGGGAGGACTGTTCGGCGCGAACCATAGAGACGCGCTTCTTTCCTTAGGGAAGGATGGCGCGGCCGAGGGAGGGAATTAAAAAAGGAGAGCGTGCTCCGCCGAGTGGGGAGGCGCCCCTTGCGGTTGGAGAAGAAAGTGCTCATGGGAGGCGGGAACAGCCGCGCTTATCCTTACCACCCCTTTTCAATGCGCACTTTAATCCGCAAATCAAATCCTTCCTCTAAATCTAAATTCTAAAACATAAAAACTATAGGTCTATGGAGATTCTCAGTCATTCAGGTCATGGTTGTCCCAAAGGTGCTTTTTTGTTTTTGTTTTCCCCAAGAGGCAACTGGACTTTCTTGTTTTTCTTTGAAGACCTTTCGCTCACCCAAGCTTAGATTAGAGTTGAAGAAGCTTCTTGGATGAGAAGCGAAATGTCCTCAAAGAAAAACAAACTCCAGTTGCCTCTTGGGGGGGGGAAACAACCCCAAAAAGCACCTTTAAATATAAAGCATATAGTTTCATCCCAAACGCAAGTCAGTATCTCATGCAATCGAGCTCTGCTCCAGATGCCTTTGGAAAGAATACAAAAGTGACTTGCAAGGGGAAGAGAATGTGGAAGCTGTTGTTGCAATGGAGTCCGTAGAGGTAGTCCTCGAGTTACGACCACAACCGAGCCCAAAATTTAGGTTGCTAAGTGAAACTTTTGTTAAGCGAGTTTTGCCCCATTTTATGACTTTCCTTGCCGCAGTTGTTAAATGAATCGTTGCATTTGTTAAATTAGTAGCATGGTCGTTAAGTTAATCTGGATTTCCCCATTGACTTTGCTTGTCAGAGTTTGGCAAAGCTGACCCCGGGACGCTGCAACCGTCACAAATAGGAACCAGTTGCCAAGCGTCTGAATTTTGATTGTGTGACCATAGCGATGCTGCAACGGTTGTAAGTGTGAAAAACGCTCGCAAGTCACCTTTTTCAGTAACTTTGAACGCTCACCGAATGAACCGTTGTAAATCGAGGACTACCTGCATTATCCGTGCCTTTCAACATTTCTGAAGGAAAAATCGCCATCCATAAGGCTGAAGCCCATGAAATTAAAAGAGAGTAAGGCCAGACAAGTTATCAAAACACCCGGTCGATGCTCTGGACATCCAAGGCTGAGAAATGAGCAGCAAAATGTACTTTTCATCGCGTCAGGGCTGGAGAATCAATCAATCAGGGTGTCAACCCTGAAGCTGTCCTGACCGAAGCCATTTTTGACCGCTTCAGTGTTGCCACACTGGAGCTGAGGGTCAGGGAGGGGGGATTTTAGATAAAGGAGATTCTGTAGCCAAAACAAAATATTTTCTCTTGGGAACCAAGGACATTCTCACACCTGGTCGGAGGAAAGCGGAGTGATGCCACCCGGTTGTCGGACTGCACAGTGATTGGACCAATTGACTGATCGTTTTGAGAAAGTAGAAAATATTTTACTTTTAATAAGGTGAAAACCGCGGGAGTTTTCAGAGTCGGTTTTCACCAGATATATGTGCCAATATGATATTTCCAATAAAAGTATTCTTTGAGGAGTTCAATTGCCTCGGAGTCTTGCTTGCTATGGATTTATTACTTGGAACCCTCACACAGGGTTTAAACATTCTGTAGCTTGATTCTTGATTTTGCAATAACTGACCTTTTTTCTTGGAAGAGCTTCTGAAGAAGCTAAGCCAAAGCAACATCTGAACTCACCAGCGTGTCTTTGCATTCCTAGAGAGAGAGAGAGAGAGAGAGAGAGAGAGAGAGATAGCGCAGGGTGGAACACCATGAAAAGACAGCAATTTATATCCGTTTCTAACGTTTTAGAGCGCTTCCTGCACATGGTTCATTGGATTTGCATACAGGTAGGCCTTGAGTTACGACCACGATTGAGCCCAACATTTAGGTTGCAAAGTGAAACACTGGTTAAGTGAGTTCATTGCCCCATTTTTACAACTTTTCTTGCCATGGTTGTTAAGTGAATCATTGCATTTCTTAAGCCGGCAACACGGCTGTTAAGTGAATCTGTGCTTCCCCATTGACTTTGCTTGTCAGGTCGCAAAAGGGGATCACATGACCCCAGGACACTGCAACCGTCATAAATATGAACCAGTGGCCAAGCATCTGAATTTTGATCATGTGACACCCCCCCCGGGGAGGCTGCAACGGTCGTAAATGTGAAAAGCGGTCAGAAGTCCCTTTTTTTCAGTGCCGTTGTAACTTTGAATGGTCATTAAATGAACTGTTGTAAGTCGAAGACTACCTGTAGAGCAGGGGTGAAATGTGAAATTTTTCCCTACCGGTTCTGTGGGTGTGGCTTATTTTGTGGGCGTGGCTTGGAGGTCAGGTGGCTGTGCTTCAGGTGGGCGTGGCCATGTGGTCATGTGACTGGGTGGGTGCGGCCAATTTAGCAATCCATTTTGCCAGGGAGCAGGGGTTGGACTAGATGACCTCTGAGGTCCCTTCTAGCCTTTGCTGTGCTGTTTCAAAGCATCCTCTGAAGCTGTGTCTAGTGCCAGCCAGGTTTGTGGTCCTCCCTCCCTCCCTCCTTTCTTTCTCTCTTTCTCTTTCTTCTATGGGAAGGAACCTCCCCCCCAAATAAAATATTACTCATAATAAAAGGCTCACAGAAAAACAAGGAAAAATCAAACTC
>QLTV01003767.1:424046-440895 GCA_003457575.1 Thermophis baileyi | reverse complement strand
CTTGAATGCAGGGGTGAAATGCTCCCGGTTCGCTCATATCTGTCAGTCGCTGTAGAGCCGGTCGCCAAGGTAGCGCGAGGTGCCGCCCACCCGCCTGGACGCCGCCATTTGAGTTCTTTTACCCTCTGCGCATGCACAAAGCATTCTGCGCATGCGCAAAGGGTAAAAGAACTCAAATGGCGGTGTCCGGGCGGGTGGGCGAAGTCTCCCGCTTCTGTGGCTACCGGCTGTCCGGCGACCCGCAGGCACGGCCGAACTGGGAGCATTTCCAAGATGGCGGGCTAGCGCGTGCGGCGACCCCTGTGAAAAGGTCGTTCGACCCCCAATGGGGTCGCGACCCACAGGTTGAGAACCGCTGCCCTAACTACTTGTATAAGGATTATTCTTTATATTATTCATGTTGTCTTGTATTCTTGCATGGACTGCACCAGTAGAGGCTAAACCACTTTTGTTGTATACATGATGTACAATGACAATAAAGGCTTTGAAAAAAGGTGGTTTTGTTTATTTGAGAAATATCTTTCTGTTCTGGTTGGAGTTTCTGATATTCAACAAAGTCCAAGGGGAAATGATTCTTTTACTTGCAAAGACCATTGGAGTTGCATGTATCACTGGGATTTAAATGGTGAGAGATTCAGAATGAATGAACAGATAGTTTAAAGATTGGAGGCGGCAGTTGATTTACTTAAGAGAAGCACAGTGTGCTCCCTTCCCTCAGCAGGTAGATGTTAAAAAAAGAAGTTTCTTTTAAATCAAGGGATATCTAGTCACAATATAACACTATTTCAAGTGGCCACAACTAAAATCTCACCATCATGGGTTGGATTCAGTCATTTCGCTGTAACAAAGAGAGTTGGTTTGCTTGGAGCTTACTGAATTTGATAAACTCAGCCAGCATAGTTGTAAACTAGAACTTAATAGTTTTATGTGTTACGAACCCTAAGAAGTACAGTTTGGACAATTAATAAATGTTTAAACAAAAGGTTTAGTACAGGGTGTCTAAAGAAACAATGAAAGATACCAGAATCTCTAAAATACTTTACATCAGGGGTGTCAAACCCACGGCATCACGTTTTCGTCACGTGATGTATCGCGACTTTTTTCTCCTTCACTAAAACAGGGGTGGGCATGGCCAGCGCGAGACGCATCCGACCCGCGAGTTTGACACCCCTGCTTTACATCCTGAGGAAAAAACAGTTGCCACAACTACATCTGTACTGTGGTGTTGGGAGTAATGGAGAGAGAATCAAAAACAGTCATCAGATGAGGAAAAACTGTTTTAGTACAGTAGGCTGGATTAGCCCCAGAAGTAAAATACAGTTTGCCTGTTTGTGGCTTAGGATACAACAAGAGGAGGGGGTTTAAACTGTGGATTTGTATTTATTTTACTTACTAGTTTTTTATCCTACCTTTATTACTTCGTAACTCAAGGCAACGAACATATCCAACACACCTTCCTCCTCCTAGACCCCTATTTTCCCAACAACAACCCTGTGAGGTGGATTGGGCCTAGAGAGTGGGCCTGGCCCAGGGTCACCTAGCATCTTTCCTGCTTAAGGTGGGACTGGAACTCACTTGTCTCCTGGTGATTGGTCCAAAGTCACCCAGCCGGCTTTCACGTTTCAATGTTTTGAATGTTTGGTATCACTGGGCAGTTGGGCAGCTGTATAAATCTTTTAAATAAATAAATAGCCATCCCAATGTAGTTCATGCAGTAAACTACCGTTAAACAAACTGTGATTCAGAGTATCAACCACCATTAAACAAACTGATTCAGTGTGTCAACCACCATTAAACAAACTGATTCAGTGTGTCAACCACCATTAAACAAACTGTGATTCAGTGTGTGTCAATCACCATTAAACAGATTCAGTGTCAACCACCATTAAACAAACTGATGTTGGATAACCATTTGTCTGAAGTGGTGTAGGGTTTCCTGCCTAAGCAGGGGGTTGGACTAGAAAACCTCCTAGATCCCTTCCAACTCTGTTATTCTGATTCAGTGTCAACCATTAAACAAACTGTGATTCATTGTCAACCATTAAACAAACTGTGATTCAGCGTCAACCATTAAACAAACTGTGATTCAGCGTCAACCATTAAACAAACTGTGATTGTCAACCATGAAACTGTGATTCAGTGTCAACTAAACATTAAACAGTCATTCAGTGTGCCAACCATTAGTGATTCAGCGTCAACCACCATTAAGCAAACTGTGATTCAGTGTCAACCACCATTAAACTGATTCAGTGTGTCAACCACCATTAAACAAACTGTGATTACAGTGTGTGTCAACTTCAGGAACCAGACACCAACCACATGAAAGCTCGCTCAGAGGGAATAAAGTACGCATTTAGAGTTCTTGCTCCGGGCCGAGGCTACGTAAGACGCCACTCTCATAGATTCCAAACCACTCGCTTCGTCCTCGCGTTTCTCCGGGCAACCATTTCCTCTTTCAACCTCGCACTTCCGGTCCCTTTCCTTCATTCCCGTCTCTATGCCCCCTCCCCCCTCGGCGACCTTTCCGAGGCTCGGCGCGACGCGATTGGCGGCGGCGTTCTCGCGAGAGGCGCGGCCTGACGGGGTGAGAGCGCGCGGGCGAGAGAGAGAGAAAAAAAAGAGAGAGAGAGAGAGAGGGAGGGAGGGAGGGGGGGGCGGAGCGGGTGAAGAGGCCTGGCTGGCGTTGAAGTCCCGGTGGCGGCGGAGGACGAGGCGGCTGACTGGCTCGCTCGCTTCGGTGGGTGAGTGGCAGAAATGGCGGCCGCGGAAAGGTTCATTCTGGCGAGGGAGCCGCGGCGGAGGCTGAGGGGAAGGAGCCATCTTGGGGCCCGCTCGGCGCCTGTGAGAGGCTCGCTTGGCCGCGCGGAGGGGCCCGCCCCCTCCTGGGCCTGCCGCGAGCGCGGAGACAGACAGGAAGCCCCGACCTGAGGCGCTCGGAGGCCCAGAGCGCTTGCCGGCCTACCTTCTGCACACACCCTCCCGGCACCCACCCCCCCATCCCACCCCCTCAAGCGACGCCGCTTCCCGAGGCGCCTTTCCCGCCTGCCTCCCGCTCTTCTTCCCGCGACGGCTCTCGCCTTTAAAGCTGCCCCTGGGAGAAGTGCAGAAGGGCGTCCCGAGGAAAGGGTGCTTAGGCCTTAAGCCTCGAGGACCGAGCTCGAGCGCCCCAAATTGAGACGCCCGCCTCTTTCGACCCAAGAGGAAGAGAGTCTGCCTTCCTTAACTCCGCCAAACTTAAGGAAAATGGATAGCTATTTCTGTAACTCGGATACATAACGTAGAAAATGGCTTGTGGGGGTGTGTGTGCTAGTTTCCGGCCTTATACAGGTAGTGCGTCGACTTACAACAGTTCGCTTAGTGACCGTTCAGGGTATAGGGTCCAATTGAGCAGGGGGTTGGACTACAAGACCTCCAAGGTCCCTTCGAACTCTGTTATTCTGTATTCCTTCCCCCCAAATATTAGGTCCTTCAAGAGGTACAGGTAGTCTTTAACCACAGTTCATTTAGTGATCGTTTAAAGTTAACGGCCTTGAAAAAAAGTGACTTATGACCGTTTTTTCACACTTAACGACCGTCGCAGCATTCCCCCGTGGCCACCTAATTTACATTCAGATGCTTGGCAACTGACTCACATTTATGACGGTTGAAGTGTCTTGGGTTCCCGTGATCACCCCTTCTGCGACCTTCTGACAAGCAAAATCAACGGGGAAACCAGATTCACTTAACGACCGTGTTACGAATCTAACAACCGGTGATTCGCTTAAGAACCGTGGCAAGAAAAGTTGTAAAGCGGGGCCAAACTCATTTAACAAATGTCTAAATTTTGGACTCAATTGTGGTTGTGAGTTGATTAAGCTGTAATTGGATTAAAAGTTCCTTCCCTTTCTGAAAGATGTTGGCTGGGTGTTGCCTGGTCGTTCATAGAATATAATAAGTCGTTTTGGAACTTCCTGGAAGTAAATGGACTCTAAATGGCTTATGGAGGATTTATGTGAGACACCAAGCTCTCAGTCTAACAATTAAAATTGCAAACAAATTTGTGCCGTAAATAATAATAGAGTCTTGTAAAGATGGTGCTGGTGGGTATTTTATTATTTTTTTTATCCCACCCATCTCCCTTACAAGATGACTCTGGGGTGGCACAATATGTTTCTAAGATTTCCCATTTCTTTGGTTCCAATTAGATGTCAACCACTCAACTTTTCTTATACTTGCAGGTTATTGATAGGGCCCTTTCCACTAACTCATGGATGTTCTTTTTGAAGAGCTATTTAAGTACAAATCATGATTATCATGACTCGGCAGGTGGCAGCACCTGACTGATCTAGCCTCAGCAAAGAAGAAAAGCAGAGTTGGGCCTAAGTGAGGGATGGGAGACCATCAAGAAATGCCATGGTTGTAGGCTGAATGTGAAAGTAAAAAACAATTGTGAAAAAAAAGCAATGATAAGTCACTTTCTTATTGCTGCTAGAAAAACTACAGAAATGCTTATGTTGGTGAATTCTATTAGCTATATATGCTATTTGAGAGAAAGATAAGCTAAAGTTCTTGAGTTAACATTGTTTGCAATTCTAGTAAGTTCTTGAGCTTCACTTTCTAAAGTAAAATATCCTTTTCCACTTAGTCTTCCTTTGCCATTCTTCAAATCATTTTTTTTTCAAGCTGGGACAGTTTGAAAAGTGGTTTTTAGTTATAGTAGTATAACTATCACTTTTAAAGAGAGGAGAACAAGAGATTGTGAGTATGCAGATAAACTTGGGGCATATTTACGTCATGGCAATTTGCTTGATTACTGTGTGCTTCGAGATTGTTAAGAGATGAGCTGTGAACCAGAAAGTCAAAATCGTACTCTGCTATTTCACCTCAGTACATGTCTTTAAGATAGTCAGCATTTCCTAACTTCTCAACTGTAGCTCAAAGATAAGATTCCAACAAGATAGATGACTATTATTATGCTGTATGGTATAAGAATTACTGAAGTAAACACCCCAGAGCTTCTACTTTTGCCTTTATTCGTGTTTAAATAATTGCAGATAGAATTACATATTTTGATGAATGGTCATTCAGCATTTTTTATCTGTCTTCAACATTCCTATGTTAGAGAATTGCTGTCTTAAATTTATCCTGAAAAGTTATGAGGTTCCCATTTTGTCACTTCTATTTGGCCATATATTTTGGGGAATGAACAATATTGTTGGCAAGTTATGGCATATATTGTGTTGGAAAGCAAATAAATATAACTCCCTGATTAAACCAATTATACTGTTAGAGCCTGTGAATCTTAAGGAAGTGGACAGGTTCTTAGTGCTATTAGCATTGCCTCCTGTATATAACATTCATAACCCTTCTGGCTGGTAAGGCCACCTGTAGTTGAATTTGAATAGTAGCAAATTCATCCTTGAACAAAGGCATAGTGAAAGAGCTGGTGGTACACCCATCCTCAAAAAAACCTTCAGTGGATACAATAATACTGCACAATTTCTGCCCAGTCCCCAACTTCCCTTTGGGGGTGGGGGGAGAAGAGTATTGAGAAGATGGTTGGGCTCAACTCAAGAGGAGTATAGAGGAAACATATATGGACCATTTTGAGTCACCTTTTAGGCCGGGATATTCTACTGAGGCAGCATTGATTACATTTGTGGGTGATTTCTAGTAGAATAAGGGTGGTGCAGTTCTCCTGGCTGTTCATCTCTTGGTGACTTCCTGCACCACTGATCATCATTCTTTGGACCAGTTTAGTATTTGATTATAGAAAGCTATGTTTTGCAATAGTTCTTCTTTCTCTGCAGCCCATTCTGGTCAGTGTTGATAGGGAAAGGCAGGTCAATCCCATGGGCTCTGCTTTCTGGAATTCCTTAGGGCTCAGCAGTTTCCACATCGCCTTTAACATGTACATCAGTATGCACAGTCTATATGAGCATCCATAATGGCTTATAGTGTTACGGAGGCAGTTATCATCGGAATCCATGTGATGCTGTTGAGGTGCTAACCTAGTGCCTGCAGATTTTTAGTGTCTGGCTGGGGAGAAACGGGATCAATCCTAGCAAGATAAAGTGGCTTTGATTCAGGCATTGGACACCTCATCTTTAGTTCTCAATCGAGTTCTATTTCCCCAAACCGAACTAGTACACAATTTGGGAATCCTTTTGGACTCATGGCTCCTGATGGAAGAGCGAGTGGCAGCTATGGCTGGGAAGATTTTTGCAAGGATCAATCTTATGCGCTAGTTTCATCATTTTAGGGCCGAAAGACCATCCTAGTGGTTAAACTACTGCAGTACACTCTATGTATGGTGTCAAAAACCAAGGATTCCACAGTTCAACTCTGATGTCCATTTCTGTACTCCGTTTGGGACTTATTACCAAGAAGACTTTATGGACATGCCTGAAATCTGAAGATAGCTTTAGAGAACCATTTAATAAACCCCAGATCAGAAGACATCTTAGTGTCTGGTCTAGAAGGACAGTAACTCTGAAGGAGACCTAAGCTATAAGGAAGCCTGCCCATTGGTGGTAGTACCAATATTGAAAGAGGAATTTCTTGTTTTACAAGTATGTATAATATTGAAGTATGGAATGAGAGAACTTGAAATTGTTGCATCAGAATTGTATACTAAATTGCATATTTTTAGGAATATATGACCTTAGCTTTATGGAATGGGCCACTTTAAATCAGATGAGTATGTGAGATTATGCAAAGGAATAGATAGCAATATTACTCAAAAAACATTGCTTAAGTATATGGTTGGCTATAACTTAACAGCAGATCAATCAATCAGAATAGAGCTAGAAGGGACCTTGGAGTTCTTCTAGTCCAACCCCCTGCTCAAGCAGGAGACCCTATACTATTTCAGACAAGTGACTATCCATATATAGTAGAATTTGTGGTTTTACAGTGAATATCATGATTTCCACGTTCATATGAGGTAGAAAACATTGACGAATTCTTCGGCAAATAGGGCTAAAAACTGTACAGTCTTAACAATACAGTACAATATTTTTATTGGGTGAATGGAATGCAAGTATTTAAAAAAATAAAGGATCCTGAAAGTACTGGAATATTTGCATTGAATAAATGCAATAATGCAGAAGATGGATTAATAGAGTTTTATAAAGAGAAGTATTTATTGCTGACGCTTGCTTCAAGTTTCAAAAATGCACATTGTGTGCATGAATGGCACTGAGTGCCCATGACTCTAATTGGCTTGATCACATAGGTAACAAACACAGGAGGAAGAAGTGCAATGGAATAAGACAGACATTTCCAGAAACAGATTAAAAGTTGTTGGCATTTTATCTGTATAATTGATAGAAACTTAGTAAATTAAAGAGAGTAGGTATGGCAGCAAGATTTGTTCTGGAAGATACACGGTGAGAATATTACTTCATACACATCCAGTATGCTTACCTTATATATGAAAGAAACTTGAACAATGGAGAGAGATAAGAGATGTGGAGAGAGATAAGAGATGTTATGAAAATTGAAGTGGGAAAATAATCCCCTAATTTGTAACAACAAAAGATCCAAGTGAAGAAATTATAACAGACAAGAAAACAAGGAAGCTTGGTCCCACAGTAAGGATAAATTATATCAATGTAGCATTTTCAGTGTCAAGCAATCATGTCTGAACAAGGCTCTCTATACCTCGGTCAAGATTGTCAGCAAGTAGGGGAATATAGTGCAAAAATGAGAGATAGTTTTAAGAACAGAGAAATTGCAGGAAAATTTACAGCTAAGGCATGAATAGTTGAGTAAGCCTGGAATACAAGCAAAGGATATTTAAAGAAGATGGGAAGATACATTATAGATACAGGATTTACTCATTTAAAAATTTTTAGGGCCATGCATCTTATATACAGTAATCCAGGGTGGCCCCATAAGCAAGATCAGTAAAACAAAATAAAATTTAAAAAGCAATACATAACGACAATACCCTGTGGTGCCCTCTATAACAATGCTTCCACCAAACAGTTTCATTCTATATTTGCTTGTGGCTTATAGAAAAACAAAAACACTTAGACTGTACACAACAGCTGACTGCAATAGAAAACGAAGTGCAAAATGCAGTGGACCAGCTGTTAAATACCAGGTGCTGCTGAAATGCCTGTTGTTTAAAGTTGAGGGTGAAAGGCAGGTAAAAGTACTAACGGTTCTATGTCAACGAATCAACAAGATTATATGGCCTAGAGGTTGGGAAATACGCCTACACCAAACAAATATATAAGGCAATGTATAGATTGTCAAACCAGGCTAATTCCTCACACAAGTCAAAATATTACTTAAAATCTTACAGAGTAGAGCCATAAGGAGAAGCAACTTTTAGAAAAGGCAGTAGGCTACAAGGTCAGATAGGTAACCTAAGATGGAATACAAAGACAGCAAGTGGGGTTTTCTTTTGCATTATTGATTACAGCAAGGCTTTTGTGTTAAATGTACCAGAATCTAGGTTAATGGGTATATACCAGAACACTCGCATATTCTTCTGAGGACTCTTTATCATGAGCAAGAAGCCATTGTAAGGACTGAATCTGGAGAAACAAAGAGGTACAGAATAGGAAAGAGAGTAAGTCAAGGATGCATATTGTTTCCATATCATCTGTTCAGCTTATTCCTGGAATAGAAGAATGGTAAGATTGGATAAAGTGACAGCTCGAGTCCAAATAGGCAGCTAGAACATAATCATCTTGAGAGTGGCGAGTGACAGCAGCTTGCTAGCCGAAAATAAAGAGGAATTTGAAGAAGTTGTTAATCAAAGTCAAAATGATAGATTCATGTCATCTAGCATGCTTATTGAATTTCCATTTGACAGCAGAGAGGTCCACTAGAAAATGCAAGTCTTTCATCAGAGTTAGAGAGCTGCATTTAATCTTATGACTTAAAATTAAACTTTACTTTTTGATACCACTTTTTTTTACTGATGCTAAAGGATTAGCTACAATGAAATCTCATTCTAACTGACCATTCGGGGTTGTGTGTCCATCATTGAGAAAGTATGTCAGCACAGTAATTTACATCACTTGAGTAATGAAGTACCTGTGGTTCTGCAAATATTGAAAGGAAATATCTTCTGCAAAATAACATTGTTTCATGGAAATGTGGACTACTACATGCAAAGTCTCTTGTACAGATCTGGTAAATTCAGGGTTCACTATATTTAAACAGAGCCGAGGTGGCGCAGTGGTTAGAGTGCAGCACTGCAGGCTACTTCAGCTGACTGCTAGCTGCAGTTCGGCGGTTCAAATCTCACCGGCTCAAGGTTGACTCAGCCTTCCATCCTTCTGAGGTGGGTAAAATGAGGACCCAGATTGTTGGGGGCAATATGCTGACTCTGTGAACCGCTTAGGGCTGTAAAGCACTATGAAGCGGTATATAAGTGCTATTGCTATTGCTATTGCTAAATTGTTCTTGTTTCATCTAACCAAGGTTGTGTCTCAGCGCTCAGATGGATAAAAATCTCATCCTCTCTTTCTAGTGAAGGACAAAAATGAGTTATGCAGAAAAACCCGATGAAATTACAAAAGATGAGTGGATGGAAAAACTCAATAATTTACACATCCAAAGAGCTGACATGAATCGCTTAATTATGAACTATCTTGTTACAGGTAACAATAACTAGATTTACGATTGCCTCTTAATTTAAGAATGGTATTTAAGAACATTTCCGGCACGTGTTTATATTCATTGATAGCACTATGCTAGAAGAGTCTGGTGAAGACCAAAAACACAGCTGCTACCCACTCCACAATCTGTAATTATGTGCATATTATTATATAAACTCTGAAAAAGTTTCTTAAGTTTTAACAATATAGTCTGTTCCTACAAGCTTACGGGCAAAAGGACAAGTAGAAAAAAGAGAAAAAAGGAAAAAACAAGGAAGGAGTCCTACTAATTTTTTCAGAAAGTTTTTATTAACTTCAAGAACTGGCCACTGAGGAAGTTAGTTTTGAGAAGGGCCTTTAATAAGAGAATTACATCTTTTAATCTTTTTTGCCCTCTTTTGCAGTTGGAAACTTCAGCTCCCTTTTTATTGTAAAAACAAAAACACCAAACGTCATTCAATGCTGAAAGCCTTGTAGATGACTCCCCCCCCCCCACTTCCATAACCAGTTTCTTCCTCCATTTCATTTCAGAAGGTTTTAAAGAGGCTGCTGAGAAGTTTCGAATGGAATCTGGAATTGAACCTAGTGTTGATCTAGAGACCCTGGATGAAAGAATAAAAATTCGGGAGATGATCCTCAAAGGTCAGATTCAGGAAGCCATTGCACTGATCAATAGCCTTCATCCAGAGTTATTAGACACAAACCGGTACCTTTACTTCCATTTGCAGGTAAGCTAACAGATTTAAAGATGCAGGGATTATAGTTAATGTATCTAAATAATAAATGTATTGGTTATTTAAGAACAATAATTCAATTTGTAATTTATTTTAATTTGTAGGATAGACATTTTGAATGCCCTTTGGCCTTGTGAGAACATAATTGTGATAGATAAAATGTGAAAACGTGAACAATGTCTAGATCAGGGATGTCAAACTCAAGGCCCACAGGCCGGATGCAGCCCTCAGGGTGCTTACATCTGGCCCGCGGGGCTGCCTGGAAACAGCGAAGGACTGGCCCGTGGTGCCTCTGCCAGCGAAAGCAGAGCTCCGATTTCGCTGGCAGAGGGTTGCAGGAGGCCGTCACAGCCAAAAATGGAGCTCGGGAGCCTGTTTTCGCTGGCAGGGCACTTGGGCCACCACAGGCGCCCCCGACACGAGTGACGGGCTGGCCGTGCCCACCCTGGCCACGCCCACCACGCCCCCCCCCCCGAGGTCAGACACAACCCTGATGTGGCCCTCAATGAAATTGAGTTTGACACCCCTGGTCTAGATGCTCCAGTCCTGTAACAATATTATGTACATATTAGCCTTGACATTAACCTGAATCAATTTGAAATTGGAATTGGGGAGGATTTGCTATCCGTGTTCTAGTTACTCTTAAAAGCATTTAAATGTACTATCCTGTGCAGTTCTTTAGATGACCATTAAATCTCTAAATATCTTAAGCTTGAAAAGGCAATATTTGAATGATAGAATCACATTAGAGAGGTCTAGGACATGAAGTGTCCACATTCTTCTTTTATTGACACAAGAAAAGCTTGAAAAGCTAAGTTGCATAGCTTTACTTCTGACCGTTAGATTTTTTTTTTATTTATTTAAAGATGTTTGATCAAAGCCAAATATTCAAATGAATGCTTGCAATATAGGAGAGAAACGTGCTCGCTTTGGCAGCACATATACTAAAATTGGAATGATACAGAGAAGATTAGCAATATAGGAGAGAAACTGTGTTTAACTTCCTATTATTTTTTTTCTTTGATCTGTGCAGCAGCAACATTTAATTGAACTGATTCGGCAGCGGGAAACAGAAGCTGCTCTGGAGTTTGCTCAGACTCAGTTAGCAGAACAAGGAGAAGAGAGCCGGGAATGTCTGACGGAGATGGAGCGCACACTTGCTCTCCTTGCTTTTGATAATCCAGAGGAATCCCCTTTTGGAGATTTGCTCAACATGATGCAGCGACAGAAAGTAACTACTAGTTATGGAACTAAAATTAAAAGATTGCAGAACTCTTAACTGCATTTACATTTATCTCTTGGTGTGTTGTGGAGAATAGGTGGCTTTATGTCTTTTTCTTAGTCGATTAAGGTTTTCTTTTAAGTGCTTGCTCAATCAGCTAAATTGTTTAATCAACTGTTATTTTAATTAATCAGTTGTGAGGATTCAACTTGAGTGCTGAAGTAAATATGCCCCGGAGTGATGAATATAAAGAAGAAATTACTGCCTACTTTTCTAGTAGATCGCTATAACAATAACAGAGATTCTAATAAAGGAGAATATTTGTAGCTCAGGGATGACATAAGGGGTCCTTGGTGCTCTGTGAGCTTGCTTGTTTTCTTGCAGACGTTTCATTACCCAACTAGGTAACATCATCAGTGCTAGTCAAGCACTTGACTAGCACTGATGATGTTACCTAGTTGGGTAATGAAACGTCTGCAAGAAAACAAGCAAGCTCACAGAGCACCAAGGACCCCTCATAATAATAGAGATCCTTGCCATGATAGGTTTCATGGTATCTGCCCCAAATGGAACAGCATACAATTGTAAAATAAACTTCTATTAGTGTAGTCTAGTGGTTAAGGCACCAGACTAGAAACCAGGAAACTGAGTTCTAGTTCTGCCTTAGGTACAAACGCCAGTTGGGTGACTTTGGGCCAATCATACATTCTCAACCCAACCCACCTCACAGAGGAGGAGTTGTGGGGAAAATGCGATCTGACAAGCAAAGTCAATGAGGAAGCCAGATTCTCTTAACAGCTGCAGTGATTCACTTAACAAATCTGGCAAGAAAGCTTGTAAAATGGGGCAAAACTCAACTAACTCCCTTGTTTCACGGAAATACGTTACTAATCTAAGTTACTTGTCTCTTTCTCTAGGTGTGGAGCGAAGTAAACCAAGCTGTGTTAGATTATGAAAATCGTGAATCAACTCCCAAACTGGCTAAATTATTGAAGCTACTACTGTGGGCTCAAAATGAGCTGGACCAGAAGAAAGTAAAATATCCCAAAATGACAGATCTCAGCAAGGGGACAATTGAGGAACCCAAGTAAAATGTGCAGATGGACACTAAATCTCACACCTGCACAGTGATTATACATTTTTAATCAGTCTGTGACTGAAATATTTTTACTACAGTTCAGGACTTTTGCAATTTGGTTGTGTGTTATGTTTTGTTTCTTTCCTTGGCAAGCATACGTAAAGGGAAGGGGTCCCTTTTAAAATGCAGAAAATAAGCATTGGAAAAGCATTACATCACTTTGTCCATCTGACTTAGGCTATGCACTGTCATACTTTTTTTAGCCAAATACCAAGGTTCTTTTTTAAATACTGTGCTGAAGGTTTGCAGCGTCTGGCCACTGAAGCATATTTTGGTAGCCAACGAATTGATGTTAAAGCTCTTGGCAACTCTCCAGTTAAACTTCACCTGTTTTTCACTTGAAACATGGACTTATTTCTGTGTTAATTTATAGCCAAATATGCATTCCCTATTTATAAGCTAGCGATTGGTTAAAGTGATCATTTTGTAAGCCTCCTGCCAGTGTTGTTTACTGCATAGACTATAGTATAGAAAGCTTGTAAGCTGTAATTGAAGATAACTGCCCTTGCTTTTCACACCTTGGTGACTTATTTATATGGGGCTGAATGTTATGTTCATGATGGGCCGAGTTCTCTGAGAAGCGTTGCTAAAAATAAAAGCATTTTCTTTTGTAGTTTTCAAGAATGACCAAAATAGCCTCTGAAGAAAGATATAATCACATTATAGGTAGGCGTTCTTTCCCCAGAGTTTCTTTGTGGTTCTATTTCTTAATGCCAGTTGCAGTCCTTATACTGCTTGGGGTGACAATTACAGCCTTAAAGCCTGTAATATATTTACGGACAAAATGGAAATAATGTTAGCCATTCCCGGTAAGAAGAAATAGCTTAATGTAAACCCAGTGGAATAGTAAAAATATTTGGGGGCCATAATTTTTAAATGATGGAATTATTTTAACAGTTTCTTTCTTATCTTGGGGTAATTAGTACTTTGATTTTACAACTCTCCTCCCTGGAGCTCCCCTCTTTACGGTGGGAGTATTGTTATCATGGTTAGGATTTATTTCTGCCCTTGTTAAAGCCCCTGTAATTCCATAAGTTATTTCTTACTCAGTTGCTGCGTTGCAGTTTCCTTTATGGATGGTTAATGGCAATGCAAGGCTGGTTTAAAAACATTGTTCCCCTCTTTGGCTGGTAGTAATAAGTGCTAATCTGGCCAGTTTCAAGATTACCATCCTGCAACTAACTCAGTTATCTCCAAGGTTGCTGAAGCCTAGGTATCTCCAGTTGCCAAGCTATTACTAATCTTATTGCCAGCTAGGATAAACCTGCCTCTCTCTGCTCATTTTACACATTTTCTGCTGAAAGGAGAGAAAAAAAAACACAAGAGTAGTCCATTTAGGTGTAGCCTAGTACTACCAGTGCTCTTGGTGAGTAAATGAGCAAGCTATAGAACGCAAAGGTTCGGTTTTCAGCAATGCTACAGTCATTGCTTGGTGTAATAGACTACCAGACGCTTCTCTATATTCCTCATAGAAACAGTTGAGAGTGACACAACGGAGGGATATGTATTTGTATGCAGCTGCATTCTGGATAAGGCCCACGGGTAGACTAGTGTGAACAGTAGTTCGAAGATAAGATAGCACTTGTATTTTGCACTGATGCTTGTACAGCCTATTGGAGAGAAAGCTCTGACCGAAAATTACTTAACATTTTGGGAGATCACTCAACATGGGATTTTAGTGTCCTGGGTTATTTTATATTCTTCGGGAATGTTTCCTAACAACTCAACTTGGCCTGATAAGTTCTTTTAATTAAGCACAGCTACGTTGAAAGTCAAAATGTCTAGGCTTTCTTCAGATACCACCAATTTATCTTCCCTCTTCTGGAAATGTAGAAAGTATAAAGCAGGGGTTTCCAAACTTGGCCACTTTTAAGACTTATGGACTTCAACTCCCAGAATTCCCCAGCCAGAATGGCTGGCTGAGGAATTATGGGAATGGAAGTCTACAAGTCTTAAAGTGGCCAAGTTTGGATACCCTTGGTTTAAAACATCAGCTTTCAGTGTAGTCCTTACCAACAGCTGGTTTCTCTACCAGATATCCTGTGTTTAAGAGGTCTCCTTTATGTTCAAGCATTCTGTTGAAGCCATGGTTGCATAATAACTGGAATATAGAGTGTTTTAAGAGCCAAATATGTGATATAACTATGACAGTTTACTTAATTTGGTTTTTGTTAAAACATCTCACACTGAAGCAGCTTTAATCTGTAAAGGTTTCTTGGGGGTAACTTTTGAGAAAAATATTTAAAATGGTATGAAAGAAAGCTATGCATTTTACAGAGCGTGGAAAGGTGTAGTCCCCGTGGTACTTTTAGGGATCTTTATATTCACATGTATATAAAATAGTTTGCATATACAAATTATAATATAATCAATTTGAATTATTCTCAGATGGGGAGGGTGTAAAATATAACTTATGAAAATATTATTCACAAAAATAAAACCCCACAGCCCTCACTACATAAATGAATTTTTTGTCATACACATGAGAAATGTCTTACTTAGTGGCTGTGAAAAATGGTTGCAATTTATCTCCATGATGTTAGATCACCACTCTTAACTGCTTAGCATTAAATACAACTTTGATCAATACGTTTCCCATTTGATTTTTCTTCTAGTTTCTTTTTATGAACCTCTGTAGAAATAATATTTCAGAGAATATAAGTGTGCTAATCATTCCTATCATTCTGAGTACGTTTTGCAATCGATGTAGGGAAGACTGTGTTATATATGTACATTGTGTGTATTTTTGAGAGGTGTGTGCAAAACATCTCAGATTCAAAACGGGTGGTTCTGGCTACTCCACAAAGGATCCAAGCTTGGAAGGTAGGTTCAACCTTCACAGCAACATATATAAATACAGGTAGTCCTCAACTTACGACCACAATTGAGCCCAGAATTTCTGTTGCTAAGTGAAACATTTGTTAAGTGAGTTTTGCCCCATTTTATGGCTTTTCTTCCCACAGTTGTTAAGTGAATCACTGCAGTTGGTAAATTAGTAGTATGGTTGTTAAGCAAGTCTGGCTTCCCCATTGACTTTGCTTGTCAGTAGGTCACCAAAGGTGATCACATGACACCCCCCCACCCCCGCGGACACTGCAACCATCATAAATATGAACCACTTGCCAAGCATCTGAATTTTGATCTTGTGACTGTGGGGATGCTGCAACGGTCGTAAGTGTGAAAAACAATCATAAGTCACTTTTTTCAGTGCCGTTGTAACTTTGAACAGTCCCTAAATGAACTGTTGTAACTTGAGGACTACTTGTAACATAAAAATGATGCTGATTCGTGCAGTTTTTGGAGAAGGAGCTGTTTAGTAGGAACATTGTTGGAAGGAATGAAAAGGAGACAAAGCACATCTTAAAGGTAATGGGATAAGGGGAGCATGTGAAGGAATTGGATCGGCATATGTTGGACAAAGCTATTCGGATTTGTTTTCCGTGGGATCCCATCTGGCACGTCTGGTGGAGATGTCTAAGGAGGAGTCTTGCCCCAATACCTGGGAACAATTTGAACCTGTTGGGCCTGAGGAAATGGACAGAGGCCTTACTGCCATGAGCTCAGCCACCTGTTGTATTCCTAGAATAATGCAATTATCTTAAGCAGTTCAATAAAGTTTGGGGGGTTTTTTCCACAGGAAATATAAACTAACTTTTATCTAAATTGTTACTATTTTGTAATGACAGATTTTAACTTTTGTGACCTTCAAGGTTAGCATTTGGGGGAAAAAATGCAATGGAATGCAAGCTATCAGGTTTTTGGTTAACAAACTGGCCACAATTAGAAAGTCACTAGTTGATTAGTTTGGCATCATATCAGTGGCTTGGCTCCATTTCAGCCATTGTATTTTATTTTCTGTACTAGAGCCTGTCAGGGACATTTACAGTTGCAAGAAAAAGTATGTGAACCCCTTGGGATTACGTGGAGTTTTGCATGAATTGGTCATAAAATGTGCTCTGAACGTCATCTAAGTCACAACAATAGAAAAACACAGTCTGCTTAAAATAATACTACACAAACATTAGATGTTGCCATGGTTTAATTGAACATAACATGTAAACATTCACAGTGCAGGGAGGAAAAAGTATGTGAACCTTTGGACTTAATAACTGGTTGACCCTCCTTTGGCAGCAATAACCTCAACCAGAAGTTTCCT
>QLTV01003767.1:398056-409722 GCA_003457575.1 Thermophis baileyi | reverse complement strand
CTTTCCTTTCCTTTCCTTTCCTTTCCTTTCCTTTCCTTTCCTTTCCTTTCCTTTCCTTTCCTTTCCTTTCCTTTCCTTTCCTTTCCTTTCCTTTCCTTTCCTTTCCTTTCCTTTCCTTTCCTTTCCTTTCCTTTCCTTTCCTTTCCTTTCCTTTCCTTCCCTTTCCTTTCTTTGTCTTTCTTCTCTTTTCCTTTCCTTTCCTTCCCTTTCCTTTCCTTTCCTTCCCTTTCCTTTCCTTTCCTTTCCTTTCCTTTCCTTTCCTTTCCTTTCCTTTCCTTTCCTTTCCTTTCCTTTCCTTCCCCTTCCCTTCCCCTTCCCCTTTCCTTACTGTATCTTGCCTTGTCTTATGTCTCTTTCCTTCCTTCCTTCCTTCCTTCCTTCCTTCCTTCCTTCCTTCCTTCCTTCCTTCCTTCCTTCCTTCCTTCCTTCCTTCCTTCCTTCCTTCCTCTTCCTTCCTTCGTGCAGTTCCTGAGCTTCACCCTAACTAGGTCACCCCAAGGCATTTGAATTCCATTTTTGCCTGTCTGCAACCAACAGTCCTCGAGGCAAGGAGCAGGAAGAGCCAGCTGCCCCAAAGGATGCTGGGATAGTACATGCATGCGCGTGCGCGCGCACACACACACACACACACACACCTACACACACACACACACACACACACACACACACACACAGACCCCACCACACCACACGGGAAACTGCAGCCAGTCATGCCTTGCCGTGTTGCCCGGTGTCTCTTTTCTTGGTTAGAGGTTTGATTCTGTTTAATCCAGAGAGGAGGGCTACGTGGGTTGTGCCAACATGGCTGCTATCATAGCAGACAAATGTCACATTTGCTTTAAGTGTTTTTTTTTTTTTTTTTTTTTTGGGAAAAGGCTAATTTAAGTTTATTTCATTTCTCATACAAGAAGCATCTTCAGTTTTGACTGAAACTGCTTCTTGGATGAGAAGCAAAACGTCTTCCAGAGAAAAACCAAAGGAAGTCCAGTTACTTTTTGAAAAAGCACCTTTGGGACAGCCATGACCTGGATGACTGAGAATCTCTGTAAATGTTCAGCCTGATGGCTGCTGTTTTGGCTGGGAGGGCAATGTGCTATAGTGACTCCTTTGTTAGTATTACAAAAAGCTGGATAGGAATCCATACTTGGATGCCCTCAGATGAATTTAAGCCATTCTCTCTCTTTCAGCTCAACCCACCTCACAGAGTTGTTGTTGTGGACAGGGAAGTTGAACTAGGAGAATACTGGTTGGAAGTGCAGTCAATAACATAACACATTGATTAGTCCTTCAGGAAAGTGACAGGGTGGGTGGGGGGCAGGAGTGGCCACTAAGCTAAACTATTGTCCTGGGATGATATATCTGCTTTCCTTCCTCCCTTCCTTCCTTCCTTCCTTCGTTCCTTCCTTCCGCTTTGTCTGCATGGCTGTGATTGTCATCGTGCCTTCACACACACACACACACACACACACACACACACACCACACCACACCACACGGGAAACTGCAGCCAGTCATGCCTTGCCGTGTTGCCCGGTGTCTCTTTTCTTGGTTAGAGGTTTGATTCTGTTTAATCCAGAGAGGAGGGCTACGTGGGTTGTGCCAACATGGCTGCTATCATAGCAGACAAATGTCACATTTGCTTTAAGTGTTTTTTTTTTTTTTTTTTTTGGAGGAAAGGCCTAATCTAAGTAGATCAGCCAGCCTTTCCTGGCCAGGTTGCTTTCCAGGGTTGTGGTCTTCAAGTCCCAGAATACTTAGCGTCAGCCAGGAGGGCTGGGGAATTCTGGGAGCTAAGACCACTCATGTGCCCAAATTGGGGAAGAATGAATGGAACTCGGAGGGTTTGAGATGTGCATCAAAATGGCACCAAATGGTGAATTGTTTTTTTGAATCCTTGGCCTGGATGTTTCTAAGCGAAAGAGGTGGCCGGGAGAGAATAAAAATGGACATGTTGTCAATTTTGTAAGGTTGTGAGAGGCGATTACAGGCAGGTTTGGTCTTTTTATGACTATCTAGGCCTTCCCAGCTGTGCTTTCCAGCTGTTTTGTTCTAAATCTCCCAGAATTCCTTGCTTGCAATATGTGGCAGCCATATTGGCTTGGAATGCACAAAATGGCTGGAAGGCATCAGCTTGGGGAAATCTTCAATCCTTTTTTATTCAGGCTAAGAATGGATAGAATGGGAGCCTCTGAACTCCAGATCCCATCTTCCTTAGCTAGGGCCAGTGGTGATGGATGATGAGAGTTGTAGTATAGCAATATCTGGACTGCCCTAGTAAGGCTGGGGAATTCTGAGAGTTGAAGTGCACACAGCTTAAAGTTGCCAAGGTTGTAAAACACTGTTCTGTGATGGATGACGCATTCTTTCAACAGTGCAAGGAGGAAGCTAATATTTGAATTGCAAGCAGGTTTAATCCTATAAAACGTATTTGCCAAGTTTCGGTGCCGTTGTTCAAAACTCAAGGGGGGGAAAAATGTGGGGCAGTACGTTTTGCATTCCATTATTTAAGAGCTGGAATTTAGACTAGAGTTGAATCAAAGTCTTTCCTGTACAGTTTAGTCTTTGGCTTACGACCACAATTGAGGCCAAAATTTCTGTTGTTAAGTGAGACAGTTATTAAGTGAGTTTTGCCCCATTTTACGACCTTTCTTGCCACAGTTGTTAAGTGAATTGGTGCAGTTGTTATACGAGTTACCTGGTGGTTAAGTGAATCTGGCATATCAGAAGGTCGCAAAAGGGGATCTTGTGACCCCGGGACACTGCAACCGTCACAAATATGAAATCAGTTGTCAAGCATCTGAATTTTGTTCATGTGAACATGGGGGTGTTGCAACGGTTGTAAGTGAGAAAAACGGTCATAAGTCACTTTTTTCAATGCCATTGTAACTTTGAACGATCACTTAAAGAACCATATTAAGTCAAGGACTACCTATAGTATTAGCGACATCTGGACTGCCCTAGGTTGCAGGAACAGTTGCAGGAACTGGGCATGGCTAGTCTAGTGAGGAGAAGGACCAGAGGAGCAGGGGTGGGTTCTAACTTACCTCGCTGCCGGTTCGCTTCCTCCCGTGCCGCGTGGCCACGCCGCGTGGGCGCTTGCTTCCTTCGCGTGTGCGCACATGCGCAGTGCCGAAAAATCAGAAAAAAATTCCAAAAATAAAAAATAAAAACCGAAAACAAGATGGCGACGCATGCGCAGTGCCGGAAACTCGGCTTCTGCGCATGCGCAGAAGAAAAAAAACCTGGAAAAATATTCCCCCCCCCAAAAAATAATAAAAAAAAATTCAACATTTTTTTTTTAAAAAAGATGGCAGCACCTACGGACCGGCACCGACCGAACCGGATCTGTGACATCACTGTGACATCACCAGCGGGTCGCTACCGGTTCGGGTGATCCGGTCCAACCAGGAGGAACCCACCTCTGCAGGGGAGACATGATAGCAGTCTTCCAATATTTGAGGGGCTGCCACAGAGAAGAGGGGGGGTCAAGCTATTTTCCAAGGCACCCAAAGGCCAGACAAGGAATAATGGATGGAAACTGAACAACCTGGAAATAAGGAGAAATTTTCTGACAGTGAGAATAATCAACCAATGGAACAGAAGTTGCCTTCAGAAGTTTGTGGGAGCTTCATCGCTGGAAGCTTTCAAGAAGAGACTGGGCTGCCATCTGTCAGAAATGGTATAAGGTCTCCTGCTTGATCAGGGGGTTGGACTTCCAAGGTCCCTTCCACCTCTATTATTCTATGTTCTATGTCCTCAGATCATTACTGTACTAATTTGAAACACCACCTCCTCTGTCATTATTTCTTCTTCTTCTTCTTCTTCTTCTTCTTCTTCTTCTTCTTCTTCTTCTTCTTCTTCTTCTTCTTCTTCTTCTTCTTCTTCTTCTTCTTCTTCTTCTTCTTCTTCTTCTTCTTCTTCTTCTTCTTCTTCTTCTTCTCCTTCTCCTCCTCCTCCTCCTCCTCCTCCTCCTCCTCCTCCTCCTCCTCCTGCTCCTGCTCCTGCTCCTGCTCCTGCTCCTGCTCCTGCTCCCGCTCCAGTGTTCTAATATTTGAGGGGCTGCGACAGAGAGGAGGGGGTCAACCGAACCAGGAGGAACCCACCTCTGCAGGGGAGACATGATAGCAGTCTTCCAATATTTGAGGGGCTGTGACAGAGAGGAGGGGGTCAACCTATTTTCCAAGGCACCCGAAGGCCAGACAAGGAATAATGGATGGAAACTGATCAAGGAGAGATTCAACCTGGAAATAAGGAGAAGTTTTCTGACAGCAAGAGCTATCAACCAATAGAACAGCCTGCCTTCAGAAGTTGTGGAAGCTTCATCCCTGGAAGCTTTCAAGAAGAGATTGGACTGCCATTTGTCAGAGATGGTGTAGGGTCTCCTGCTTGAGCAGGGGGTTGGACTAGATGACCTACAAGGTCCTTTCCAAATACAACGTTGTCTAAGCAGGGCTTAGGTAGTGCCTTGTGGTGGATTATGCCTTCTTTCAACACTGCAAGGAGGAAGCTAATATTTGAATTGCAAGCAGAGTGAACCCTATAAAACGTATTGGCCGAGTTTCAGTGCCGTTGTTCAAAACTCAAGGGGAAAAAAATGTGGGGCAGGGCCTTTATTACAGTCCTCGACTTACAACAGTTTGTTTAGTGACCGTTCAAACTTACAACTGGAAAATGTGACTTTTGATTATTTTTTCACACTTACAACTGTTGCAGCATCCTCATGGTCACCTGATCAAAATTCCGATGCTTGGCAAGTGGTTCATATTTATGACGGTTGCAGTGTCCCGGGGTCATGTGATCCCCTTTGGCGACCTTCTGATGTACAAAGTCAATGTGGAAGCCAGATTCACTTAACCACCGTGTTTCACTTAATAATCCTCGCAAGAAAGGTCATAAAACGGGGCACGACTCACTTAACAAATGTCTCACTTAGCAGAAATAGCAATAACTGGCAAATAACTTACAGACAAGTAGTCCTCGACTTACAACCTTCATTTAATAACTGTTCAAAATTACAATGGCACTGAAAAAAAGTGACTTATGACCACTTCTCATACTTTAGGACCATTGAAGCATTTCCCCAGTCACATAACCCAAAGGTGCTTTTTCAAATGGCAGCTGGACTTTGGTTTTCCTTGAAGAGGTTTCACTTCTTATCCAAAAAGCTTCTTCAGTTCTTCATCACTACAGCTTCTTCTTCAGAACTGAAGAACTGAAGAAGAATAACAGAAATTTTGGCCTCCATTGTGGTCGTAAGTCAAGGACTACCTGTTTTTAAGAGTTGGAATGTAGAGTAGAATTGTAACCAAATCTTTCCTGTATTGTTAAGACAGTGAAATCCCGTTTTGGTCTGTTGGGACAAGATCTGAACTGGGGGATAGTTGTGTAATTGTAATGAAAATAAATAAATAAATAAATAAATAAATAAATACATTTAATAACCAATAAAAGGAATAAAAAGAGAAGTTCTGAAGCCCAAGTAGTACAAATTTAGGTTGTTTCTCTGCCCATCAGCTTTGCAGATCAGGCCTCCTGGTTCCCGATGGTGACACTAGCTTAATTATAGGTTGGCAATTAAGTGCAATTTACTAAGTGGGTCTACTTAGAAGGAGGTTGGAGTTCAGGAGTGCTTAAAGAGAGGATTTGGGTTGTAAAATTAGACACTCGTTCGCAAACAGCTCATAACCATCTGAACCATCTCTTTATTTTCTTATTAAATGTGATTTACTGGCTGGGTCACGGATCCCTCTAATCTAGGGATGGGCAGCCTTTCGGTATTCATCGTTTCTTTATTCTGGTTGATTTTAGGAAAAGAAGGATCTCACACACACAAACACATTTTTTAAAAAGTTTGATAAGTCTATTTTACCACTTGTAGCAGAGTTTTCTAATTTTCTCTTTAAAATGAAAGAGAGCTGTGGCAGTGACTTTTGGAAGCGATGTTCAGAGAAAGTTGGTGGCCCCTAAAGAAGATTCTTATTGCTATGTAAAATCATGTTTTGTTTTTAACCATAGTTTGTGAAACTGATAAAGGTGGGATTATGTTATGCACATCACAATGGATGGGTTCAGAGGTGGGTTCCTCCCGGTTCGGACCGGTTCTATAGAACCGGTAGTAACTTGGCGGCCTGGGTTGCTAGAACCGGCAGCGACCCAGGCCTGCCACACCCCCAAACCGGTTCTTTCGGCAGCACCATAGGCGCCGCCATCTTGTTTTTTGCTTCTGCACATACGCAGAAGCTTTTTTAAAGCACTGCGTATGTGCGAAGCGTGCGTGCAACCGCGCGGCGCGACACTGAGCGAACTGGCAGCGAAGAAAACCAGAACCCACCCCTGGATGGGTTGATAGTTTAAGCCTAAAGCAAATAACCACATGATATCAGCTATGAATTCAATAAATGATTATTATTTTGTTTTTTTTCCTTCTCATTCTGTGTTATAATTTGATCATTTCTCCAAATAGCTTACAGGTAGTCCTTGACTTACAGCCATTCGTTTAACGGCCATTTGAAGTTACAACAGCACTGAAAAAGGTGACAAATCCTCACATTTACGACTGTTGCAGCATCCCCCGAGTCACATCAACGAAACCTGGGTGCTTGGCAACTGTCATGTGTTTACAGCGTTCCAAGATCCTGCGATTGCCATTTCTAGCCTTCCCAGCTAGCTTCTGACATTTGCAGGGATTCGCTTAACAACTATGGCAAAAAGGGTCATAAAATTGGATGTGACTCGCTTAAAAACCGCCTTGCTTAGCAATGAAAATTCTGGACTTACTTGTGGTCGCAGTTGTTAAGTAAATCACATGGTTGTTGTTACACAGATCATGCTTTTCCCATTGACTTTGCTTGCCGGAAGCTGGCTGGGAAGGTTTGCAAATGGTAATCACATGACCCCGGGATGCTGCAACCGTTGTAAATACCTACTGGTTGGCAAGTGCCAGAATTTTGAACTTGTGACCATAGGAATGTTGTGATGGTCATAAGTGCGAGGAATGGTCGTAAGTCAGTTTTTTCAGTGCCATTGTAACTTTGAATAGTCAAGGACTACCTGTAGTTATTTAAGCTCATTCTGGAAAAGAGATTCCCCAGTGTTGGAAGAAATATCCAGGTCCAATTTCAAGCTGGGAGAAAGGCACTGGAGACAAAATGGAGGCTGGAGGCTGATTGGAAAGAGGGTTCATTTATTGATGAAGTAGAACCACCAAGCACATGTAATTCTGGGCAGCTGACCACGTGGAGTTGAGAGTGGGTGGCTTTTATATCTTCTCTTGGGCTTTGCACTTGAACTTCCTCTTCCTATGCAAGAACATGTATTCTATTGGCTGTTGTAGGGGTCATAGCTGGCTCTGCAGGTTGTCTGAGCTAAGTTTGGTTGAAGTTTGGAGGGTGATGCAATGTCTTTAGGAGATTGTGCAATGTGGTGAGCTCTGCTGCTAGATGGTAGTGGGTTAATCCTATTATGTCCTGAAGGGTCGTGTCTTAATCCCATCATCCTGGAGCTGAAGGTCTTTTGTTTTGTAGGTAGGCTGGCCCAGTCTTTCTCAATGGGCACAAAATTTCTGCTGGGAGCTATTAAGAAAGGTGGGGTCTGCTTTCCAAGGGCATGTTTCTCCATTCCTCCTTTAGGGAAATATAATATTCTGCCTTTTTAATATTTCCTAAAATATGTTAAGGAATTGTGCAGAGTAACCTCTGGGCCCTGAAGGTTTGCACAGTTCACCGTAATGTTGCAGTAGATATAAGTAATGGTTCAGTCAATAAACAGATACGTTAAAGTGTATAAAAGTAGTTTATTTAAAGAGATAGCACAGTCCAAATAACAGTCCGAATCATTCACGTTCAATCAGTCAGTGTTCAGAAGTACAGTAGTCTTCTTACCAGCCTTTCTTTGTCTTAATCAGAAAAAAAAGATTTCAGCTTTTAACACTATCACAGATAGTAAGCTACAGAGCTTACTCTCAGACACGAAGTCACTTAAGCAATGAATCAGCAGAAGAGAGAGAACTAACCATGTTCTCTAGCTCCCTCTTATGGCCGTTACTGCCAGTCAGAATGCACCAATGCATTTAAAGCAATATTACATATATACATTTAAACAGTGATTTGTGGCTTGTTTATATTAACCAACCCAACTGTTTGGACAGAGTCCTAACAAAATATTTCATTCTTCTAGGAGAGGGGTGGGTGCTAACTTTCTCCACCAGTAAAAAGGATTATGAAACGATCTTAACCATAAAAAATGATCTCATTGATCTCAGGATGTATCAGGCATGAAAAAATCAGGACCACACATTAAGTTTCAGTTAACATAATTTATTGCCAGGGGTGGGTTCCACTTACCTTCCCTACCGGTTCACATCGCGACGGAAGTGCGCGTTTTGCACGCGCGCCGACATCACGTCGGGGAAATGACCATCTGCACATGCGCAGAGGGTTTTTTGCCAGCCGCAGCGACCGGAGAACCGGTTCAGGGGCGTGGACAGCCGGCCATCGCTGCCGGTTCGGCGAGCGGGTGCAAATTTCCGCCACCGGTACGGGAGAACTGGTCCGAAGCGGCAGCAACCCACCACTGTTTATTGCTCATGTCTATAGACAAAAAACTAGTCAACTCATGGTCAGCACAAAATTGATGCTAAATAAGAGTTAACGGAATTCAAGAGGAGTTGGACTTAGACCATTTGTGGGAACATAACGATTCTAGGCCAATTCCTCTCTTGACTCCACCCCAAATTCCGCGCCTTGCCTGTCCTTCTACAGCAGGGGTGTCAAACTCGATTTCATTGAGGGCCGCATCAGGGTTGTGTTTGACCTCAGGGGGCCGGGGTGGGTGTGGCCAGGGTGGGCGTGGCCAGCTTGACGTCACTTGTGTCGGGGCGGTCTGTGGTGGCCCGAGTGCTCTGCCAGCTAAAACGGCCTCCCAAGCTCAGTTTTCAGCTGCGACGGCCTCCTGCCGTGTCCCCCCCCGAGCTCCGTTTTTGCTGGCAGAGGGCGGCAGGAGGCTGTTGCAGCCGAAAACGGAGCCTGGGAGGGCTGCGCGCAGCCCCCCCCCCGAGCTCAGTTTTCACTGACAGAGGCACCATGGGCCAGTCCTTTGCTATTTCTAGGGCAGCCCCACGGGCCAGATCTAAGCCGGATCCGGCCCATGGGCCTTGAGTTTGACACCCCTGTTCTGCACAGGAAGGAGGTGTTTTTTTTAGGACTGGACTATTTTACCGAGGTACCTAAATACATAACATACTAATATTCTCTCTCTTCTGATATTAACAGGCCTGAATCCCGATTATGGACCACGATGCTCCTGCTGGGAACCTGCCTGCTTTACTGCGCCAGGGTCCTAATGCCCATCTGTGTGGTCACCATGAGCTCTCACTTTGACTGGGACAAGAAACAATCCGGAATTGTGTTGAGCAGCTTCTTTTGGGGTTACTGCCTGACTCAAGTTGTTGGAGGCCACTTGAGTGACCAGTATGGACAATATTACATTAAATCAGGGGTGTCAAACTCGATTTCATTGAGGGCCGCATCAGGGTTGTGTTTGATCTTGGGGGGGGCAGGGGGCGTGGCCAGCTCAACGTTGCTCGTGTCGAGGGCACCTGTGGTGGCCCGAGTGCTTTGCCAGTGAAAATGGGCTCCCAAGCTCCGTTTCTGGCTGGGACGGCCTCCTGCAATTCTCTGCCAAGAAAATTTTTGCTGGCAGAGGCACCTTCACTGTTTCCAGGGCAACGCCGCGGGCCAGATCTAATCACCCCGCGGTCCAGATCCAGCCCACGGGCCTTGGGTTTGACACCGCTGCATTAAATGGTCTTAGCACTGCTTTGGCACCAAAGAACTTATTTATTTATTTATTTTATCATTATTCAACATTCGATAAAAATAATATTCAGTCATTCATTAACGACAGGAATAAGGATTGTGCCACTCGCCTTTCAATGAAACGTGGATCAATTTGCATTATGGATAAGAATTCGAATTCTCCCTTTCATTGTTTCTTTATCATCTTCGTGGCCATCATCTAATTTATTTTATTGACCCATTACAGCCCATTACAAAACCTCATAGACTATCAGCAATTACATATTTCTCACTGAAGCCAAATGTCTGTGGAGAATCTCAATCAACCAGGTCTTCTTGGTTTTTCTCCTTTGAAAAAGTTCTGAAGTGAAAAAGCTTCTTAGACAAGAAGCAAAATGTTTTCAAAGGGAAAAAAAAACAAACCCAAGAAAGTCCAATTGCTTTTTGAAAAAAGCACCTTTAATTTATTGAAGTCAACTCTTGAATGCTTTCAGATATGCAGTTCCACTGCATGTCAAACACCAAATATTCTGCATAATATCCGTGCATCATGACCGTCTCTTGAAGAGATAAACCTGGTTTCTTAAAAATAACCCTGTAGGTGGAATGGCACTTAAAATAATGCAAGCAAATTTTCCTTTGGAAGGGATTAATCCCATGCTTAAACCATGGCAGGCAAAGGAAATTCCTTCTGTGAGAATTTTGGTGCATGCACCTTGTCTATGGAGATTCTCAGTCATCCAGGACATGGTTGTCCCAAAGGTGCTTTTTTCAAGAGGCAATGGGACTTTCTGGTTTTTCTTTGAAGACATTTCGCTTCTCATCCAAAAAGCTTCTTCAGCTCTGCACACACCTTGCGTCATGCCCATTTACTGTTTTCAACCTCTGCTTCATGCACTAAACGAAGGGTCTCCAAACCTGGCAATTTTCAGACTTCTGGACTTCAACTCCCAGAATTCCCTAGCCAGCCGTAGAATTCTGGGAGTTGAAGTCCACAAGTCTTCAAGTGGCCAGGTTCGGGAGACCCCTGTCCTGGAGGAAGGGTCAACAAGCAATTTTGGTGTGCAGAAAACACTCTTGCTGATCAACGTCCTAATTGTCTTTCAGGATAGGAGGAGAGAAAGTCCTCCTCCTCTCTGCATCGGCCTGGGGATCCATCACCGCCATCACGCCCTTGCTCATTTCCTCAAGCTCCGCCCACCTGACTCTGATGACCTTCACTCGCTTCCTTATGGGACTATTGCAAGGTGAGACAATCTGTTTCCAAACGCTTGACTCACTTGCGAAATTGGAATAATGGGGACTTTATTATTATTATGAGGACCCAGATTGTTGGGGGCAATAGGCTGACTCTATAAACCGCTTAGAGAGGGCTGTAAAGCACTGTGAAGCAGTATATAAGTCTAAGTGCTATTGCTATTTCACACTCATAAGGATAACGTAATATTTTTAATTCGCTGCATTGCCAAGCTTGGCTACGGTAGAAGTCTGTTGCCACAGGAAAATGATATAGGTAGTCCTCGACTTACGACCACAACTGAGCCCCAAATTTCCATTGCTAAGCGAGACAGTTGTTAAGTGGGGTTTGTCCCGTTTTACGACCTTTCTTGCTGTAGTTGTTAAGTGAATCACTGTGATTGTTAAGCTATTAAGGGATTCTGACTTCCCCATTGACTTTGCTTGTCAGAAGGTCGCAAAAAGAGATAGCAATAGCGTAAAAAATAATGAATTATAAAAAAATAGGTCTCTTCTTATTATTTTAGTTCCTATAGATGAGTGGAGCGTTTCATTTCAGAGCAATAATAGCAGTAGCACTGAGACTTATATACTGCTTCACAATGCTTTACAGACCCTCTCTAAGCGCTTTACACAG
>QLTV01003767.1:343134-359652 GCA_003457575.1 Thermophis baileyi | reverse complement strand
GACTTTCTGGAAACAAAGAAAATCAAGTTGCCTCTTGAAAAAGGCACCTTTGGGACAACCATGACCTGGATGACTGAAGAATCCCCATAGACAAGAGACTCTTGTGCTCAGTGAACTGACAAAGCACAGTTTCCCACCCAGGAGAAGCAATCATTAGATCCTTTTGCACCACTTAAAGATGCCAGCTGGTCTCACTCACCTCACAAGATATCCTTAGGTAATCATCCAGATTTAAGGAAAGATCACATGCCCTTAGAAAGGCAGTAAAAAAAATCAGACAGAATGCCAAGCTTGCATCCTGCCTCTCAGCCATTTCTTCTATGGCTATGCCAACCCTTTCTGTAAATAGCTGTTCCAGCCGTGGTGGAAGTATACTCCAAAACGCTTAAAACAACCCTTTAAAAATCTTTAAGAAAGTCAAGCCCCAGGAATAAAAGTACCACAAAAAACTCCGGGGGGGGGGGGACGGGGGACTCCGGAGAAGCTTAGTCTACAGACAGAAAGTCTGGGTGTAAGGCTTACAATGTAACAAGCTTAACCCAGAGGCAGTTTGTGAAAACACTTAAAGCAGCAGGACAATTAAGACAAGGATTAGGCTAGAAATACAGGCATACCAGAATGTTTCCTTCCTGCCTCCCTTGAAGGATTAGCCCTGTAAAGTGGGAAAAGATTTCTTCCAACAACCGGTTCTCCAAACTGCTCAGAAAATTAACATCCGGTTCAGGAGAACCGGTGCGAACCAGTAGCAGCCCACCTCTGCTCTGTCAGCGAAAACTGAGCTCGGGAGGGCTGTGCGCAGGCCTCCCGGCAGAGGTGGGTTCCTCCCGGTTCGGACCGGTTCGCCCGAACTGGTAGCGACCCGCTGGTGACATCACGATGATGTCACGGATCCGGTTCGGTCAGTGCCAGTCCGTGGGTGCCGCCATCTTTTTTTAAAAAAATTTTTAAATTTTTTTTTTTGAAAAAAAAGTTTTTTGGATTTTTTCCCGGGTTTTTTTTCTTCAGCCCATGCGCAGAAGCCGAGTTTCCGGCACTGCGCATGCGTCGCCATCTTGTTTTTGGCTTTTTTGGGGGGGGGGATTTTTTTGCACTGCGGCGCGGAAGGAAGCGAACCGGCAGCAAGGTAAGTTAGAACCGACCCCTGCCTCCCGGGCTCCGTTTTTGACCGCGACGGCCTCTTGTAGCCCTCTGCTAGTGAAAACGGAGCTCGGGGGGGGAGGAAGGAAGGAAGGAAGGAAGGAAGGAAGGAAGGAAGGAAGGAAGGAAGGAAGGAGATTATAATGAGAAGGAGGGAGGTTCTGAAGGAAGTCCTGCCTTAGCACTTGGCCACCACAGGTGCCCCCAACACTAGTGATGTCGAGCTGGCCACGCCCACCCTGGCCACACACACACATACACAGCCCTCCTGAGGTCAAAAACAACCCTGATGCAGCCCTCAATGAAATCGAGTTTGACACCCCTGTTCTAGTCCAATCCACTGCTCAAGAAACTCTAAATTACTTTGAATGCAACAGATTCGTCTGTTACTTTGGGGTAATGTCAACATAGATGCTTAGCTTGCTTCGGAAGTCTGCTAAGCAGGGATCCATTAAATTGTGGTTTCCTTCTTACTAAAATAACTCGTCCCATTATAATCAATTAATTTTGCTTTGAATGCCAAACAACAATCCATTTGCTGATTTCAAACAGAATTATATCTGGGTGTCAGTGGTCAGTTACAATGCATTTAAGCAGAAATGAGTAAAAGCAAATCTTTTTGCAAATGCCAGCAGAGGGAGCTGTAAGATGTGAATTGTCCGAAGATGCTTGTCTTTATGCTTGAAAAGGCTGTTTAAAAGCAGCTGCTGACAGAATTCAGGGTCGTTCTCACTTCTTCAATTTTAATTCCTACTCAGAATTGCAAAGGTTCTTCCTTTATAATATTCTATGTGGGGTCTATTAACGCTGCTGTGAGTAGAGCTTCTTGGTTTAATTGATGTTTTTTAAATTGTCTCGGATAGGTTGTTGCGCATTTTGTTAAAAGCGATGATCTGCAAGCATTCCCAAGTATAATGTAAAAATTCACAGGCTTCTACGGATCAGACGAACTACCTTTTCGCAGATTTGAGTCCAACTGTTAGCAGGCTTTGGCCGTGCTTTCTTTTTAAGCTCAGGAAAAAAAATCAGCTCTTATTTTAAGTATTGGTTCCATCTTAACTCCTTTGTGTGCCTTTCCTTTGTTGTTATTTTTTCTTTCTCTTTTTTCTTATTATTTTTCATTCTTGTTCTGATCTGGGATCACAGTAATAAATGAACGAATGAGCACAGCTTTTACCCATTTGCTTTGGCTAGGGGCAGTGGTAATGGTAGTAATATGCTTGTTCGTTTTTGGAGCATGTAGTGACCGTTCGAAGTTATACAGACTCACCCTTCCCCCCAAAAAAAGTATTTACAACCTGAGGAGAAGGAATGGCAAAACGTGGGGGTGGAGTTAAAAGAGGGTTCAGCCTAGAATCCTCACATAGCCACAAGCGAAAGTCCGTAGGGATTCTAGGTTGATCTTTCTTTTAATTCCACCCCCAAGTTCTATGACTTCTTCTCCTATTGGCTTTGAAGCCCCAATGGCCGCCTCTTCCTGTGGTCATGTGATTGCATTTTGGGCACTTGGCAACCAGCCTGCATTTACACCATTTGCCATATCATGTGGGTTACAGGACCACAATTGACAACTATTATTTTGCCAGATACTGGCATTTACTTTCAGTTTCTCGTAAAACCGTCTATTGGCTAAAATGGTTTTGCTTAATGACTGCTGCTTTCACTTAATGACCCAGAGGTGGGTTCCTGCCAGTTTGGACCGGTACTATAGAACCGGTAGTAAAAATAGGGACTGGTTCTCCAAACCGGCAGCAACGGCAGCCTGGCCACGCCCCCGAGCCGGTTCTTTCGGCGGCGCCATAGGCGGCGCCATCTTGTTTTTTGCTTCTGCGCATGCGCAGAAGCTTTGTTTTAGCACTGCACATGCGCACCCGCGCGGCACGCCACTGAGCGAACCGGCAGCGACGAAAACCGGAACCCACCCCTGTAATGACCCTGTATTTGCTAGGCAAGCACAGCATTCACTTATCAACCATTGCAAATAAAGTCATAAATCGGGTGCAATTACATGGCAACCCACTTAACAACTGGCACAATTTATGACCATAATTCCAGGCTCAATTATGGTCATAAATCAAGGACTACCTGCAGATGAGATATAGTATACCATCCACCAATAGTCCATGTTGTTAGGACTGAAACTTTCTGTACTGGCCCTCTTCTAGTTGATTATGACAATCCAAACTTTCCATAAACATTGTCCCTTTTTGCTAATTGACTTATTTTGTCTTACATGATTGTGGTTTTTAATATTATGTTTTGTTGTTAGCTGCCCAGGTTTGTTTTGAATTGCATTGGATTATAAATGCTGTCAAATCATCCTCCTCCTCTTTTTCCTCCTCCTTCTTTCTGCAATTTGAAAAAAATCAAGATATGTACAGAGGGATATGTAAAAGAGAGAAAGAAAGAAAGAAAGAAAGAAAGAAAGAAAGAAAGAAAGAAAGAAAGAAAGGACTGAAAATAGATGATAGATAGATAGATAGATAGATAGATAGATAGATAGATAGATAGATGAAAGAAAGAAAGAAAGAAAGAAAGAAAGAAAGAAAAGAAAGAAATAGGGAGGGAGGGAGGCAGGCAGGAAGGATAATAAAGAGAAAGAAGAAAGAAGGAAAGAAAGAAAGAAAGAAAGAAAAAGGGAGAGAAAGAAAGAAAGAAAAAAGAAAGAAAGAAAGGAAAAAAGATCAGGAAGGAAGAAAGAAAGGAAGGAATTCATTTCCTCTTTCTCCTTAGACCATGAACACCAAATTCTATAACCCTGTGGGGCCAATCAATTCACAAATGTTACTTTGCCTGCAAAACATCATCATGTCACTAAAATAATGCTTGTAAAGAAAGAAAGAAGGAAGGAAGGAAGGAAGGAAAGAAAGAAAGAAAGAAAGAAAGAAAGAGAAATAGGGAGGGAGGATAATGAAGAGAAAGAAAAGGAAGGAAAGAAAGAAAGAAAGAAAGAAAGGAAGGAAGGAAGGATGATATCATTTTTGTATTTATCATTAGCATTACCAGTACATTAAAAGCATTAATATTTCAATTCATAATGCTCTAAACATGCATAACTGGATCGTTTCAGAACAGAGAATGTCTACAGTGGTTCCTTACTTCAATTATTTCAAGGACAAATTGTGTTCAGCCTCTTATCCTAAATACACACCAGTACACGCATTTCTCCACCCACACATCTCGTGCTACTTGAAGGATGCTCAGATGAGTCAATGAGGGTCGCCTTCAGGGATACCTGTCCAAGGCCATTAAGACAGGATGTTTCACTTGAACACGGCCAATTTACTATCACTAGAGCTTTGCCTGTTGATCAGGTGTTCTAAGACTTTCTTTTAACTAAAAGGTTTTGCGGTCTGGAAAATGTGAACATCCACCCCCTACCCCCCACCCCCTGTGTTAAGCCACCAAGAAGACATAGAGACATTCTTAATATTAACATGAATACATAATAATACATAACTGAGAACCAGTTTGGTCTAAGGGTCAAGGCACCAGGCTAGAAAGTGGGAGATGTGAATTCTAGCCCCACTTTAGGCATGAAAGCCAGCTGGATGACTTGGGCCAATCATCCAGGAGATTGTGAGTTCTAATCCTACCTTAGGCATGAAGACTGATTGTGTGATTTTGGGCCAATCACCAGGAGACTGTGAGTTCTAGTCCCGCCTTAGGCATGAAAGCCGACTGGGTGACTTTGGGCCCGTCACTCTCACAGCCCAACCTACTTCACAGGGTTGTTGTGAGGAAAATAGGAGGAGGAAAGTGTGTTGGATATGGTTGCCGCCTCGAGTTATTTGTAAAAATAATAAAGGCAGGATACATATAAACAAATGCACAAATAAAAATGTTTTTAACAGGAATTGCATGGTCAATTAAAGGTGTTGCTCACCTTATGTCATTCACAGCTCTGAAGTCTGAGAGAAAGCCGGTAGAGAGGAAAAAAAAAAACCAAAAAAAAAAAAAAAACCACCGGAGACAGTGGCAAAATACATGTGTAACAATTAACCATGTTATGACTTTCTATATACTAGATATTTATAAAGCTACTAAGAGCCTGTCTTGCATTCTCATTAATAGAAAACAGGAAAGCGTTGATGTGGGATTTTTCATGGTTACCTTTTAAGCTCATTGCAGCTGTTAACTTCCTTTCATTTCCACTCTCCAGTGTATGGCTGTTATCAGAAGGTAGGTGGACAAGAACTCTGTCATGTAAAGAGTCTACCAGGGCTTTCAAACAAATAATGTGCTTCCATAGTTTGGAACCAAATGCTTCCCCTAAAAATGTATTCGTGCAGAAATTTTAGAGCTATTGTCAGCAAACTTTAAGGTGAAAGGTGAAAGGACTTTAGAATAACAGAGCTGGAAGGGACCTTGTAGGTCATCTAGTCCAACCCCCTGCTCAAGCAGGAGACCCTATACCATTTCTGACAGATGGCTGTCCAGTCTCTTCTTGAAAGCCTCCAGTGATGGAGCTCCCACAACTTCTGAAGGCAACTTCTGTTCCATTGGTTGATTGTTCTCACTGTCAGGAAATTTCTCCTTATTTCCAGGTTGAATCTCTCCTTGATCAGTTTCCATCCATTGTTCCTTGTCTGGCCTTCGGGTGCCTTGGAAAATAGCTTGACCCCCTCCTCTCTGTGGCAGCCCCTCAAATATTGGGACACTGCTATCATGTCTCCCCTGGTCCTTCTCTTCACTAGACTAGACATACCCAGTTCCTGCAACCGTTCATCGTATGTTTTAGTCTCCAGGCCCCTAATCATCTTTGTTGCTCTTCTCTGCACTCTTTCTAGCTGGTTAGGAGCACTGAAATTCAGTTTAGTACAGGAGTGTCAAACTCAGAGTGCAGAGAAGAGTGCAGAGTGCAGAGAAGAGCAACAAAGATGATTAGGGGACTGGAGGCTAAAACATATGAAGAACGGTTGCAGGAACTGGGCATGGCTAGTTTAATGAAAAGAAGGACTAGGGGAGACATGATAGCAGTGTTCCAATATCTCAGGGGTTGCCACAAAGAAGAGGGAGTGAAGCTATTCTCCAAAGCACCTGAGGGCAGAACAAGAAGCAATGGGTGGAAACTAATCAAGGAGAGAAGCAACTTAGAACTAAGGAGAAATTTCCTGACAGAACAATTAATCAGTGGAACAACTTGCCTCCAGAAGTTGTGAATGCTCCAACATTGGAAGTTTTTAAGAAGATGTTGGATAACCATTTATCTGAAGTGGTGTAGGGTTTCCTGCCTAAGCAGGGGGTTGGACTAGAAGACCTCCAAGGTCCCTTCCAACTCTGTTATTCTATTCTATTCTATTCATGGCATCACGGCGTCATCACATGACGTATCACAACTTTTCCCCCCTTTGCTAAACCAGGTGTGGGCGTGGCCAGTGCGTGACCCATCCGGCCCATGGGCCATGAGTTTGACAGTCCTGGTTTAGTACAATATTGTTGTTACGCTCTGCGAGATAGAACAAGAACATAGAATCATATGGCTGGAAGGGACTGGGAGGTCTTCTAGAATCTAGTCCAACCCCCTGCTCAAGGCAGAAGACCTTATATCATCCTGAACAAATGGTTTGTCCTGTCTATTTTGGAAAATATCCAGCGATGGAGCACCCACTACTCCTGGAGCCAAGCTATTCCACTGATTCATTGTTCTCATTGTCACAAAATTTCTCCTAGGTTGGATCACTCTTTAACAAGCTCCCATCCATTACTTCTTGTCCTGCCCTCTGGTGCTTTGGAGAAAACGTCAATCTCCTCTTCTCTGTGACAGGCCCTCAAGTACTGGAAGACAGTTATCATGTCACCCCTAGTCCTTCGATAGGGTATTTCTACCTAGCTCCCTCAACTGTTTATCATATGATTTAGCCTCCAGATGCTTTATCACAGTGGTGTCAAACTCAAGGCCCACGGGCCGGACCTGGCCCGCACGGTGCTTAGATCTGGCCTGCGGGGCCACCCTGGAAACAGCGAAGGACCAGCCCGCGGTGCCTCTGCCAGCGAAAATGGAGCTGTTTTTACTGGCAGAGGGTTGCAGGAGGCCGTTGCAGCCGGAAATGGAGCTTGGGAGCCTGTTTTCGCTGGCAGAGCGCTCGGGCCGCCACAGGCGCCCCCAACACGAGTGATGTCGAGCTGGCCATGCCCACCCTGGCCACACCCACCCCAGCCCCCCCGAGTTCGACACCCCTGCCTTATCGTTTTTGTTGCTCTTCTCTGTACTCAGCATCCTTTTTGTATCATGGTGACCAGAGCTGGATGCAGTGTTCAAAATGCCGGATCACTAGTGCAGTATAAAGCGGTACTGTCACTTCTCATGATCTTGATGCTATCCCTTGGTTGATGCAGCCCAGGATTGTGCTGGCTTTTTTGGCAGCTGCAGCACACTGCTGGCTCATACTTAAGTGGTGGTCCACTAGGACAAGTAGATACCTCTAGTTATGATCTGTGCAGACCAGTGGATGAATATTGACTGACTCAAAACTCATCACCATGAACCTTGATCTCCCTTGCTGGTTTCTCCATCTAGAATCCAACCAGTTGTTTCTCCAAATCACGTTTGTGTTTACACCAGTGGTGTCAAACTCGATTTCATTGAGGGCCACATCAGGGTTGTGTTTGACCTTGGGGACCCTGGGAGGGTTTGTGGCCAGGGTGGGCATGGCCAGCTCAATAGCAATAGCAATAGCAATAGCACTTAGACTTATATACCGCTTTACAGTGCTTTACAGCCCTCTCTAAGCGGTTTACAGAGTCAGCATATTGCCCCCAACAATTTGGGTCCTCATTTTACCTACCTAGGAAGGATGGAAGGCTGAGTCAGCCTTGAGCCGGTGAGATTTGAACCGCCGAACTGCAGCTAGCAGTCAGCTGAAGTAGCCTGCAGTACTGCACTCTAACCACTGCGCCACCTCGGCTCTTCAATGTCACTTGTGTCGGTGCCTGTGGTGGCCCGAGACCTCTGCCAGCGAAAACGGGCTCCTGAGCTCCATTTTTGGCTGTGACGGCCTCCTGCAACCTTCTGCCAGCAAAAATGGAGCTCGGGAGCCTGCACACAGCCCTCCCGAGCTCTATTTTCACTGGCAGAGGCACTGTGGGCCGGTCCTTCGCTGTTTCCAGGGCGGCCCCGCGGGCTAGATATAAGCACCCTGTGAGCTGGATCGGCCCCCGGGCCTTGAGTTTGATACCCCAGGTTTACACCAAGAAAACAACTCTGTGCACTCAATAGGAACTGAGAACTCAGTTCAACTCAGACCAGAGGTGGGTTTCAGCAGGTTCTGACCAGTTCTGGAGAACCGGTAGCGGAATTTTTGAGTAGTTCAGAGAACCGATAGTGGAAATTTTGAGAACCGGTAAATACCACCTCTGACTGGCCCCGCCTCCATCTATTCTCTGCCTCCTGAGTCCCAGCTGATCGGGAGGAAATGGGGATTTTGCAGTAACCTTCCCCTGCCACGTCCACCAAGCCACGCCCACACAGCCACACCACGCCCACCACACCACGCCCACAGAACCGGTAGTAAAAATTTTTGAAACCCACCACTGACTCAGACCATACCCTGATTCCAACCAAGGTGTAATTTTAGAATAATGAAGACAGGACAAGGTTAGGTTTTCCTTTCTGTGGAACTCCCTGTAATTTACATGCACATTCTCTTTAAGTTCTATGTGAATGAAAAAGAGATAGGCAAGCACTACTGCTAAAAACAAGACGAAGAATAAAAATCTCAGGGTTACACAACCTTTGCACCTGCTAATGCAAAGCAATTGGTGCAAATTTAGAAATAATTAGTATCATTTAAATCAGGCGTGTACAACCACTTTTGAGATTAAGGGCTGTATGGGTATCTGAATGGCAGGTGGACTTTTCTCTTGAAAGGGAGTGGGTCCCCAGACAAAATGAAATATGAATTAATTTAATTTAAATCAAGTGAATGAACATTCAATTAAATTAATCAGATACACTTACTGAATTGCGATTACTTTCTATATTTTTCTAACGTTCCCCTGTTGGTCACCTTAAAGCTATAACTCGGCATTACCTTGTGATTCTCTCAAGGGGGCATATTTAAAAGTTTGTGCACCCCAGATTTAAAGAGTGGGAACATTATTTTAGACAAATGGGGGCTTCTCATTATAGGTGCAAGTATTCCAACTCTTAATTATAAACATTATTCATAGCTTAACCCTAAACTGTGAAACCGTGAGCATCCTAATTCAAACCAAGTCCAAAAAACACTAGAGAATGCCTAGAAAGCTGGCATTCAGACAAATTGGCCATCAACAGGCACATAGAGATAAATCTACATACTATTCAAAAGAGACATTCAAAAAGTCCAAAGGGAACAAAATCATAACATCTTCTCACTAGCAATCAACACCCATAAGAAAAGCGATTAATACCAAGATTATCTCTAGACCAGATGTGTCAAACTCGATTTCATTGAGGGCCACATCAGGGTTGTGTTTGACCTTGGGGGAGGCCGGGTGGGTGTGGCCAGTTCGACGTCACTCCTGCAGCTCTCTGCCAGCAAAAACGGAGCTGGGGCCCACGCACGGCTCCCCCGGGCTCCATTTTCACTGGCAGACGGCTGCAGGAGGCCGTCGTGGCCAAAAACGGAGCCTGGGAGGGCTGCATGTGGCCCTCACGAGCTCCGTTTTTGCTGGCAGAGGCATTGTGGGCCGGTCCTTCACTGTTTCCAGGGCAGCCCCGCAGGCCAGATCTAAGCACCGCATCCGGCCCACGGGCCTTGAGTTTGACACCCCTGCTCTAGACCAACAATCAAGAAGCAAACAATATCCCAATCAAAGAACTACCAATGCAGGCAATCAAACTGTAAACAACAGCCTAATTAAGGAACTACCAAGGACAGTCCCACCACTTCCCACTGACAGTATATACATATAAGAGAAAACCCCGCTCCCTTCTAGCCCTGATGATGTTACCTAGTTTGGTAATGAAATGTCCACAAGAAAACCACTAAGCTCAGAGAGCATCAAGGATCACATACCTGTAATATTGTAATCCAAACCATATTGTGTTTATGGTTTACAAGATTATGGTTTACAAGATTATGGATCTAGTAATGTCAGGTGAGAAAGATCAGGTCCACAAATGAAGGTTAAATTTAACTAATTTATTGCTAAAAGCTTATGCACAGGAATCTTCTCAATTAAAGCTCAGTATCTGGTTATAGTTAGATAAGGATAATGCCAATCAAGGAAAGTTGGACTTAATTTCTTTGTGGCTATGTAACAATTCTAGGCTGATTCCTCTTTGTACTCCTCCCCAGGGGTGGGTTCTAACTTACCTCGCTGCTGGTTCGCTTCCTCCTGTGCTGCGTGGCTGCGTTGCGCACACGGCCACGCATGCGCAGTGCCAAAAACTCAGCTTCTGCACATGCACAGAAGCAAAACATTCCCCAAAAAAAGCCAAAAACAAGATGGTGGCACATGCGCAGTGCTGAAAACTCGGCTTCTGCACATGCGCAGAAGCAAAAACCAGCAAAAAGTTCCCACCCCCTCCCCCAAATTTTCTTTTCAAAAAAAAAAAAAATCCAAAAAAAGATGGTGTCCACGGACCAGCACTGACAGAACCGGCTCTGTGATGTCACCACCGGTTTATTACCAGTTCTATAGAACCGGTGTGAACTGGGAGGAACCCACCTCTGCTCCTCCCCCTGGCTCTGCCAGTCCTCCTCCTACAAGTATTAGTCTTGGTGTTAATTTTTGCTTGCTTGATTGCTGGTCGGGAGATGTTTTGCTCTTTTTATTTCCTTTTTAGCTTTTTGATTGTCTCTTTTGAATGGCATGTAGATGTTGTTTATCTCTGTGTGCCTGTTGATGGCTGATTTGTCTGACTGCCAGGCTTCCAGGAATTCTCTAGCGTTTTTGGACTTGGCTTGATCTAAGATTGCTCACAGTTTCCTAGTTAAAACTATGGAGAAGTCTGTCCATATATAGCAATGACACTTAGACCTATAAAGTATATCACTTCACAGTGCTTTACATCCATCTCTAAGCAGTTTACAGAGTCAGCTTATTGCCCCCAACAATCTGGGTTCTCATTTTACTGACTTCAGAAGTATGGAAAGCTGGGTCAACCTTGAACTGGTCAGGATTGAACACCTCGCTGTGGGCAAAGTTTGCCCGCAATATGGCATTCTAACCACTGCGCCACCACGATTCTTTGTGCATATATTGTGCAGTTAAGGGGTTTTCATCATGTCATGTAAGATTTGTGTGTTGGGGGAGATGCCCAAAATAGAAAGCAGGAAGCTCTATGTGTGTCATCCCTTGAAGGAACAAATACCTAAATAAAAATATCTCTTCCTTTCTCCTCATCGCTCGGAGAAATCTTGTTAAGATTTGCCTTTATCTGACTAAGTATGGTAGTGAAACAGATCTGGCGAGACTGAAAAACAGAAAAAGAGTCAAACGCACTAGCAGTTTCCTTCTAAGAGTCTGTCAACCTGCTTTCAGACTTCAGAAGGTGCACATCTTTGTTAAGGTGCTGTGTTAATGGTGTTGTTGATCACATTTGTCAACTTCAACATTTCTGTGGGGTTCTTTTCTTCTTCTTCTTCTTGTCATTCAATCAGAGGATCAACATTTGAGGAAAGTGTGTATCTTGAAAAGGAATCAATTCCAGATGGATTGCTTGGGAAAAGGAAAGGGGAGGAATTAGGAAGGAAACCGGTGTGTGTGTCACAGAAGAGGGTGTGTGTGTGGGGGGGGAGGGGGTTGTGGGTCTGCATATGTGAAATCAGATAGATGAGAAAGGAACCAGGGCTGTTAATGATCTACTGTATTTCGCCAAAAGAATCTCAAGTGATACGGTCAAACTAGAACCTGCTCTTCTCCACAATGGCTTCCAAGTGTGCTGTGGAAGATGGGAGATGTGGTCCAACATCAAAGAAGATAAGCATATGAACCCTGCTCTACACAGTTTTATCTCCCTTCTGCCTTCCCTCCCCATATTCTGGCATAACGTGGCCAAACCACGATGTTGAGACTCTAGAAAGAGTGCAGAGAAGAGCAACCAAGATGATTAGGGGACTGGAGACTAAAACGTATGAAGAATGGTTGCAGGAACCGGGCATGGCTAGTCTAGTGAAGAGAAGGACCAGGGGAGACATGATAGCAGTCTTCCAATATTTGAGGGGCTGCCACAGAGAGGAGGGGGTCAAGCTATTTTCCAAGGCACCTGAAGGCCAGACAAGGAACAATGGATGGAAACTGATCAAGGAGAGATTCAACCTAGAAATAAGGATAATTTTTCTGACAGTGAGAGCAATCAACCCATGGAACAGAAGTTGCCTTCAGAAGTTGTGGGAGCTTCATCACTGGAGGCTTTCAAGAAGAGATTGGACTGCCATCTGTCAGAAATGGTGTAGGGTCTCCTGCTTGGGTGGGGGGTTGGACTAGATGACCTACAAGGTCCCTTCCAACTCTGTTAATCTGTTAACCCACATATTTGATATCACCGTCAGTGCCCAAAATGGAGAAGAGAGATGCATCAAACTCCTTCTTCTTACTCCCAAAACCTAGTAATTTTTGAAAAGTCTGGAGAAAGTACAAGAGGGAAAGTTGGGACGGGGTTTGTGAGAGAGGGGGAAGAAAGCCGCTGACACATGTTTGATATACACTTTTGACAGAGATTTTCCTTTATTATGTTTAATTGAAAAGTGTTAAACTCCTCCGACATGAATATTTAGTGGAGGCCTTTTGGTGATGTGCCAGAATTATGTGAGGGTCTCTGATTTTGTAGCAGTTCGCAGCACGCAGCCCTGTCAAAGCGAGAGTGACAGTGGGGAGGCTATTAATTGAAATAGCTTCATTAATTAGTAATTAACAGTGGGGTAATGACTATGTCACCCATCGTATTTCAATGAATGCCCTTCATGTGTTATGGGGCCTTTAATTACAGAATATGCATTTTAATTAAAAGGCAAACTTTGGCCCTTTGGCCTTTTAGACTACAAAAGAAGGATCTAACTTTCAGGAACAAAAGCCAAAATAAGAGGAAGGGTGGAGGAAAGGTTGTGGATTATAAAAGAAGAATGAAAGCAGTTGCGGCTTGAGACGCCACCAGCTACCATCGCGCAAACATGGAGACAGGAGGTTGCAAGGATGCTTGTTTAGTTTTGTACTAGAGTGGGGTTTATTTTAATCAGAGTTTGTTGACCCATAGAGGCTGGGTTCAGGTGTAATGCCAAGCCATAAATTATGGTTTACAAATGTCTGTGAGATTCTCAGTCATCCAGGTCATGGTTGTCCCAAAGGTGCTTTTTCAAAAGGCAACTGGACTTTCTGGTTTTTCTTTGAAGACTTTTCGCTTCTCATCAGTTCCGAAGAAGCTTCTTGGATGAGAAGAAGCAAAACATCTTCAAGGAATAACAAAGTCCAGTTGCCTTTTGAAAAAGTACCTTTGGGATATGGTTTACAAACCATAATGAGTAGGTTCCCCCATCAGGCTTAGCCTAAATTACAGGAATCACATACTTACTACGGTATCAAAGTTCATGTATTCTGCCATGCCTCTTCCTGTTTATTTATGATTAGATTTTTATCTCGCCTTTATTACTTTATAAGTAACTTGTCTGAAATGGTATAAGACCTCCTGCTTGAGCAGGGGGTTGGACTAGAAGACCTCCAAAGTCCCTTCTAGCCCTATTCCAATTCAGATTCAGATGATACCTCTCTCCCTTCCATAACACCAAATATTGTAACCTCCCTCTATGATACCACTTCTCTTCCTCCACTATAAGAGGAGAGCGAGGCAACTTAGCGGCTGGCCTCAATGGCGAACTATGGAAGGATTTAAAAGAAACTGCAGTGAAACGCTGGAAGAATGCGCCAGAGTATAAACCTTTACTGTAAATGAAACATACCTCACGTTAAATTAGATCACCTTTGGCAGTGTGGCCCATGGCATTCTCTTTATCATTCACATGAGAGCCTGGGTTAAGAAAAAAAAAAAAGAGGTTGTACCCACCTTCATTTTCCCTTTCTAGGGAAAGGGAAGGGAACAGCATTTTGTTTAAAGTTCAACTTTGCCTGCCGAAGCTGTGGGAGGGAGGAAAATGAATCAGGTCCCCGCAATTCATGCTAATAATATTAAGTAATTTAAGCCGACAGGCAGTATTTTACATTATATTTCCTTGGCATTTTTAACCGGGCAGCGGTAGGTGTTTCCTCCTATAAAAGAGTCGTTCAGATGCAAGGAGTGATATTTATTGCAAAAAGAAAAGGAAAAAGAAAAGAGAGAGAAAAAAAAAGCTGGAGTAGCACAATTTGGCTTGGACGAGATAAGAATTTCCTGTGCTGGTATTGTCATTCCCCCAAAAATGGGACTTAGCCTGGTGCCGAAGCCAATAAGTTCACCAGACACGAGGAATGGCTTTTAGCTTCTTTTATTGTACTCCAGCAAAAGGGTCCTGGCTTCAAAGGAACCGAGACCCCGAGCAATGATATTTAGTTACTTTTATACAGATGAAAGCAAGAATGGAATGGAATGGAATGGAATGGAATGATGGAATAGAATAGAATAGAATAGAATAGAATAGAATAGAATAGAATAGAATAGAATAGAATAGAATAGAAGAGTTGGAAGGGACCTTGGAGGTCTTCTAGTCCAACCCCCTGCTTAGGCAGGAAACCCTATACCATTTCAGACAAATGGTTATCCAACATCTTCTTAAAAACTTCCAGTTTTGGAGAATTCACAACTTCTGGAGGCAAATTGTTCCACTGATTAATTGCTCTAACTGTCAGGACATTTCTCCTTAGTTCTAGGTCGCTTCTCTCCTTGGGAAAAAAAAAAAGAAAATAAAGAAATAGCATGGTTCAAAATTCTCATTGTATATTCTTTGCCTTATATGGTACATCAAGTGGACAGACCATCCGAGGCACCCTTACCTGGCCAGGGACACAATTGCACAATCCTACAAACATTTATTTATTAACCTCTTTCTGCTCCACCAGACACGTAGCACACATGCATGTCTCTGTATCAACGTTTCCTGAGATGTCTCTACTTTCTCCCAGATGGTCCCCTCCTAAAGGGCTAATCCATCAGTGTGAGTTCTGCACATGAGAGCCAACACAGGAGGCAAGGGATGTCATCAGTGAGTTGATAGCACTTCATACTTAGACTTATATACTGCTTCACAGTGCTTTACAGCCCTCTCTAAGAGGTTTACAGAGTCAGCCTATTGCCCCCAACAATCTGAGTCCTCATTTTAGAATAGAATAGAATAGAATAGAATAGAATAGAATAGAATAGAATAGAATAACAGAGTTGGAAGGGACCTTGGAGGTCTTCTAGTCCAACCCCCTGCTTAGGCAGGAAACCCTACACCACTTCAGACAAATGGTTACCCAACATCTTCTTAAAAACTTCCAGTGTTGGAGCATTCACAACTTCTGGAGGCAAGCTGTTCCACTGATTAATTGTTCTAACTGTCAGGAAATTTCTCCTTAGTTCCAAGTTGCTTCTCTCCTTGATTAGTTTCCACCCATTGCTTCTTATCCTGCCCTCAGGTGCTTTGGAGAATAGTTTGACTCCCTCTTCTTTGTGGCATCCCCTGAGACCTCGGAAGGATGGAAGGCTGAGTCAACCTTGACCATTGAAAGTTACAATGGCACTGAAAGTCAAGGACTATCTGTAGTGTAGAACTACTACTGTTGTTGACCCTATTCTTGTCCCGATCAGTTTGAGTGTTATTGCCAGTTGTGAAGATCCAGGATATGAGATGTTCTGCAAGTCTTTATAGAGCTTATTTCTCTCTGTAGTGCAAAGGCTAAGAAACTGTCAACAGTGTTGGGAAACTGCCAGCCAGGCTGGAAGGAAGAGAAGCAAGGGCCTAGCTTAAGAGTCCTTGCACAGCCACAAGCCGCATAACCTTGACCTTCTCCAAGGCCCATGAAACCTTATTTGGTCATTCCCAGGGGAAGGCAAGCATCTGGTGAGATTCTTGTAACATTGGTGGTAGACAATAAAGTTACTAACTTTTGCTATTCATGAATTGCTTGCTCCTGACAGACAGGGTGGCCAAGTGACAGATACTTACATGATTGGGTGGGTGGGCAGTCAAGCCGAGTGATCACTGTCTTGGAAAGATGAACTGGTTGGCAGATGGATATGAGTCTTCTAAGCATGGCCCACAGAGATACTGTCTCCAGTTCCCTTATACGTAGAAGTGTTTTAGATCTACGTATTTCAAGGGGAACTAAGCAGCTGAGAATAAATCACCCAACATAACCATAATCATAATTTTCCTTTCCTTCTTTCCTTTCCTTCTTTCCTTCTTTCCTTTCCTTTCCTTTTCCTTTCCTTCTTTCCTTTCCTTCTTTCCTCTTTCTTTTCTTCTGGGTTTTTTTAAAAGT
>QLTV01003767.1:329454-339895 GCA_003457575.1 Thermophis baileyi | reverse complement strand
AAAATTGGAAATGACCAGCTGTCTGCAAGGAATATAAATCCTTCCATTCCCCACCATCCAGTCAGAGCTGAAGAAGCTTCTTGGATGAAAAGCAAAATATCTTCAAAGAAAAAACAAGAAAGCCAATTGCCTCCTGAAAAAGCACCTTTGGGACTCTCTAGATGATAGGCTCAAGATCAAGATGGATCTCGACAGACTTGAACCCTAGACCCTATCTAACAAAATGAAATTTAATGTAGAGAAAAGTAAAGTCATACACTTAGGCAAGAAAAACCAAAAGTACACATATAGACTGGGTGAAACCAGGCTTAATAGTAGTAACTGTGAGAGGGATCTTGGAGTCTTAGTGGACAACCAGCTAAATATGAGCCAACAGTGTGCGGCTGCAGTCAAAAAAGACAATGCAATCCTAAATTGCATTAACAGAGGAATACAATCAAGATCAAGTGAGGTACTAAAACCACTCTATAAAGCCTTAGTAAGACCACACCTAGAATACCGCATCCAGTTTTGGTCACCACACTATAAAAAAGATGTTGAGACTCTAGAAAAAGTGCAGAGGAGTGCAACCAAGATGATCAGGGGACTGGAGACTAAAACATATCAAAAGCGGTTGCAGGAACTGGGCATGGATAGTCTAGCGAAAAGAAGGACCAGGGGAGACATGATAGCAGTGTTCCAATATTTGAGGGGCTGCCACAGAGAGGAGGGGGTCAAGCTATTCTCCAAAGCACCCGAAGGACAGACAAGGAATAATGGATGGAAACTGATCAAGGAGAGATTCAACCTAGAAATAAGGAGGAACTTTCTGACAGTGACAACAATCAACCAATGGAACAGCTTGCCCTCGGACGTTGTGGGAACTTCATCACTTGAGACTTTCAAGAAGAGATTGGACTGCCATTTGTCAGAAATGGTGTAGGGTCTCCTGCTTGAGTAGGGGGTTGGACTAGATGACCTACAAGGTCCCTTCCAACTCTGTTAATCTGTTAGATCTGTTAGCTACTACCGGTTCACCCAAACCGGTCCGAACCAGCTGAATACCACCTCTGGTCTTCATTGGTCTAATGTAGGAGAAGCTGTGGGAGCACTTGGGGGGTGGAGCTAAAAGAGAAATCAGCCTAGAATCCCTATGTAGCCATAAGCAAACCAAATTCAACCTGCCTTGAATTCTGCGGACCCCAAACTAACGCCAAGCAGGTGCTAACCATTTGTTGAGAAGATTCTTGTGGCTAGGCGTTTAGCAATAAATTAGTTTAATTGGACCTTCATGCATGGACTTGGTCTTTTGGGCCTGACCTCTAATGACATTTACTCTGTAGATGGGTGAGTGGTGAAGACTAGGGGTTTGCATCAAACATCACACCAGTAGGAAAAGGAAGCAGATTTTTATTAGGTCGCAAAGGATCAATAACAGGAGACTTTGGCCTTCAGTAGCTGGAAGGAGCTGCAGAACAAGTCACCTTTGTGGGCTTCTAGGGATGGGGCAGATAGGAGATCGTGAAATCACTAGCCAAGGATTGGTTCTGAAAAGACCCTAGGTAGATTTTTTTAATCTCCTTTTAACAACCCTGTAATCCCTTGCATTGGGGTGGAGTCAGGGCAACTGAATGGAGCTCAGCGTTTACTGGCTGGATGCCCTTCCTGACACCTATGCGGGTTGGCAGCAGACATTTTCTCTCAGAGAAATATCTGCTGCTACCTAAGGATCGAACTCACAGCCTCCTGATTGTGAGGCAAGAGCTCCACCTCTAGACCACCTACCGCTCCTAGATAGTGACTTAGAATAATCCAGGCAAAACTCACTGGTCGTACGTTGAGGACTGTCTGTACTTTCAACCCGATTCTGAAGTTCTGACAGCCAGACCCTCCCTGTCCTGGTCACATGCTGCTCAGCAAGTGGCCTGCATTTATGGCCATTTGCAGCATCTCGTGATGACATGACTGCGATTTACGACCTGTTGTAGAGCTTTATTCTGCTTCCAATTCTGCCATTTCAGATTCTGATCATGCCAGGAGAGTATATAATATATACCAAGAAGTTCAGATCCAGAGAGAATTAAAGCATTAGGAGAGAGGCCATGAGTTCTAGTCCTGCCTTAGGCATGAAAGCCAGCTGGGTGGCTTTGGGACAATCAACAGGAGACTGGGAGTTCTAGTCCTGCCTTAGGCATGAAGCTGGCTGGGTGATTTTGAGCCAGTCCCTCTCTCTCAGCCCATCCCACCTCACAGGGTTGTTGTTGTTGTGGGGAAAATAGGAGGAGGAAGGTGTGTTGGATGTATTTGCTGCCTTAAGTTACTTGTAAAAACAATAAAAGGCAGGATACAAATAGATAAATAAAATAAAAAAATGAAATACGATGACTCAATAATTTAAGCAAATAATTTTCTGCAACCATCAATTGCCAAGTGTCCAAATTTTGATCATGTGAACCATGGGTATGGTGCAACGGTTGTAAGACTCTATATCAATTCAGATGAATGGCTGTCCAGTGTCTTCTTAAAAGCCGCCAGTGATGAAGCACCCACAACTTCTGGAGGCAAACTGTTCCACTGATTAGTTGTTCTAACTGTCAGGAAATTTCTCCTTATTTCTATGTTGCTTCTCTCCTTGATTAGTTTCCACCCATTGCTTCTTGTTCAGTGGCATTCCAACTTTGAATGGTCATTAAATGAATGATTGTAAGTCGAGGACTCCCTGTATCTTTTGGAGAATCTGACGTAACTTTGAAGGTTGTTAAGTGACCATTCATAAGTCAAGGACTACCTGCACTTTCAAGGAAAAGGGCCATGTACAGAAAAGTAAATTAAAGTTTGTTTGTACTTATATGGATCGCTTCAGCCTCTTAGGATCAATTATCAACACTAAAGGAAACAGCAGTCATAAAGATACCATAGAGTAGCACTGGATAGAGCAGCCATGAAGGCCTTTGAAAAGACATTCAGATTTTGTGATGTCTCTATGCCTACAAAGATCAGAACTGGGCAAGATATGGTCTTCTCCGTGACACTCTTGGAAGCCAAAGTTGGACTTCGAAGAAACAGGAAGATTATTTTATCCTTTGCCACAATTAGTTGAAGAAATCTCAGCTACAATATCACACTAAGACAAACCCTGGTTTATTAACCATCCCAGTTGGGTCTCCAATCATAACAAGCAAATTTCATTCTGGCATTAGTCCAATCCATCCAATTTTTTTTTTTTTTAAAAGAAAAGTTTAGAGACCCATTTTAAAAGAAAATGAAGATAAATCATCTTTGCCCATTAGTGAGTTTATGATACAGGTAGTCCTTGACTTACGACCACAATCGAGTGCAAAATTTCTGTTGCTAAGTGAGACAGCTATTAAGTGAATTTTGCCCCATCTTACAACCTTTCTTGCCACAGTTGTTAAGTGAATCACTGCGGTTGTTAAGTTAATACCACGGTTGTTAAGTGAACCTGGCTTCACCCCATTGACTTTCCTTGTCAGAAGGTCGCAAAAGGGGATTGCGTGACCCTGGGACACTGCAACCATCATAAATATGAGTCAGTGGCCAAGCGTCTGAATTTTGATCACACGACCATGGGGATGGTGCAACGGTTGTTAAGTGTAAAAAAATGGCCACGAGTCACATTTTTCAGTGCCGTCACTAAACGAACTGTTGTAAGTCAAGGACTACCTGTATTTCTGGTCCTAAACTGTGGCCGGTATTTAGAGATCGATCTCGCCGTTGCTGAGGCTGCAACATATGCCACTGGCAATATCCTTCCCCCAGCAAACACCTATGTCACATCACTAAATATTTTAGCAAATGAAGATTTTCTCTCCTCCCACCTCCGTATGAGGCCAGATGTCCACGCTGGCATAGCGCTTAAGGCGTTTGACTGATAAAAAGCCAAGGACTTTGGGTAAATGGGGATTTTCAAAACATATCCCGAGGCAAGAGTGCAAAATTAAAAACATCCCGGGCTCTTTTGTATGGAGATTTGCATACGCCGAAGTTTTCAAGGCGATGCTCATCTGTCACTGAGCATTCTTCAATTCTATCCAGCGTTGATCAATACTGTCTGCCGTGTGGACCCCGTTTTCAGTGGGCAGGAGTCCCGGAATATAATCGTTTCAGTTGGGAAATCTGCACTTTTGAGCCTTGAAAGGAAAGCTCTGATCTTCTTGGGAAGGGCTGTTAAATATTGATGAGGTTGGAGGGCATGCTAAAATTCGGGAAGGACAACTCGCTCCTAGGAAACATGGCTTAGCAACCAGCTGTCTGACAAGAGTGAATCCAGAAGTGTGTGTAGGGGTTGTGGGTTGTGGGGCAACCAGGGAAGAAAATTCTGGGGTGTCTGCTGGGCACCAGGAGTCTAAAAAATCTAGAGAAGGCTTTCTGGGTGTGTGTGTGTGTGTCTAGAAAGCCTTCCCTCGATTTTCTAGACTCCTGGTGCCCAGGATTTAGAAATTCTGGGGATCTAGAAAATCTAAAGATTTTCTTCAGAGAAGAAAATTTTATGGTGTTTGCGGGGTATCAGGAATCTAGAAAGTCTAGGGAAGGTTTTCGGGGGGGGCGGTGCCTAGAAAAACCGAGGATCTAGAAATTCTAGGGTATCCAGATAATTTAGAGAATATTTTCGGGGTGGGGTGGGGTTGTTATCTAGAGAGTGAGGGTCTAGAAATTCTGGTGGTCTAAAAAAAATCTAGGCAAAAATTTTCAGGGAATAAACTTCTGGACTGTCTCCAGGGCATCAGGCATCTAGAAAACCTAGATTTTCTGGGGGTGTGTAGAACAGCTGAGGGTTTAGAAATGCTGGGGGTCTAGAAAAATCTAAAGATTTTTTTAAAAGGGAAGAAAATTTTACAGTGTCTGCAGAGCACCAGGAGTCTAGAAAAATCCAGGGACGTTTTTCCAGGGGTGGTCTAGAGCATCTGAGGGTCTAGAAATCCGGGGGGTGTCTAGAAAATCTAGCAAGGATGATCAAGGATGACAATTCTGGGGTGTCTGCAGGGTACCAGGGGTCTAGAAAATCCAGGGAAGATTTTCTGGAGTGCCGTGAAAATCTGAGCATTTAGCAGTTCTGGGGGAGGGGTCTAGAAAACCCAATGAAGATTTTCAGGGAAGGAAATTCTGCAGTGCCTGCAGGGCATCAGGGGTGTAGGAAATCTAGAAGAGATCAAGAAAAGGACAATGGGAAAAAAACAACAACCTGGGGGCCAGGTCTCTTGTCTCCTCTGCCAAAGGGTTGGTTTACCTCCAGACTTCCAAGCTTGCTGAGTTGCAGCTCCTTGATTTACACAAGCTGAGCGTTACTCCCAGATTAAACAATTAGCAATCCACAAGTGCCTGGTGATAACTCAGGCAGATGTGCCTCTTAAAAAATATTTACATAAAACTGCCAGACAAAGTACCTGGCTTGCAGCTATCCCAAAATAAAACATCCTTGGAAGAGTCACGACTGCCTAGCAAAATAAATTTGCTTTTCAGCTCTGTTTCTAAAGGAGGTGAAAAATTAATTAGGTTCTTGTTAGACATCTCAGTCTAAGAGGGGCTTGAAGGTAGACCTGGGAATCTCTCCTCGTCTCCTGCTCTAAGTGTCCCTTCCGGACTTTAGGTATAAAACAATATTCTCTTCACGCAATAATGTTCATTATAGTATTTTTTCCCCCCAAATGTGCAACATCCTTTGTTTGGTGCAACATCACTTGATCCTTTCCATTTGACAGGATCCGATCCATCAGGGTCCTACAGGTTACTATGTCTCTTAGTGTAGCAGAGCATGAGATAGAATCAGTTACAGGAAAGATGGAGTAAAAAAGCAAATTACAAAGTTACTGGCAGAGGTGGTATTCAGCCGGTTTGGACCGGTTCGTCTGAACCAGTAGCAGAAACCGCGGGTGGGCCTGCCCACCCGCCTTGGCTCTATGCTATCCTATTTGTGCACATTTTTGAGGCCGAGCGCATGGGGGGAAGGCTCACATTTGCGAACCGGTAGGGAAGGTAAGTGAAAACCATCTCTGTTTACTGGGGAGTTTTGAGAAAGATATACATGTGATCTGATCTGAACAAACAGCTTACATATTTCCCATCTTTATTATTTCTATAAATAACTCAAGGTTGCAAAGTATATATACCTAATACTCCTTGCTTCTTCTATTTTCCCCACAACAACCACCCTGTGAGGTGGGTTGAGCTGAAAGAGAGTGACTGGCCTAAAGTAATTCAACTGGCTTTCATGCCTAAGGCGGGACTAGAACTCACAGTCTCCTGTTGATTGGCCCAAAATCACCCAGGCTCTATCCTACCATTTCTCCAACAGCCATCTGGGTTTCAGAGACTATTGGTTCATCTTATCCTCCCAACCACCTTGTGAGCATGATTGGCCCAATCTCAACTTGGGAGCTTCCATAGTTAGGAGAAGATGGACCTACTCTAATAGGAAAACCATCGTATTCTCCTACGGTCAAAAGGCTGTCATTTGGAAATGTTGGCATCCATTTCTATCAAATTTGGTGGGTTGCATTGCTTCATGGAGGTCTAACATCTCTGCTAACTGAATTCTGTTCTGACAAAAAAAAAAAAGGATATAGGCGTTATTAATCCCCTTTTTTTCACCCATGCTAGATAACGAGAGAATTCCATGTTTTCCAGCTGCCATTCAACAGAACATAAACCTTTGAGAAAAAAATCAAAACAGATACGGGCAAGTTCCCAAAGAAAGATTTCAGTCACATAGTAGGTAAGGAAGTCCATGAATTAGGAATGCCTGCAGGGAAAGGAGAGGGTAAAAAAATAAATAAATCAAGATGGTAGCTGCCACCGGGAAATCAATGCCCCGCCCCTTTTTTGCATGTGAAAAGGGGGCGTGGCTTCTATTGTACAGTCATGGCCACCATCTTGCCTTTTTGACATGCCTTGTGAATGCTCCTATCACACCCCAAATTTTAGACAAAACCCCAAACCAACCAGAAAGCTGTTATGTTATTGCACAATTTAAGAGACATCCACCATAAAAGTAACAGTTTTGTAGAAGCATCCAGTATAATTAGCTTTCCTCTGCTTTAATTTCAGCCGATCTGTTTAAACACATACCCCGTCATTGCTCTTCACTTTGTTTTGCAAGAAAAAAAAAATTCAGCCTGAGGTGGAAATATTTTTGGCTTAAACAACTCGGAGCAGCGAGAGAGAGAGATTGCACTGTTCTTTGGCAAAACGGATGGAAATTTCTGGAAACGGACACTTGCTTTTTCAGTTTTTGGAATGACACGCATTGTCGTTGGTGTCCAATTAATTGTTTGATCAAAGCCTGTGGAAATTTGCAGCCGACACTTTGCTTTGCTTCTGTGGGATGAAAGTTAAAAAAAAAGAAAAGAAGAATACTGCAGCCCAATTTTTTATTGTTAGAGGTTTTACAGGGAGTCTGGAACGTGCACTTGTTTAATACGAAGTCATTACTGCAGTTAAAACCATTAAGTTAATTAATACGGACATTTATTATCACCAGTAAAAGATAATAATGGGGGATTTATAGAATCAGTATATCTGTATAGTTTGGCACATTCTTACAAGCCCCTGGAAAAAAAAGAGAACAGTTAGTTAGAAGGGGCTGGTTGAAAAGCATTTTGTCCATAGCCAGAATCAGGCATTTCTGCCCAAGTCAAAGAGGTCAAGATGGCAGCCGAAACCATATGATCTCAGACACCGTTTCTTTTAGGAGGTACCAAGAAGGAAGCAAGGTTTGAATAGCAGGTTTAATGCTAGGGAGAGAATACAGGAGGTCCTCGACTTACAACAATTCGTTTAGTGACCGTTCAAAGTTACAACAGCACCGGAAAAAGTGACTTATGACCGTTTTTCACAGTTACAACCTTCACAACATCCCCATGATCATGTGATCCAAATTCAGATGCTTGGCAACTGGTTCATGTTTACGACCGTTGCTGTGTCCCGAGGTCATGTGATCCCCTTTTGCAACCTTCGGACAAGCCAAGTCAATGGGGAAGCCAGATTTACTGAACAACCGGGTTACTAACTTATCAACTGCGGTGATTCACTTAACAACCGAGGCAAGAAAGGTCACAAAATGGGGCAAAATTCACTTAATAAATGTCTCACTTAACAACAGAAATTTTGGGCTCAATTATGGTCGTAAGGTATGAGGACTACCTGTATTTGTAGCTCAGGATTGAACTGTGGGGTCCTTGGTGCTCTCTGAGTTTGATGGTTTTCATGCAGACGTTTCATTACCAAACTAGATAACATCATCAGTGCTGGTAGGGAGTGGGATTTGCTCTCATTTTATATATAGGACAAGCCAATAGCATATAAAATGAGAGCAAACTCCACTCCCTACTAGCACTGATGATGCTATTTAGTTTGGTAATGAAACATCTGTAAGAAAACAAGCAAGCTCAGAGAGCACCCAGCAGCGTTGTTGCTGCCACTGTCACTTTTTTGAGCCCCTCTCCCACTCCCCGAAGTTACTGACCAAAATCAAAGAGGCTATTTGGGAAATCCTGAAATGCAAAGATCCTACTACGTATAGCCTTCAAAATGTGTCAGGAAATTTGTGAGCCTCCCAGAGTTCTCGGGAATAGGATGGAAGAGACATTTGTGATGTGTTTTTATTTTGCATGACTGTATGTATTTGATTTGCTTTTCTCTATTTTACTGTACGCCAGCCAGAGTCTCATGTATGACATGGGCACTATATAAATTGAATGAACGAATGAACAAATGAATGAACGAATACAGGTAGTCCTTGATCTGATCACAATTGAGCCCCACATTTCTCTTGCTAAACAAAGGTAGTTGTTAAGTGAGTTTGCCCCATTTTACGACCTGTCTTGCCATGCTTGTTAAGTGACTCACTGCAGTTGTTAAGTCAGTAACACAATTGTTAAGTCAATCTGGCTTCCTCATTGATTTTGCTTGCCAGAAGGTCACAAAAGGTGATTATGTGACACCGCAACCTTCATAAATACAGCCCAATTGCCAAGCATCCAAATTTTGATCACATGACCATGGAGATGCTGCAGTGGTTTTAAGTGTGAAAAATGGGCATAAGTCACTTTTTTTGGTGCTGTCGTAACTACAAACAATCACTAAACAAAAGGTTGTAAGTTGAGGGTTACCTATATATAATGACTAGTAGCTGGATACCCGTGCTTCGCTACAAAACTATGTGATCGGGCTTGATAAATTGACAGTTAAAGCTTGAAAATTAATGAGTAGTTACGATCGGACTTGATACATTGACTCTTAAAGCTTGAAAATTTATGTAGAATGTGTAACTCCTTAGCATCAGAGCGTGTTAATATAAGGCAACTGGCAATTGGAACAGAGTTCTTTTCAGGTGGGGAGGGGGAGTAGAACGTTTAACTCCTTAGCATCAGAGCATGTTAATTAATATAATACCGTACAAGAAATACTAATGATCTGATGGTCATTTCGAAAAATCCTTTCTTAGCGAGCACCTAGAAGCCAAGGGTTACGTGCCAAGTTTCAAGTTTGTAGGCTTTACAGTTCTGGAGATTTTGTGATGAGTGAGTGGTATTTGGCTTTTATATATATAGATTATGGGTTTGGGAACTGAAGACTTTTGAACCTACTGCTATAAAGTCTGTGCTCATCCAACACAGCTTTGTTTACACTTCACACTCACTCCTTGTGACTTACTTGTTAGATTTACACCCTACTTTCCTCCTAGAACTTGAGGCAACATACACCACATTCTCTCCTCCCCACAACATCAACCCTTTGAGGTAGGTTGGGCAGAGACAGAGTCTAAAACTGGTTTCCATGTGCAAGAATGGACAAGAACTATGGCTTCCCATTATGGTCCAACATCTGTTACTCTGCATTGGCTTTCTCTGGCTAGGCTGATCTGTGGATATCCCAGATTTTATGGTGGGCCTCCCTGCTCCTGATCCAGCCCCACATATCCTCTTGTTCCACAGACATGAAGCTGGCCATCGGCTTTCAGGAAAATCCAATGATATGATTTTTGTTCTGCTTTGTCTGTCCAAGTTGGTGTCTCTCAGCTGAGGGTTCTCAACTGCTCCTGTGATTGTAGACAACATCTGGAAGGCAGTCTGTAGAGATTCTCAGTCATCCAGGTCATGGTTGTCCCAAAGGTCCTTTTTCAGGAGGCAACTGGACCTTCTTGTTTTTCTTTTGAAGACGTTTTGCTTCTCATCCAAGAAGCTTCTTCAGCTCTGAAAGGATGGTGGGGAATGGAAGGATTTATATTCCTTGCAGACAGCTGGTCATTTGTGTTCTTTTAGAGGGTCCTTGAAGCACTTGGAGGTTTATCTATGTCCTCAGGGTCAAAGGAATATAAATCCTTCCATTCCCCACTATCGTGTCAGAGCTGAAGAAGCATGTTTGATGAGAAGTGAAACGTCTTCAAAGAAAAGAGAAAAAAACCAACAAAGTCCAGTTGCCTCTTGGGGGGGGGGGAAGCAGC
>QLTV01003767.1:295853-321700 GCA_003457575.1 Thermophis baileyi | reverse complement strand
TCTTTCTTTCTTTCTTTCTTTCTTTCTTTCTTTCTTTCTTTCTCTTTTCTTTCTTTTTCTTCTACACAGTAAGATGAGGCATTGCCAAGTTCATAAGAAGTTAAGAAGAAACATTCTTATTCAACTACACATCTTAATGTAGCTCAAACTAAACCAGAATGTTATTGCAGATGCTCAAATGTGGGAGTAACTCTAAAATACATAAAGAAAATTACTTAATTGATGGATTGCTAAGCAAACAGTTGGTCTTGACTTACAACCATTCCTTTAGTGATTGTTCAAAGTTACAACAGCACTGAAAACAGCTACTTATGACCGGTCCTTACACGCACAACCATGGCAGCATCCCCCACAATGACGTAATCAGAATTAGGGCATTTTACAACTGGCATGTATGTATGACACTTACAGTGTCCCAGGGTCATATGATCACCATTTGTGACCTTCCAAGCTGGCTTCCAACAAGCAAAGTCAATGGAGGAAGCTGCATTCAATTAACAATTGTGTGATTTACTTAACAGTTACAGTGATTCAGAGTAACAGATTAACAGATTTGGAAGGCACTTTGGAGGTCTTTTAGTCCACCCCCCTGCTCAAGCAGGAAACCCTATACCATTCTGGACAAATGGTTGTCCAATCTCTTCTCAAAAACCTCCAATGATAGAGCACCCACAACTTTTGGAGGCAAGCCGTTCTACTTTTTCATGTATGGCAAAAAAGGTTGCAAAATTGGACATGACTCATTTAACTATTGCCTTGCTTAGCAAAGGAAATTGTGATCCAATTATGGTCCTAAATTGAGGACTACCTGTATAATTTAGGAATATCAATCTCTAAACCACTAAGAGGCTATAATACTGTTTTTTAGTTATAATTTTATAATTATACCTATAACTAGAGCAGGGGTCAGCAACCTTAAACACTCAAAGAGCCACAACCGGAAGCCCCCTGTTCAATTCTGGAGCCAACCGGAAGTTCCCTTCCCCCGCCATAGAGTCTCCTCCTAGCGTGGCGTCCTTTTTCCTCTGCCGACTGGAAGTCCGGTTCCTCCACCATAGAGTCTCCTCCTAGCGCGGCATCCTTTTTCCTCTACCTGTCCTAACCGAAAGCCCTATCAATTGTGGAGCCGACTGGCAACAGGGAGCCACAGCAGAGGGATGAAAGAGCCACATGCGGCTCCAGAGCCGCGGGTTGCTGACCCCTGAACTAGAGTAATTATAGGTACTCCTATCTTTAAACCCCCCTACCGACTGTACACCATTAGTTACTGGTTCCTTATTAATATCTGTTTGGATTTTAACTGAGATTGTTTATCTTGTTTTGTTGGTTTTTTTGGGCTGGTCCATTATGTTATGTATTGAATATATATAGTTGTGTTAATCCCTGCTAAAATGAAACTAACTTTCAGATGACCTTAACTGTTAACTCCAACTGTTTGGGAGGGAAACTTAGAACATCCATATTTGGGTGGGCTTTTTCAAGTATTATGATTGGTTGAGGCCCTGTGGACCCAGAGTATACATTACAAGGATTTGCCTGCAGTTCATCAGTTCCAGTTTTCAGTCAATAAATGTTGTTGTATCTATTATGGTCTGCTTCTTGCCTGCTGAAGCCCACTACACAATAACGGGATTGTTATTTACTCTCACAAAACCAACTTTTGATTTGATTATTGCAGTCTGGCTGCCCTATTTGAAAAATAAGATAACAGAACTGANGAAGAGCTTTTCCTGCAGAGCCACTCTTGCCTGCTAGCTGCCCTGCGTGCCCTAGCATCAATCAGAGGCTCCTCCTCTCCACTTGAGTCACTCATCTCCTTCTGGGGAGGTGCAGAAGGCCCTGGTTGGTTATCGTCCTCTAGCACTGCGTCCTCCTCGGTCTCGGACTCAGGTGCCGGAGATACAGGATGATATTGCCACCCCATGGTCGGTTCTTGGTCTTCTGGATCCATGAGCAGCTGCGCGGGACTTGGGCAAGCCACAACAGCCCTGTGGGCCCAGAGTATAAATTACAGGGATTTGCCTGTTATTCCACAGTTCCATTTTGAATCAATAAATGCTGTTGTATCTATGCTGGTCTGTTCTTACCTACTGCAGCCCACCACACAATACATTATATGCGGCTTGGAGTCACAATGTCCATACAGAGTCTTTAAATAAATAAATAAATAAATAAAAATAATGAAATGGCTCAAAGGCTTCAGATAAGAAGATTTAATTGTGAAATATGGCATAGCCATAATATGTCGCTGATTCACAACTGCCTGCTAATCCTTCCGTTGGCTTAATTTTAAATGTGTCTGCAGACAGTTTACACCTCTGGCGAGAATTTATTCTATCCCTGCCTTGTGGGAGGAATGGAAAAGAACAGTGATGGTAAAAAGATGGTTCCAAAGAGGAGTGACCTCTAAACCCACCCATCAGAAGCAGAAGAGGAGCAAATGGGAACATTTAACTCCTCCAATATTATAATACTGTGCATTTTTAGTAGCCAACTAATGAAAGAGAAGGATTAGGAGTGACCTGATAAGAGTCTTCCAGTACTTGAGTGGCTGTCACAGAGAAGAGGGAATTCTCCAAAGCATCTAAGGGCAGGTGACAAGCAGGTGGAAGAACATTAAAGAGAAATCCAACCTAGAACTTAGGAGAAATTTCCTGACAGTAAGAACAATTAATCAATAGAATAGCTTGCCTCTGGAAGTTGTGGGTGCTCCATCCCTGGAGGTGTTTGAGAAGAGATTGGACAACCAGAATGATATAGGGCAGTGATGGCGAACCTTTTTTTGCTTGGGTGCCAAAAGGGCGCGTGCACGCGCGATAGCGCACGCGTGCATGCCCACATCCATAATGCAATGCCCTCCCCCTGCGCATGCATGCACACACACACGTGCCGCGTGCATGCCCACATCCATAATGCAATGCCCTCCCCCTGCGCATGCATGCACACACACAGCGTGCAGGCCTCACTGAAGCCTCCGGACTTCCGGTAGGCCCGTTGCGCCATTTTTCGCCATCCACAGGATCTCGGAGGCTTTCCTGAAGCCTGGGGAGGGCGAAAAACGGCCCAACAGGCCTACCAGAAGTTCATTTCTGAACTTCCGGTTGGCCCGTTGGGTCTGTTTTTCACCATCCACAGGCTCCAGAGGCTTTCCTGAAGCCTGAGGAGGGTGAAAATGGCCTCCCCCACCCTCTGGAAGGCCGAAAATCAGCTGGTCAGCGCGCACATGTGCGCTGGAGCTGACATAGGGCAACGCCTTGCGTGCCGTCAGATATGGCTCCCTATATCCGTGATGGCGAACCTATATCCGTGATGGCACGTGTGCCATAGGTTCGCCATCACGGATATAGGGTCTCCTGCTTGATTAGAAGACCTCCAAGGTCCCATCCAACCCTATTATTCTATGGGTTAAATAATTTAGTTTAAAGTCTTTTAGATTTATTCTGATATTTGATCACTTGCATTGGCATTCTGGTTAGAATTGTTTTAATATGTGTACGTATGTAGGCAGATAGGCAAGAAGGCAGATGGTAGATAGATGATAGATTTTACACACACACACACACACACACACACACCGTGTTTCCCCAAAAATAAAACCCTGTCATATATTTTTTTTAGAGAGAGAGAGAGAGAGAGAGAGAGAGAGAGAGAGAGAGAGAGAGATGATAGATAAAACATCAACACACGATGGAAATTCTTAATACAGATTTAAGTTAGTCTGAAAAAAACCTCCAAGATTCAGGAAATTAAAAACAAAACTAATTTAAGCTACAAAGGACTCCAAACCTCCCCCAAATTCAGGAAACATAACAAAAGTAGCTTTTAAAAAAACAAAGGTCTAAACTCTCTCCCAAATTCAGGAAATAAACCAAAACTAGCTTACAAACACAACTGTTTCCCCAAATTCGGGACATACACAACCCCAATTAAAAATGTTTTTGATTGATTAAGAAGAGAAGTTGAGGTTCTTTCCAAAATTCAAGAAATAAGCGTGTGTGTGCACCCACTGCCCATTCTTGACCCTGTTAGTGGTGCCACTCCCTTTGCACCATTCATGGTCTTTGCCCAACTCCTCCAAAGTTGAGCGGGACAACACTCAACATGGGTTGTGTGATCCTGAAAAATGACCTGCTTGGGGGGGGGACACATGTGAAGGGCCCATATATCTGTTATACTTGAATTATTAGTATAGTAAATTATTTTATTTATTTATATATATCCCGCCTTTATTATTTTTATAAATTTCTCAGCGTGGTGAACATATCCTCTTATTTTTCCAACAACAACCTTGTGAAGTGGGTTGGGCTGAGAGGTCACCCAGCTGGCTTTAATGCCTAAGGCGGGACTAGAACTCACTGTCTCCTGGTGATTGGCCCAAAGTCACCCAACTGCAGGGGTGGGTTCTAAACTTACCTCACTGCCGGTTCGCTTCCTCCCATGCCGCATGGCCGCCCCTCGTGGGCGCGCATGCGCTTTGCGCGTGCATGCGCAGTGCAAAAAAATAAAAAAAAGCCCCCCAAAAAAGCCAAAAACAAGATGGCAACACATGCGCAGTGCCGGAAACTCGGCTTCTGCGCATGTGCAGAAGAAGAAAAAAAATTTAAAAAAAATTAAAAACAAAAAAATTCAAAACAAATTTTTTTACAAAGATGGCGGCATCCATGGACCGGCACCGACCGAACCGGATCCGTGACGTCATCGTGACATCACCAGCAGGTCACTACCGGTTCGGGCAAACCGGTCCGAACCGGGAGGAACCCACCTCTGCCCAACTGGCTTTCATGGCTAAGGCAGGACTAGAACTCAATGTCTCTTGGTGATTGGTCCAAAGTCACCCAGCCGCCTTTCATGCCTAAGGCGGGACTAGAACTCACAGTCTCCTGCTGATTGGCCCAAAGTCACTCAGCCAGCTTTCACGGTTAAGACGGGACTTGAACTCACTGCCTCCTGCTTTCTAGCCTGGAGCCTTAAGCACTAGACCAAACTGGCTTTCAATTTTCTTTATCAACAACAATACAACCCTCTTCGACTTCAAAAAGGGACACATTATCCCTCCCAAAGACATATTTAGCTACTTATTCAGGGCTGTAATGAAGCCGCTTAATGAAGCCGATGTCCTTGAAAGTTCTTCATCAATTTTGCCCCTCATCTGTCAGCGGGTCTACTCGGCAACGCAATATTAATTAAACACAACATTTCCCGAAGTGCCGAAGTGAAACCCCAACGTTGGTAATGAACAGGTTTAGAGAATCACATCCCAACAAAATTACTTTTTAAACCAGCCTTATTAAGCAGAAAATTAGAGCTAAATCATCTACACCACGCTCATTAAAAGCCAGTGATCCTTGGCCGCTTCCATGTTCTAACATCTTTAATTAGCAAACTGCAGTCTCTGTGACATGATAAATGCCATTCATCTTATTCTCTTTTTTGTTGTTGTTTTGTTCCTTTTCTTCCCTAAATACTGTTGTCTCTTTTTTGGGCAGTCCCATACACAGCTTCAAATGTACTATTTTTACTAAACACCCACCCCACATGCACATTTGGGCTATTCTATTACATTTTTCAGCCTACCACACTTGGAATATTGCATCCAACTTTGGTCTCCAGGATATAAAAAAGATGTAGAGCAGGGGTGTCAAACTCAATTTCATTGAGGTCCGCCTCAGGGTTAAGTTTGGCCTCCAGGGGCTGGGATGGGCATGGCCAGCTCAACGTCAATTGTTGAGGGCACCTGTGTTGGCCCAAGCGCTCTGCCAGTGAAAACGGGCTCCTGAGCTCCGTTTTCGGCTGCGACGGCCTCCTGCAACCCTCTGCCAGCGAAAACGGAGCTCCGTTTTCCCTGGCAGAGGCACCATGGGCTGGCCCCTCACTGTTTCCAGGCCGGCCCTGTGGGCCAGATCTAAGCACCCCGTGGGCCGGATGCAGCCCGCAGGCCTTGAGTTTGACACCCCTGATGTAGAGACTCTAGAAAGAGCACAGAGAAGAGCAACCAAGTTGATTAGGGAGCTGGAGGCTAAAACATATGAAGAATGGTTGCAGGAACTGGGTATGTTTAGATTAATGAAAAGAAGGACTAGGGGTGATATGATAGCAGTCTTCCAATATTTGAGGGGCTACCACAAAGAAGAGGGAGTCAACCAGAGGTGGGTTCCTCCTGGTTCGGACCGGCTCGCCTGAATCGGTAGCGACCTGCTGGTGACGTCACAGTGACGTCATGGATCCGGTTCGGTCGGTGCTGGTCCGTGGGCGCCGCCATCTTTTTTTAAAAAAAATTTACATTTTTTTTTAATTTTTAAAAAAATTTTCCGGGTTTTTTCCCCGGCACTGCGCATGTGTCGCTGTCTTGTTTTCGGCTTTTTTTTGGGGGGGGGGAATTTTTGGGAATTTTTTGGCACTGCGCATGCCCTGCGTGAACATACAGCTGCCACGCCCGCCTCTTGCCTGCCCCGCTCCCTCGTACCCGGGGGCAGCAGGGACAAGCCGCGGGCTGAGCTGCAGGGGAGCAATTCCAGACAGGCCCGCGTCTCCCGAAGCCGCCGCTGTTGGAGCCACGACAGGCGAGAAGCGGGTGCGGCAGCTGTATGTTCAGGCAGGGCAAAGTGGGGAAATGGCTCATCTGGAGCAACTCCCTCGTACCGGGGGCAGCAGGGACAAGCTGTGGGCTCAGCTCCAGACCAGCCCGCGTCTCCCGAAGCTGCTGTCGTTGCAGCTGCGACAGGCGAGAGGCGGGTGCGGCGGCTGTATGTTCAGGCAGGGCGAGGGGGGGGAATGGCCCCGGCCCCCCTCAACCACGCCAGTAAAGAAGCACGGAAGTTCCAGCCCTTCCACCCCACGAGCGAAGTGGGCGGCGTGAAGGAGACTGCTCAGCAGCAGCAGGTTGTGCGGAGGAGGGACGCCGGGGGCGGGGGACCCCCTGCCCTCCCCTCGCAGGGCAGCGGAAGCCGGAACTCCACCACAATCTGAGCTCCCTTTGGAGTGGGTTGCAAACAAGGTGGAAAGCGGCTCCCAAAGAGAACGAAGCGGGCGTTGCACACCCAGAGCTGCCGCTTCTTTGCAACAGCCAAGGACAGAAGAGGTGCCTCTTCCGTCCTCGGCTGTTGGAATAACAGATGCCCTAATTAAATCATGAGCCCTGAGCCAAGCTTCAAAAGAAATCCAGTTATTGGGAGCTTCATCTCGGCATGTTCCCGGTGAAGCCAACTCTGACCCCACGTAATCTATGCCCCAATCATGACCCTGTTTCCCCCCTCCCCCCAGGGTGTGTCATCAATCACATTCACCAACGGAACAATTTCACAGGTTGTAGAGATCACTTCCCTCCGGCCACTGTGGGTAACCCTGGGAGACAGTCTTGAGAGATATGCCTGGAATGTGCTTCTGTTTTTGGTTGCCGTGCTGCTTCATCGGTTTCCCATCCCCCCTTGCCTATGGCAACTCGAGAGCAGGCCAGGGATGCTTTGCGAGTTGACACCATGGCAAAAAAGGCCATAATATCAATTATAGTAATAAGTTGAGGGGTTACCTGTACACCTCCAGATCCCCATACATGGTGGTACAACCACATCTTTAAAGCCTTGGGGAAGATCAGCAGTGATGAAGACAGCCTGATTTTGGGGAGCAGGATGATGTTGGGTGAGGACCATGACAGAAAAGGCTCTCCTCTTGGATCCTGCCAGTTGACCTTCTCTCCTGGACAGGCCCCAAAGCAGGGGTGGGATTCAGCCGGTTCGGACCGGTTTGGGCGAACCGGATGTTAATTTTACATCTGGTTCACCGAACCGGTAGTTGCAAGGACTGGCTGACCCTGCCCACCCCTCCCCGGAGTCTCCACGCGGCCCATTTTGGATGTGAGGTAAGTGCAGGGCACGCGCGGAGGCTCTGGGAACGTGAAAAATGGGCCTACCGGAAGTACCGGAAATGGGCCCGTTTCCGGCCTCCAGAGCCGGGGGGAGGCTGTTTTCGCCCTGCCGGAGGCTCAAGGAAAGCCTCTGGAGCCTGGGGAGGGCAAAAATGCCCCTCCTGCCGTGGTGCAGGAGGCCGAGTAGGCCATGCCCCCCCCAGCAACCGGGCAAAGAACCGGTTGCTAAAATTTTTCAATCCCACCCCTGCCCCAAAGCATAAATTATGATTCTCCCACCCTGCAAATCTCTGGTTGATTCAAGGTTCACTAATTCCCTGAACATATAGCTTTACAAATAGCCCTTGACTTATCACCATCCCCATAAGTTCCCTGAGGATGGGCTCCAACATGAGTCCAAAAGCTCAGAAGACTAAACTTCTGGTCCCGGTGACCGACCCAGATTGGATCCTGCAGAGTTAGCACAGTGTGCTAGATTAAAACGTAAGAGGTTTGCTTGTGTGTCAGTGCGTTGTGCAAACAAAGTTAGACTCCGTGTCAGGAGATTTTAAGGAAGTGAGATCTGGACTTAAAAAGTGTGGTTGGCTTGACTTAATTATGTACCAAGATTTGCACACATCACCTCTCTTGTGGGAGCTGCATTAGCTGCCGATTTTTTTATTTTTATTTATTTATTTATTTATTTTGTCAAGCATATATATCAGATAAAAGTATAAACATGATTATGAATACATGAAATGGATATGAGTAAAAGGGAACATTAGGACAGGGACGGTAGGCATGTTGGTGCGCTTATGCACGCCCCTTACAGACCTCTTAGGAATGGGGTGAGGTCGATGGTAGATAACCTAAGGTTAAAGTTTTGGGGGTTTGGGGAAGAAACCACAGAGTCATTTGCTTCCGGATCCAATTCAATTCAATTCAAGATTTGCTTCCGGATCCAATTCAAGATGCTGGATGTCACCTTTGAAGCTCTACACGGCCTGGAGTCAGGTTATTTGAAGGTCCATCTGTTCCCGGTCACATCTACCCGACCCACCAGAGCAGGGAGGCGCTGTACAGGGCCCTTGTCTTAAGGAGGTCCTTGTGGTAGGATCAAGAAGGGCCTTCTCCATGGTGGCTCTCTCACCGTAGAATATCATCTCTGTGGAAATAAATTTGGCCCCCACTTTCAAAAGGCCTTGAAGACATGATTTGGCCAGTGGTCCTGGGAACCCCAAGGTGATATGGAGCCCATCAAGCGCTTGGTTTGATTGTTGTTGCCAGGAGTGAGTGAGTTTATTGGGGTTTATATTGGGTTTTTATTTCTGTAAGCCGCCAAGAGTTATCAGGAGTGAGTTGGGCAGCCATATAAATATTCTTAGTAAATTATAAACAAAATAAATACCATTAAGTCATGTCAGCTCCTAATGACCACATAGATTTTTTTTCTCCCCAATAATCTGGCCCTAACCTTGTCTTTCATGTCTTCCAATGATGGCTTCTTTGGAGTGCTAACAAATTGCTGACTTCATGGTTAAAAAGCTACCTTCATTTGTATATCATGGTCTGGAAATCTGAAAGCTATTATTAGGGGTCCTTGGTGCTGGCTGAGCTTGGCTGATTTTTTTTTGTAGACATCTCATTACCCAACTAAGTAGCATCATCAGTGCTAGAAGGGAGTGAGGTTTGCAAGGAGGAGGAGGAGGAGGAGGAGGAGGAGGAGGAGAAGGAGGAGGAGGACTGTGGGGTCCTTGGTGTTCTCTGAGCTTGGTTGCTTTCTTCCAGATATTTCACTACCTAAGCTAGGTAACATCAGTGCATAATCAGTGATGTTACCTAGTTTGCAATGAAACATCTGCAAGAAAACAACCAAGTTCAGAGAGTACCAGACAATAAAGGAGAATATTTGTAGCTCAGGACCCCACAGTTCAATCCTGAACTACAAATATTTTCCTTCTGTCTTCTATTAGCTTTGGCTCAAAGTTGATGTGGAGACAACAGCATGAAAAGACAACTACACCAATACAAAACTGGCTCTCCTTGACTATCTTTCCGTTCACAGAACAAGCATGATTTGCCCTGAATCGCATTTTCATTATCTTTTGGGCTATGCAAGGTGGAAGTCTTATTTTCAGCCAAGATGCTCCTTCAGGAAACGAAAGCAAGCAACAAAAATGTTAACATAATGTACCAGTTAATGCTGCGAGCAATGTTGGATCTCTTTGGTCTCCCTCTTGATGTTCAGTGTTGCAGATTTCTGCTCTCCTGGCTGGCTCAAGCTATTCTTTTGGCACTGTATTATTTGTTGTGCTGTCACACTGAATCACAAAACAGCATTTTAAGAGAAACAGAGCTTCTGGTACAAAAAAAACCCCCATACCCTCCTCTAGCTTTCTTTTCTCGAATCTTTGAGAAAGGGATTGAGGCGAAGATGGCAAGAATTGTAATAGAATTTCTAAAAATAATATTTACCGTATTTTCTCTGAACATTTTAGACCCTGGAAATGCAAGGTGTGAGCTGTAGATTTTCAAATTAACAGTCTCTTGGCAAGACATCCCAAAGGTGCTTTTTTCAAGAGGCAACTGGACTTTCTGGTTTTTCTTTGAAGACGTTTCGCTTCTCATCCAAGAAGCTTGTTCAGCTCTGAAGGGTGTTCATCCCAAATTGTATAGCTAAAAGTCTATGGAGATTCTCAGTCAACCAGGTCATGGTTGTCCCAAAGGTGCTTTTTTCAAGAGGCAACTGGACTTTCTGGTTTTTCTTTGAAGACGTTTTGCTTCTCATCTAAGACGCTGAGCTGAAGAAGCTTCTTGGATGAGAAGCAAAACGTCTTCAAAGAAAAACCAAAGTCCAGTTGCCTCTTGAAAAAAAAGCACCTTTGGGACAACCAGGACCTGGATGACTGAGAATCTCCAACAGACAGTCTCTGCAAGATTTTTGTACCTTCTCCTCCTAATATTTCCCCCCCCCTCTTTCTAGCATGCCCTTGTTTACTGCTGGTGAACCATGGGTTCACTCAATGACTGCAGCATTTGTTTAACAACTTCGGTGGTTGCTTTACGTCCACTGCATTTGCTTAACAACCACCACAAAAAAAGGTTGTAAAATCAGGTCAGTCATGTGACCAACCCGTTTTTAAAACTGGCATGACTTACGACCCTGATGAGCAGGCTCATCAGTTGAGGACTACTGGTATACTCTCTGTTAGCTTTCCGTTTTCTAAGCTGAGGGTATGGATGGCATGAGGTGTATTAGCTGGGCACATTGTTACACCAATAGAAGAAAATATTAGTGAAAAGAGAATGTCACTGATGATGTTACCTAACGGAATACAGGTAGTCCTTGACTTACAACAGTTCATTTAGTGACCGTTCAGTTACAACGGCAGTGAAAAAAGTGACTTATGACCAATTTTCACAGTTACGACCTTTGCAACATCCTTACGGTCATGTGACCAAAATTCAGATGTTTGGCAACGGGTTCGTATTTATGACCTTTGCTATGTCCCAGAATCATGTGGTCACTTTTTGCGATCCTCTGACAAGCAACGTCAACAGAGAAGCCAGTTTCACTTAACAACCGGGGTACTTATTTAACGACTGCAGTGATTCACTTAACAACTGTGGCTTGAAAGGTTGTAAAATGGGGCAAAATTCACTTAACAAATGTTTCACTTAGCAACAGAAATGTTGGGCTCAACTGTGGTCGTAAGTCGAGGACTACCTGTAAGAGAGAATTAATTCTATTTATGTTTACAGACCTTCTTCTTTTCGGTGTGGATTAATCCTGGGTAACTTATTTAGGGGTTTAAGGAATTTTGACTAAAAGATTCCCCCCCCCCCCGTTTGGTATTTTTTACCTGATTAACTTAGTTTCAGCTTGACCGTCAATTATCTACCGGAGACACTGATTCTCAATCCATTGTGGATTCTGTTAATGTTTAAGGAGAGACAATATAACGAATACAATATATTTTGATATAAAACTTCCCACAACCATTTACATTTCTGTGCTCACCGTGGAATCAATTGCTGGAAGGAAAATGCACAAACCTCTTTTTTTCTTAGCCGGTTATTCTTAACAAGTGGGACGCTATTCAATAAGCTTTGCAAAAGTTCACATCTCGAGACTTCCAGAACTCCATTATCATGATTAGCTTCTCTTTGGGGATATGTCTGCCTCACTGTCATTTTTGATACCATGTCAAAAGGAGGCCAGGCCATCTCCCCCCAGTAACGTTGCCCGAGTATGACCTTTTTCGGTGCCAGTGTCTGGATCCTGGTTAAGCGTTACTCCCCCTTCCTTCCTCCCTCCTTTGTGAATACATTAACAACATGGAAATTGCACCCCTCCCTCACCCACACCATCCCGGAAGTTTAAAATATGCTTTCTCGGATTTTACAATTTCGTTGTCACTTGCAGCAGCTGGGGAAGGGAAAGGAAGATGTGGCAAATGTGGTTATGCCAGATAATGGCGGCGATCAAAATCGAACCTGTCAGCTGCCTTGTGGCCATCAGCAAACATTTCGCATTCTGCTTTGCATGTTAACAATTTGCAGCTAAGGAAAACCTGATTTACCAGTATCTCATTAAAATAATGCGGACAGGAGGAACAAAGCTGCGGAGCCTGACTGTACGTCACACTAAATCATGACGCTCTGGGGGAAAGCAATTGACTATGGCCTCATTATTTTAGACAAAAGTGGGTTTGGAGGATAAAAAAAAACAACAAAAAAAAAACTCCACACTGGGGAATGATGCATTCCCCCCCCCCCGCCACGTTTTCTTTCTTGTACTTCGGGCGAAAAGGATTGTCGGCATCAAAAGAACCCACAGAACTGGCCTTATTTATTTTCCAAAGAATCACTTTTGGTACAACTCAACAACTAGAGGATTTCCCAACTGCTTACGTGCTTTTTTGGGGGGCGTTTTAAAATTCTTAAATTTGCGAGGGTGATAGAATCACTAAAGTAAAATGTAGAAGAGTATTGGAAATATTATGTAAAGAGAGGAAAAGAATAGGAAGAGGAAAAGGAAGAGAATAATAAGAATGTTAGAGAATTATTGGCATTTAATAACTGATTTTACTTGTATTTGGGAGAAATGTGACAAAAGCAGGTTTTTTTTTAATTGCGTCTTAATAAAATGTTAGTAAACCACTCACAAGTAGCCGAAAAATAGAAGGTGAACGGATGAGATCTTAAATTTACTAAAACATACCACTGAATCGACTTACGACCACAATGGAGCCAAAAATTTCTGTTGCTAAGTGAGATATTTGTTGGGTAAGTTTTGCCCCTTTTTACGACCTTTCTTGCCACTGTTGTTAAGTGAATCACTGCAGTTGATAAGTTACTAACCCGGTTGTTAAGTGAATCTGGCTTTCCCATTGACTTTGCTTCTCAGACGGTCGCAAAAGGGGATCACATAGCTCCCAGCGACTGGTAAGATCCCACAGGGTTGGGCTCCTCCAGGTCCCGTCAGCTAAACAGTGCCGGCTGGCGGGCCCGTGGGGGAGGGGCCTCTGTGGCTGCCCCGGCCCTCTGGAACCAGTTACCTCCTGAGATCCGGACCACCCCCACCCTGCTGGCCTTCCGGAAAGCGGTGAAGACCTGGCTGTTCCGGCAGGCTTGGGGCCGTTGATCTCGCCTCTGTAATTGGCGAGATCCGGCCATGAAACGGTGTGTATGAGTTTTTAACTCTTTTTAAATGTTTTTATTATGTTTTCTTTTAATAGTTTTTTATATTGTTGTAAGCCGCCCAAAGTCCCTTGGGAGTTGGGCGGCATAGAAATATAATAAATAATAATAATAAATAATAATCACATGACCCAGGGACACTGCAACCGTCGTAAACATGAGTCAGTTGCCAAACATTAAATTTTGATCACATGACCATGGGGATGCTGCAATGGTCGTAAGTGTGAAAAATGAACATCTGTCATTGTTTTCAGTGCCGTTGCAAATTTGAATGGGTCACTAAATGAACTGTTGTAAATCGAGGACTACCTGTACAGTACAAATATTGACAAAATAGTATAAGAATTCATCACAAATCTACATTCATGTAGGTCACATTCTTGCTTTATGTCCTAAATTCAGTGCCGTTGTAAATTTGAATGGTCACTAAACAAACTGTTTTAAGCTGAGGTCTACCTGTACCTAAGAGGAAAAAAAACAAAACCCAGAACTTATTCACAATCATTCTGTCTAAGAATTTTACCCATTGTGGATGGAAATGAAAATAGCTGTTCTGGACATGAGTTTATTTATTTATGCTTTGGGGGCATGAAAATTAATAAAGCAAATTCACCTTTAGCATAGAAATGGTGGCAGATGAGAATTTCAAAAAGCTTTCTCTTCCAAATATTATCTGGATACAGTATTTGGACCCAAGAATATCTGTGGGAAAAGTTAAAAAAGAGAAAAAGAGAAGATGGCAGCCATAACTATGTAACTGAAGCCCCGCCCCTGTGTGTAAAAAGGGGCAGTGCGTTATAGCCACAGCTGCCATCTTGATTTTTTTGACTACCCCCCCCCCATGAATGCCCCTTATCTTACATTCATAGTAAAAAATAACGGGAGTGATTAAACACCGTGATGATTATTCTGACTGCATGTGCCAACACTGAGCCAAGAGTGCATATATGGGATTATATTGGCCAAATTCATATTTGATTATATATTCCTGGGATATTTTTATGCTATGATCCTTAAAAAAAAAGGAGAAAGTAATAACCAGCCGCGGAATTGAAAGCAGAATAAATCCTTCATTTTCCATCCTGCCCCCTCAACAAAGGAGATTAAAAATGAGAGACGTATCATAAATAAAATTTGTATGATCAAAATTACTGTAGTAGAGTCTTCTTGGCATTAACCAGGATTTAGGAACTTTTCTGCTCTATAATATGCTTGGGGGGAAAAATACCCACTGGGGCTACCACTAACATAAATGATACCATTTCCAGTGTTTGTCTTCTCTTTTTAAAAATGCACTGTCCTTTGTGTGTGTATGTGTGTTTGTGGGTGTAATTTTTATTGAAGAATGAGGTTTTACGAAGTTGGAAGCTACAGAAAAAATAAAAAAGAAACAGTAAAGGCGAAAGAATGTAAGAAGAAAAATAGAAAATACAGAAAAAGGGAAGAAAAGGTGAATGAGGAATACAGAAGAAAAAAGAAAGAAATACTTAAAAGTGACTTCCAATAATATTTGTACTGGTTATAAACATAATTAAACCCTATTTCCACCATTTCAAATGTACATAACCTAATTCCCTTCTTCTCATATACATCCCTTTTTAATTAATCACCAGGTCATTTTTATCCATTTTCAGCAAAACGTCCATAAAGAGTCTCCAGAGAAGAGGGGGTAAACCTATTTTCCAAAGCACCCGAGGGCAGGATAAAAAACAATGGTTGGAAACTACCCTGTTTCCCCCAAAATAAGACATCCCCTGATAATAAGCCCAATCGGGCTTTTGAGTGCATGGCAATAAGGCCAAGTGCTTATTTCAGGGTTCAAAAAAATATAAGACAGGGTCTTATTTTCGGGGAAACACGGTAATCAAGGAAAGAAGCAACCTGGAACTGAGGAGAAACTTCATGACAGTGAGGACAATTAACCAGTGGAACAGCTTGCCTTCAGAAATTGTGGGTGCTTCATCACTGGAGGTTTTTAAGAAGAGACTGGACAGCCACTTGTCTGAGATGGTATAAGGTCTCCTGCTTAAGCAGAGGGTTGGGCTAGAAGATCTCGAAGGTCCCTTCCAACTCTGTTATTCTGTCTTTTATAAAAGTAATTGTTGTTCCCTCCTTAATCAAACAAGCCAATTTAACCATTTCTGCAAGCTCTGCCCTCTTCACGAACCATTCTTCCACGATTAAAAAAAACGGTTTTTCTATATTCAAAATGTAAAAATGTTGAACCTTCCATCCACTGCGAAAATGCAGTAGGTTGCCAATATTTCATACAAATATTTTCTAGAATAAGAAGAATACTGATGCTTTTGAATTTTGGTGTCAGAGAGCACTCCTGAAAATACTGTGGACAGCCAAAAAAAACAAGCCAAGAGGACCATCAAACAAATTAACCCAAAGTTCTCACTCGAGGCACAAATGACCAGGCTCAACTTATCCTACTCTGGATACATTATGCAAAGACCCAACTCTCTGGAGAAGGCTCCGATGTTGGGAAAGGTGGAAGGAATGACCAAGAGCATGGCCAGCAGTTACAGTGGTGATGGGAGCACCATTGAAAGACCTGAAAACCAGGTTAGAAAATCTATCCATGTGGTCGCAAAGAGTCAAAACACAGAATGACAGAGTTAAAAGGGACCTTGGAGGTCTTCTAATCCAACCTCCTACTTAAGCAGGAGATCCTAATACCATTTCGACAAATAGTTGTTCAATCTCTTGTTAAAAACCTCCAGTGTTGGATCAGCTACAACTTCTGGAGGCAAGTCGTCCCATTGATTCATTGTTCTCACTGTCAGGAAATTTCTCCTTATTTCTAAGTTGGATCTCTCCTTGATTAGTTTCCATTCATTGCTTCTGGTCCTGTCTTCAGGTGCTTTGGAGAACCGGTGGACCCCTTCTACAAAGCACCACCAAAGCAAAGCTCCAAAGCAAAAAATCAACACCAACTTGAGGGCTGAAATCAATCAATCATCAATCAATCAATCAATCAATTGCAGAGTGAGGCGTGCATCCGTGTATGCATGTTTATTTATTTTGCACTTCCCCAAATTTTGCAATAGACCACAAAACAATTGTTCAGAAACCTTTCCAAATTAATTTTTTGGCCAAGGATATTTTGAAGAGAATGTGATTTTAGGCAGACAGCCAATTCCTATAGATTGTGTGCACCCAACGTATAAAAACATATCAATGTAAAATACACTACAGAATCAACCTATCCTAAAACCTCTAACAGCTAAGCCTGATCAAGACAACAAGAGTCACACAAAGTTTAATCACATTAAATGAGAATAAATAAGGAGTTAGAATAGAGAATCTTGGAAACTGGCTGAATAGAACTCTCACCCCAATTTATGAGTGAATTCATTAATATGGGGGTGGGGGGGTTGGTTAAACCTCATTTTCCCAGACTGAAAAATTGAAGGATGGACTACACTTTTCCCATAGAAATCTCAGGCTGAACCCTCCATCTGCTCTTTCTTAGTGATGTTTTAAAACGGGCATCCAACCTTGGCATCTTTAATACCTGTGGACTTCAAATCCCAGAACTCCCCAGCATGGCTGACTGGGGAATTCTGGGAGTTGAAGTCCACAGGTCTTGAAGTTGCCAGATCCTTCAGAGCTTTGTTAAAGAACAGCAAGGTGCCGACCAACTAAATACTGTGGGAATAAGGAGGCTATTCTATAGGCAGGTGCTATGATAGAGACTCAACATTAAAAGAACTAAGATCATGGCATCCAGTCCCATCACTTCCTAGCAAATAGAAGGAGAAGAAATAGAAGCGTGACAGATTTTATATTCTTGGGCTCCAAGAAAACTGCTGACGGTGACTGCAGCCATGAAATTAATGCTCCTTGGGATGAAAGAGTGCAGAGAAGAGCAGCAAAGATGATTAGGGGACTGAAGGCTAAAACATACAAAGAACGGTTGCAAGAATTGGTTATGTCTAGTTTAATGAAAAGAAGAACTAGGGGCGACATATGATAGCAGTCTTCCAATATTTGAGGGGTGCCACAAAGAAGAGGGGAGGTCGTCAACCTATTCTCCAAAACACCTGAAGGCAGGACAAGAAGCAATGGATGGAAAGTAATCAAGGAGAGAAGCAACTTAGAACTAAGGAGACATTTCCTGACAGAGAAAACAATTGATCTGTGAGACAGCTTGCCTCCAGAAGTTGTGGGTGCTCCAACATTGGAGGTTTTAAACAAGAGATTGGACCATGTGTCTGAAATGGTATAGGGCTTCCTGCGTGAGCAGAGTGCTGGACTAGAAGACCTCCAAGGTCCCTTCCAACTCTGTTATTCTGTTATTTTACAGGATTCCCCATCCTTCCTGGGTCATTTTCTCCTTCAGCATTTCATGTCACTGGATCTGATCAATCTTCCCATGGATTATATCAACATTTTCTCTTTCGAAGCCCAGGGTGTAAATGTATCTCCTCTCACTTCGCCTCCCTGACTATCTTAGCAAAAAGAAAAAGTCAAAACTTTCTCCCTCAACCCCATCCCTGCCCCTTGCTTATTTATTTTTAAAACCCACTCATGGATTTGCTAATTGCAGATAACTGCAGGCTTTGCCTTCATTTGCCTTTAAGCTGCTGGCTGTCAGGCCAGAAATACAAAAATTGCAACCGGATGGATTTTTCCCCCTGAATTCTCGATTATTAAAAAAAAAAAAAAAAAAAAAAAAGCCAAACTAATAAAACAGTACCCAAACTTATATGTCACCATTTCAAAAAGATCGCCTGTTCCTGTCTTTCAATTATATTTCGTGCATTTCACTTTTAAATAGCAAAATCCATCCTGTTAAATATGTTCAACGGGAAGTAAGTTCCACTAAAATTAACATGAATCAGGATGCAGGTCAAAAGATGGCATGCGTTCATTTCAGAATGGGAATTCTGCAGTCATATTTCACTCTTTCTTCTCCCAACACCAAGGTTTAGTGCACATGGAAATAAACATGAATGATGAAACAGAGTGATTCGAATTAGTACAGTATTGTAAAATACAGCATTATTCCCGATTTGAAAGAATATCAAGAATAATGATCGAAACTAGATATGAAATTTTCTGCAGATTGGAAGCATGACACTCTATTCTTCCAAAGAATGACTAAATTTAACCCACACCTACAGATATATTTCTGTCAAACATGCATATTGCATTTAGAGAAATATATGTGAAAATATTTACTGATCCCTCGCATCCTGGACACAAACTGTTCCAACTCCTACCCTCAAAACGACGCTATAGAGCACTGCACACCAGAACAACTAGACACAAGAATAGTTTTTCCCCGAATGCCATCACTCTGCTGAACAACTAATCCCCACAACACTGTCAAACTATTCACTAAGTCTGCATTACTATTACTATTAATCTTCTCATCGTTTCTATCACCCATCTCCTCCCACTTATGACTGTATGACTGTAACTTCTTGCTTGTATCCTTACAATTTATATTGATTGTTTCCTAGTATGATTTGATTGCTTATTTGTACCCTATAACTATCATTATGTGTTGTACCTTATGATTCTTGACGAATGTATCTTTTCTTTTATATACACTGAGAGCATATGCACCAAAGGCAAATTCCTTGTGTGTCCAATCACACTTGGCCAATAAAGAATTCTAATCTAATCTAATCTAATCTCTAGGTAGATTAACATACAAGGACACAGACTTTATGCATAAACCGATCGATCATTCATATTTCAAACTGCTCTGCTGTCCTTTTTCTTTCAAATGTTGAAATCAGGTTAGAAATCCTCCAGAGTTAGAGGGGAAAAAAATCTTCACTTCAAACAGGAGAGTGACTAGAAACTATAAATTAAGAATACCTATAACAACTTGATTGATATATTTGTAATTTCTGTTTATTTCTGTCTAAGCAGGACATTGGGTAATTGTAGGCTCAATCCGAGAATGAAGTTTTTGCCTTCTTTCTGTCAACTACAGTGAACACTTGTGAATTCAGACTCATTTTGTAAAACCATTTTTTAAATCTCCAAACAGTAATAGGAAAAAAATTATAGCAGCCAAGATGAAAAAAATCACCCAACAACATTCATTCTGTATCTTATAGAATAGCTGGATTTTGCTTTCTGGATCCTGACAGTATTTCTTTCAAAAGTACATTAGTAAAACCTTAAACTTATATACCCACACCGATACTCACACACAAACACACACATGCCTCCTTATATTACAGATGTTCAAGTGGAAATGAAGTCCATTCCATATCATTCTTCATTTAAAAAAAAAAACCATCTGCTTATTTAATCCATTTTTGTTCACAATTCCTATTTAAATGAAAAGTATGTATCTTTAGTGAGAATGGCTAAAAAGAAAGAGAATATGGACACTTGAACTCACTCTTAACATTCCAGTTCTACCATTATTATTAATGCAAATTAGTACAAATAGTTCAAGGCAGTGGTGAAATCCAAATTGTTTTTACCACCGGTTCTGTGGGCGTGGCTTGGTGGGTGTGGTGTGGCTTGGTGGGCGTGGCAGGGGAAGGATACTGCAAAAACTCCATTCCCACCCCACTCCAGGGGAAGGATACTGCAAAATCCCCATTCCCTCCCCACTCCTGGGGGAAGGATATTGCAAAATCTCCATTCCCATCCTACTCTGGGGCCAGCCAGAGGTGGTATTTGCCGGTTCTCCGAACTACTCAAAATTTCCGCTACCGGTTCTCCGAACTAATCAAAATTTCCGCTACCGGTTCTTCAGAACCTGCTGGATTTCACCCTTGGTTCAAGGTACTATTAGTATTATTAATACTAATAATACTATTAATACTAATAGTTCAAGGTACTAATACAAATAGTTCAAGGTGGCAAACATATCCAACACAACCTCCTCCTCCTAATTTCCCCACAACAACAACCCTGTGAGGTTGGTCGGGCTGAGAGAAAGAGTGACTGGCCTAAAGTCACCCAGTCAGCTTTCATGACTAAGGCGGGACTTGAACTCAGAGTCTCTTGCATTCTAGCCTGGTGCCAATAAAAACAGACATTGCGGCCACACAAAAACTAATTACCAGCATTTTCTAATGACTGTCCAAGAACTAAATAAAAGTATATATACTTTTAGGGCATGCCCAAATGATATTTGGAGTTTATTTATTTATAGGTGAACGTTAACCTTCAACAGATTTGGGGCCGCATTCTATCAATTACCCCTATTAATAACATTTTCATTAAAAGGCATGCGACGTATTCCTTTACACGCAACAAGTTTAATCCCAAAGCCAAATTATTCACATGGAATTTTCACTTGGGCAAAACAGACAGGCAATTCTTAAAAGGTAGCAATCCAAAAATTCCATTCAAAAATTCACCGGACAAACAAGGTGAGGTTTTAGCCTCGGGGTAGAAAAATATACCATCTCAGCAAATGTACGTCCCTCAGCTTGGGTGACCGTCCTTTCGGCAGAAAAAGGAGATACGGCTTAATTCTCTTTCCCTAATCGGCAAATTTTCATTTGCAACCATCCATCACTTTTCTGCAGCTAAATGTTCTTTTGTTTCTGTAGCCCTGATGAAGGCTGAGGAAAACAGATGAGAGAGAATGGGCAGAAGTAATTACGGTCTATCTCTCACTCTTTCTTCTAAAATAGCTCTTTCATAGTCTCCATATTTGACTGAACTACCCTTGTATTTTTTTTTTAAATTATTTTTGGCTAGTCTAATTAACAAGTCAAAGGAGAGGTCCTTGGTGCTCTCTGAGCTTGGTTGTTTTTCTGGCAGACGTTTCTTTATCCAAACTAGGTAACATCATCAGGGCTAGCAATGTTACCTCAGAGAGCACCAAGGACCCCTCATTTCAAACCTGAGCTACAAATATTCTCCTTTATTGGTGACAAGTCAAAGTTAGAATCTTTGCTCCAGCTTCTGAAAATACTGAGCGCTCCTATACTCATAACACTAAGCAGATTTCTGCAACAAACCTACCTGTATTTATTGTAAATGCATCCCCATTTAAGACATGCTTCCAAGCAAACCTTCACTGGATTCCACCGTTTGACCCATAAATGAATGAATTTAGCTCAGAATCAAGGCTGCATTTAGCCCACCCGAAAGCCTCACCTCTCCAATTCAATTTAATCAACATTTCTAAATTCAACAAGATTAACGGTAACTCCTTCACTTTACCTCAGTGTAGGCAGGGAGTCTGACTTCCATTAATACTACAGGAGATTTTTTTTTTCATAAAATGGCAATTGTAGAACAATGCAGTCCTTCTGATCTAAGGAGAGAGCAGTTATAAATTCAACAGTTATTAGTAGAAGTCTGCAATTAAAAAAGAAAAGAAAAGCTTGTTTCTCTTAAGAAGAAATTAACTCAGCAGCTTTTTCACTAGTGGGTGGCTGAATAGTTAAAAAGATTCCACTCTGAAATAATTGTGGCTAAATTCTAAGACTTTGAGGCAGAAAAAGAAGTTTATTACAATCTAATTGATTTCTAAATGAAGCCATTGTTAAAATATACTCTAAATGTTTTGCCTGCGCCATATCAATCTGCATACTGAAAAATATTATTGTTAGCTTATTATTGTTAAGGTTCTTTTTTAAAAAATACAAACAGGTGTTTATTTTGTTTCAGTGCGATTTTTGGGGTGAGGAAAGACCTGTCTGTATAAAACGAATCTTTAAATGAACACCTGTCGGTATAAAATGTCGCTTTAAATGTAACGTAGCTTAAAAGAAAAACGAAATTAAAAGATTTGAATGAAAACGAGAAGCGGCTAATTTGATATGTCTTTTTCTTGCTGAAAGTTAATGACATATTTCTGTTTGCAAACATACAAGAGAGAAAAAAGGGGAAAGGACGCGAATTAAAATAAAACGCTAAAGACAAGCAGGTTTGAATCCTTCTCACATTAGTCTTAATGCTGGAGACAGTCCTGCAAATCAGTTTAATAACCTTAAACAGTTACACACCCTCTCATCTGTAAAATAAATAGCTTGGACAGAACAAGCCTGGAGGCATTCACTGGACTAATTTGCGTTTTACTCTAACAATGAATGGCAAGCTTCTACTTTAATGCAAGTCTATCTTGATTATTTCTTCATTGGAGACACCAGCACCCCCTCACCCCATCCAACTGCTACCTGAAGAACTAACAAGCTGTATATTCATTTGACAAAAACTTACCAAAAGGAAATATACTGGAATCTAACCAGAATGACTAAAAGGAGCTCCCCCCTCCAAGTTAAACTTTCTAGGCATCTATTGCACCGATCAGTTCAGCTAGATCCTGGTTTATTTTGTATAATTATCAGAATTTCAGGCCTTCCTGCTACACCCAATTTAAATCAATCAATCAATCAATAAAGTGCCCAAGCATCCTTAGGACCGATGACTTCAAACAGAGGGGCACAATTTTCAGCTGGATTTCAGCTTCCAGCTACAATTTCAGTAGCTGGTCCCATTCGGTAAACAGGGTAAGCTAACAGGTAAGAGTGGAATTGCTTGATCTGCAATGACAACCAATCAAACTCAGCAGGTGCCCAGGACTTGGCTCTGGATGATGTTTTTACCTGGTAGACTGTATGCAGGTAAGCATCCTAAACTATAAAATCATAAATGTGGAGGCAACCCAAATAACCATACCCCACAGACTTTTAAACAAAAATTAAAAATGCGGGTTCACACGTACAAACTTGTTCTGAATACCTTAATGGGCACACCTGAGTTGAAAAAGCTTTAATCTTATGCCAGATTTCCAGATTATCTTCTGCAATGATAGAATGTCTTATAACCTGCACTTTTTGCAGTTTAAAATCCATGTTTCCATGTGAATTCTGACTTTCAAGGAAGGAGCCCGTCCTAATCAACAGAGTTAGAAAAAGAGAAAAAAAGAGACCCCCCCCCACACACTTCTCTTCTTTTACATCAATATTTTTTTTGAAAAACACAAGAAAAATAGAAGAAAGTAGGAAAATAGGAAGAGGAAGGTGTGTTAGATATGTCTGCCACTTTGAGTTATTTGTAAAAAGAATAAACGTGAAATATAAATAGATGATAGACAGACAGACAGGCAGACATAGATAGATAGAGGTAGATGATAGATAGATAGATAGATAGATAGATAGATAGATAGATAGATAGATAGATAAATGCAGATATTAAGTACACATTTATTCTAGGCCACCCCACCTGAGACAATGCAATTATTGTTTATTTAAATATTCTCCTGCACAGCCCCAAAACAATTTAGCTAATGTCCTATATCTAATTACTTTGTAGGTATCTACAATGTACATAATCTATATTGTCTCTTTCTACATATACCAGGATTTCAGGTTAAAGACAATAATATAGTACATACATAAACTGATTTAGACCTGCCAGGGTTAAACATACATAATTTCCATGGAATTGAACAAGGCTGCAATGCTGAATCCTTAGTGAAATTAAACTTTTTTTATAGTATCACTAGTTATATTTGGAGGGAAATTGTTGGCAAGACATTAAAATATTAACTGCAGACTCTGAATTCTTTCTCTAAGCCAAACCTCATTTTCTCCCAATAAAACATCACCAAAATCTGCAAAACTCACTACTAATTTTATGTGGGTGCAATTAAACCCTTTCACATCTCATTCTAAAATCAAATTACATCCTTACAAATCTCATTCTAAGGAGTCGATTAATTAGAAAGAAGATTCCATAGCTTGATAAACTTTCATTGCTTTTAGCTAAAAAAAAAAACCCCACCTCGATTGCAGTTGTTTTTATATTAGCCTGCTGAAGCCAATAGGATTTTGAAGTGTTTCAATTTTGCTGGATTAGCCATAATATATCTGGTATTACTCAGAATGTGTACCATCACTCCTCTAAAAAGAATCCGTTTACAGAATTGATTCATTTAGCAAACTGACATTCTGAGAGATTTAGGACAGAGCCACCTGAGTTAATTGATGTGCTTTTTTATTTAATATAAATACAAATAAATCAGCTCAGAGAATTTTAATGTCCCAGGTTGCCAAGATAGAAAACGGTTCAACCATAATGGAGAAGCAAAGACAAAAAAAGCATTGAAAAGAGAAGCAGCTCACACTTAAAAGACTGTAGTTAAGACAAAGGATGGGTCCAAAGTTTTAAGATATGAATATATCTAATCAACCGATCAATCCATTATGAAGCAACCTTGTATTCACAGCCAGGACCCCAAATGAAAAATATAAAAAGGAGCATTTTGAACACATTTAACTACAAATTGGGGGAGACTGCTTAATTTTTGTTTTTAATGTAACTTCGCATTCATTAAACAATTGCATAGGTTTGTCCTCCAGACGATTTATTCCCAAAAGGAATCTGGTGCAATTTCTTTTCCCCAATCCCCCCCCCCCTACTCAGTTATTCTTTCTAGAGGAAAAAAAAAAGATTTCACCATCCGGTTTATAACCTCATACTGTAGACAAGTTTGTTTTTTGTTTTTTTAAAAAAGTTATGCACGAAAATTAATTCAGGACAAAATTGAAAAGGGGGGAAAAAAAAAGTCTTAAACGAAAAAAATTCGAGAAAGGGGTTGCAGAAAACAGAGCGAAGTGGTGGATTGGGAGAAAGGAATCCGGATTAAACCTGCAGAGAAGGGAAAGCGAAGGCAAGAGCAGGGGCAGCAAAGCGGAAAAGGCAATTTGGGGTGAGAAGGCGGGACTGAAAACGAAGGAGAATTTCTAGGCTGTTAGGGTGGGAAGAAGGGAAGGCCCGGGCTGGAATTTTTGCAGAAGCGTCCAAGGTTCCATTACGGTTTTTCGCTGCAGTGTTTGCAAAGCCCCGAGGCGGCTCCGGCGAAGGCAGTACATTTCTCGGGGCAGTTCGGCAAGGCGGCGCCCGTGAAGGGATAGACGGCGGCCGATTGTCCGAAGGGGGCCAAGCCGGGCGGGATGGAGGCTCCGAGAGTCTGGCCCTGGTTGAGGTAGGCCACCAAACGCCGCATCTCCTCCAGGGCCTGGGCCTGCATCAGGATGTAGTTCTTGGCCAGGAGCAACGTGGCGATCTTGGAGAGCTTGCGCACCGACGGGCTGTGCGCGTAAGGGATGACGGAGCGCAAGCCGTCCAGCGCATCGTTCAGGTCGTGCATCCGCCGCCGCTCGCGGGCGTTGATGCTGAGCCGCAGCGAGCGCTGCTCCTTGGGCTTCTTGGGCCCGAGGGCGCCCCCGCCGCCGGCCGCCTTCAGCTTGGCCTCGCCGCCGCGCTCGAAGGTCGGGCTGCCCGCCTTGGAGCCCTCGAAAGCCTCGTCGTCGTCGCCGCTCTGCTCGCCGCTGCTCTCCGCCGCTTTGCCCAG
>QLTV01003767.1:266148-291441 GCA_003457575.1 Thermophis baileyi | reverse complement strand
TTTGCAATATCCTTCCCCTGGAGTGGGGAGGGAATGGGGATTTTACAGTATCCTTCCCCCAGGAGTGGGGAGGGAATGGGGATTTTGCAGTATCTTTCCCCTGGAGTGGGGAGGGAATGGGGATTTTACAGTATCCTTCCCCCAGGAGTGGGGAGGGAATGGGGATTTTGCAGTATCCTTGCCCTGCCACGCCCACCAAGCCACGCCCACAGAACCCGTAGGGAAACATTTTGAATTTCACCCCTGCCCCCAACCTTTTGGGCACCAGGGACGGGTTCTGTGAGGAGAGGTTTCTCCAGGGACCAGAGGGGGCGTGGTTTCGTGTGCTGCTTGCATTCCGCAGATGGGGCTTCGCTTGTTTGCGCGGCCTGGTTTCTGGCATGCCGTGGACCACTGCCTGTTCACAGAAATGGGGGTTGGAGATCCCTGCCTTAGCAGATGGGATCTATAGCAGGTCTCTTCTGCTGGTGTGAGTGGGCTGAGCTTGTTCCATTAGGGAGAGATGGCTCCTCAGATACCCTGGATATCTAGAGCCTTACATCGCATGAGTCTGAGAAACCAGCTCATTCTAATAGGGTTCGCCCACCCCACCCACACCAGCAGAAGGGACATGCTGCAGACCCCACCAGCTGGAGATGACTCTTGAGAATCCCTTGGACTGCAAGGAGATCCAATCAGTCGATCCTCAAGGAAATCAACCCTGACTGTCGTTTGGAAGGACAAGGGACTGAAGCTGAAGCTCGAACACTTTGGCCACCAAATGAGAAGTCCTTCTCCAAGACCCTGATGTTGGGGAAGATGGAAGGCAGAAGGAGAAGGGGACAACAGAGGAAGAGATTTAGATCAGGGGTCTCCAACCTTGGCAACTTTAAGACTTGTGGACTTCAACTCCCAGAGTTCCTCAGCCAGCTTTGCTGGCTGAGGAATTCTGGGAGTTGAAGTCCACAAGTCTTAAAAGTTGCCAAATTGAAGACCTCTGTTCTAAGGTTATACCGTATTAACAGAATTTTTCAAGTCTGAAAGTATTAGAAAAGAATAGAATAGCAGAGTTGGAAGGGGGTCATCTAGTCATCTAGTCCAACCCCCTGCTCAAGCAGGAGACCCTACACCATTTCTGACAAATGGCAGTCCAGTCTCTTCTTGAAAGTCTCAAGTGATGAAGCTCCCACAATTTTCGAAGGCAACTTCTGTTCCATTGGTTGATTGTTCTCACTGTCAGAAAGTTCCTCCTTATTTCCAGATTGAATCTCTCCTTGATCAGTTTCCATCCATTATTCCTTGTCTGGCCTTCGGGTGCCTTGGAGAATAGCTTGACCCCCTCCTCTCTGTGGCAGCCCCTCAAATATTGGAAGACTGCTATCATGTCTCCTCTGGTCCTTCGCTTCATTTCTCTGGTCCTTCTCTTCGCTTCGCTTCTCTTCGTTTAGTTAGAACAATTAATCAGTGGAACAGCTTGCCTCCAGATGTTGTGAATGCTCCAACACTGGAAGTTTTTAAGAAGATGTTGGATAACCATTTATCTGAAGTGGTGTAGGGTTTCCTGCCTAAGCAGGGGGTTGGACTAGAAGACCTCCAAGGTCCCTTCCAACTGTTATTCTATTCTATTCTATGGTGTCATTGATGCAATAAACATGAATTTGGCCAAACCACAGGAGACATCATAGGGGTGGGGGCTGACATGCTGCGGTCCATGGTGCCGTGAAGAGTCAGACACGACTTAGCAACTGAACAATAACAACAGGATAAAGAAGGCATGTCCCATGAGATACAGGTAGTCCTCAACGTACGACCACAATTGAGCCCAAAATTTCTGTTGTTAAGTAAGACATTTGTTAAGCGCGCTTTGCCCCACTTCACGACCTTTCTTGCCACAGTTGTTAAGTGAATCACTGCAGTTGATAAGTTAACTAACCCAGTTGGCTGAATGAATCATTGCGTTTGTTAAGTTAGCAACCCGGTTGTTAAGTGAATCCGGCTTCCTCCATTGTCGTTGCTTGTCGGAAGGTCGCCAAAGGGGATCACATGACCTTGGGACACAGCAACGGTCATAAATATGAGCCAAGCGGTCTGAATTTTGATCAGGTGCTGCAAAGGTTGTAAGTGTGAAAAACGGTCATAAGTCACTTTTTTTCAGTGCTGCTGTAACTTTGAACGGTCGCTAAACGAACTGTTGTAAGTCGAGGACTACCTGTAATTCTGTGAAAGTGGATGGGACCTGGAACATGGTCAGATTTTACAGACCAAGCGGTTCCTCCAGACCAAGTCAGGTGGTCTCACAAACATTGAGGCCAGGAAGGACTTTTTAGGGGACCACCGCAGCTTCCAATGCAACTTTGAACCCCAAGGAAACCAGCATTTCAGATATTTTGCAATATCAATCAAATCTTTATTAGGGTGACAGACCAGCATAGATTTTTCAATATGTACGTATAGCTGTCAGCAGTTTTTCTCAAAGCATCTTCTTGCAGGAGGTCGTCTTCCTCGCAAACCTAGCCTAACCCAGCAGCCAAAGGATTAGAAAATGAACTGAGAATGTTGGCATCAATTCTCGTGGACAAATCAAGGCTCACGAGATAGAGCTTTCACTCTTAAAAAAAAAAGAAAGTAGCAAAATGGAGAATAGAGAAATAAAATATTGGGCGGAGTAAATGAACAAAATTTGAATGCAAGGCAAAATGCAGATGTGCAGAGGAAAGTGCAGAACAATAGAATAACAGAGTTGGAAGGGACCTTGGAGGTCTTCTAGTCCAACCTCCTGCTCAGACAGGAAACCCTATACCAGTGATGGCGAACCTTTTTTTTTCCTCGGGTGCATGCGCGCGTGCCCACACCCATAATTCAATGCCCCCCATGCGCCTCACTCCCCTGCGCATGCGCGCGTGACCCCCCTTGCTGCCCCACCCCCCACGCATGCACGCATGACCCCCCCGCTCCCCTGTTTCCCGACTTCTGGTGGGCCCAGTAGGCCTGTTTTTTGCCCTCCTCAGGCTCCAGAGGCTTTCTGGACAGGATGTATTGGACAACAAGGAATAGGACATAGGGCAGTGATGGCGAACCTTTTTTCCCTCGGGTGCTAAAAGCATGCGCGTACGCATGATAACATGCGCGCGCATGCCCACACCCATAATTCAATGCCCCCATGCGCCCTGCCCCTGTGCCTGCACGTGCGACCCTCCCATGCTGCCCGGCCACCTGTGCATGCGCGCGCAACCCCCGTGCTCCCCCACGCATGCACGCGCAACCCTCCCGCACCCCGTTTTGGGCCTAGCAGCATGCACGCCTGACCCCCCCGCTCCCCTGTTTCCCGACTTCCGGTGGGCCTGGTAGGCCCGTTTTTCGCCCTCCCCAGGCTCCAGAGGCTTTCTTGGGGCCTGAGGATGGCAAAAACGTCCTCCCCTGCCCTCCCGGAGGCCCTCCGGAGGCCGAAAACACCCTCCCAGAGCCTCCACCCGAGCCGAAAATCAGCTGACCGGTGCGCACATGCGCGCTGGAGCTGAGCTAGGGCAACGGCTCGTGTGCTGGTAGATATGACTCCGCATGCCACCTGTGGCACGTGTGCCATAGGTTGGCCATCACGGCCCTACCATTTCATGCAAATGGTTGTCCAATCTCTTCTTAAAAACCTTTAGTGATGGAGCACCCACAACTTCTGGAGGCAAGCCATTCCACTGATTAATTGTTCTCACTGTCAGGAAATTTCTCCTTAGTTCTAGGTTGCTTCTCTCCTTGATTAGTTTCCATCCATTACTTCTTGTCCTGCCTTCAGGTGCTCTGGAGAATAGCTTGACTCCCTCTTCTTTGTGGCAACCCCTGAGATATTGGAACACTGCTAGGGTGTCACCCCAGTCCTTCCCCCCCATACCCAATTCCAGCAACCATTCTCCTTTACAAGGAAGCCATCAGGCCACATCTGGAATGAGAATTGCCATAGGTAAGAATGAACATGCACAAGCTTATATCAACAGCTTATATGCTGAGGCTCTAGAAAGAGTGCAGAGAAGAGCGGCAAAGATTATAAGGAATCTGCACTCATATGATGAACAGCTAAAGGTGTGTCTTTAGCCTAAGAAAGAGAAGACTTAGGGGAGACATGATAACTATCTTCCAATATTTGAGGGGCTTTCACAGAGAAGCGGGGATAGACTTATTCTCCAAAGCACCTGAGGGCAGGACAAGAAGTAATGAGTGGAAGAGAGATAGTGAAAATGATTAATCAATGAAACAACTTGCTTCCGGAAGTTGTGGATGCTCCATCACTGGAGGTTTTCGACAAGCAATTATCCGGGATGATATAAAGTCTTCTGCCTTAAGCAGGGGTTGGACTAGAAGACCTCCAAGCTTCCTGGACAACCATTTGTCTGAAATAGTATAGAACAGGGGTGTCAAATTCAATTTCATTGAGGGCCGCATCAGGGCTGTGATTGATCTTGGGGGGCCGGGTGGGCGTGTCCGACTGACTGGGAGTGGCCAGCTTGACGCCACTCCCCAAACTGCTGGCATGTTTCCTCTTCGCATTGGGTAAACCGGGCCAAAGCCACGCTGGCCCGATGTTTCCTCTTTGCACTGGGTAGACCGGGCCGAAGCCACACTGGCCCGATGTTTGCTCTTTGCATTGGGTAGACTGGGCCGAAGCCATGCTGGCCCGATGTTTCCTCTTAGCACTGGGTAGACTGGGCCGAAGCCACCCTGGCCCGATGTTTCCTCTTCGCATTGGGTAGACTGGGCCGAAGCGACGCGGGCCTGCCCCTTACATTTTCCAGGATGGCCCCACGGCCCAGATCTGACCACATTGCGGGCCAGATTCGGCCCACGGATCTTGGGTTTGACACAGGGGTGAAATGCTACTGGTTCAGATTGGTTCGGGAGAACTGTTAGTGGCCATGTGGCCTGGTTTGCCGAACCAGGAGCGACGGCTGGCTGGCCACGCCCTCGAACCAGTCCCCCGGTCGCCGCTCACTCGCCCTGCCCCGCCCAGTCTCTGCTCTGCAGCTTGCCTGTCTGAAGCGCTGCGCCCCTGATCTGCCTGCCAGGTAAGCCTGCGAAGTCATGGCCTACCTAGCTACCCCTGCCCCCACCCCACCATCCCAGCCTGCCTTCCCTACTCCATTCCCCGCGGCATGGCAGGGCTGCGGGGAAGGGAGTAGGCTGCTACCTCCCTTCCCCACCACCCCGACATGCTTTCCTGCCTTCCACGTGGCCTCTAAGCGCCCCCCCGCCCCCCCCCTGCCTCCTACTCCCCCTCCCCCCCCCCCACCGTCCCAGCCTGCCTTCCCTACTTCATTCCCCCTGGCCCACAGCCCCAACATGCTTTCCTGCCTTCCATGCAGCCTTCCTGGTGTCCCCGTGGCCAGCTTGCGAAGGCAGGCAAGCAGAAGGCCATGTGGAAGGCAGGCAAGCATGTCGGGGCGGCGGGGAAGGGAGGTAGCAGCCTACTCCCTTCCCCGCAGCCCTGCCATGCTTGGCGGCCTTCTATGTGGCCTTCCCGGCGGTCCCCCATGCCCGCTTGCCTTCCGAGGTCGGTGTCCAGCCTGGCCCGGCCAGTGAGTGGGCGGGCGGCCCTTGGTGGAAACGCAGATGCTGAGAGGGGCGGCGGCAGTGCTCCAGGAGGGCAAGCGGACATCCCGGGGCTGCTGTACATGCGCCTGCCCCGTTTCTGCAAAGGCACAGCCCCCCCTTGCAGGGCAATCCAAAGAGGGAGGGGGATGCTGCAGAAAAGGCCGCCTTCCACCCGGGCCCGTGTGCCTCCCGTGCCGGCGAAGAAGTGGAGCGAGAGGGGTGGAAGCTGCTGAGGCAGCAGCCGCCCACGCGGGGAGAGGGCCAGGGCAGGCCCGGCCGTGCCACCGCAGCTTTCCCTTTGGCCTGGGTGGCGGCGCTTACCCGGGCGGGCCAGTGTAGGTAGCCCTTAATCTTCGCCAGGTCGCCCCACTTGTAGTCACACGGCCGGCCGGAGCGGGACATGGCGCGGGCAGAGAGGCTGATGCAGCCCCTGCTGAGGCCACCATGGCTGAGCGATCGCCGTGCTTCCGTGCGCTGCATGTGGAAGGGGCTGCCGCCGCTGCTCTCGCCACCCTCCCTCCCCGCCTCGCTGCAGACGTCCGCCTGCCCAAAGCAACCTCCCGAAGCAAACCCGCCGTCGTTCGCTTTCATCCTCCCACCGTGAAACGAAAGCAAATGGCAGGGACTACAAGTGGGGCGACCTGGCAAAGATGAAGGGCTACCCGCACTGGCCTGCCCGGGTAAGCGCCGCTGCCCAGGCCGAAGGGAAAGCTCCGCAGTGGTGTGGCGGGGCTGCCCTGGCCCTCTCCCCACGCGGGGGGGCTGCTGCCACACCAGCGGCTTCCGCCCCTCTTGCTCCACTTCTTCGCCGGTGGGAAGCGGCGCCGCGGCTGAGCCTCCTTCCCCCGGAGCGCCGGACTCCGCAAGCCGAGTTCCCGGAGTGGTGCCGGCGGTCAAAGAGAGCAGGCAGGTGGCCAGGTGGGAAGCCAGTGGGCTGCTTCGGAGCTCCAAGCCCTGTGGAGCCGGCATGGGAGGCACGGGTGGAAGGCAGCCTTTTCTACAGCATCCCCCTCCCCTCTTTGGATCGCCCTGCAGGGGGGGGGCTCTGCCTTTGGCGGGGGGGGTGCGCGGCCCTCCGGGATGGAGAGCGGGGCAAGAGAAGGCTCCGTGGTTTGTTTGGGCAGTCAAGCCAGATGGCGGAGGGAAACTCAAAGCGTTGGGGCCTCAGAAGGGCAGAATGTGCTTCAGAATGTGCAGCTCCTGGCTCTAACAGTGAGTTACATGAGTGATGTCAACTTGGCCATGCCCACCCGGTCACATGACCTCCCCACCAAGCCACACCCACAGAACCGTTGGCAAATTTTTTTAGATTTCACCACTGGTTTGGCACCCCTGGTATAGAGTCTCCTGCTGAAGCAAGGGGTTGGACTAGAAGGCCTTCGAGATCCCTTCCGACTCTACTATTCTATATTCTATGTTCTAGGAACAATTTAGAGGGGGCAGATTGTCTCAGAAGACAGGGAGAAGCCGACTGATCCTGGGGTTGTCACAAGAACATAATGGACACTCAAGGAGAATTAAACTTGCATGATAGCTGGCAGGTATCAGCTTCCGTTCTCAGTACTGCCCTGATGAGTTGTTTTATTTTAAATGCTTAGTAAGTGGATGAAGCAAAGCAGGGTTTGAATAACGAAGGAGGGAAAGAAGGGAATTGAGTTGTATTGGCCTAGGGCTGGGTTTTAACTGGAAAAGGGTGGGCTGATATATTGAAATGCAGCAAGGTAATTAAACTTGTGAGATAGTAGTAGTTTTATTTATTATGGGATTATCGCTCAGTGCGGTACAGACATGGAATAAAATAACTCATGCAATTATGTATTGCAATTAATTCTAGAATGCAAAATGCAAAATCAGGAGCCTCTCAGCTAAAAGGTCCGTGATACGCAATAAACGTTTACCATTATATTTTCAAAGCAGCACCTAAGAATTAATTAAGACTTGACAGTCAGTTAGAGGTTTAAGATGCTGGAATAGAAACTGGGAGATGGTGAGTTCTAGTCCTGCCTTAGGCATGGAAGCCGGCTGGGTAACTTTGAGCCAATCACTAGGAGACTGTGAGTTCTAGTCTGTCTTAAGCACGGAAGCCAGCTAGGTGACTTTGGGCCAATCACTCTGTCTCAGCCCAACCCACACCACAGGGTTGTTGTTTTGGAGAAAAGAAGAAGAAGAAGGAGTATTAGGTATGTTTGCCACCATGAATTACTTACAAAGGAAGGCTAAGAATCTAATAAAGAAACAAATAAATAAATTACACAACGGTTGGAGCTCATAATGCTATATTCCTCCTTAGCTTATTTTCCAGAAATAGCTTTATAGTGAAGAACTTGTGAACAATGCATATCAGGCATATATGTGTTGTGTTTAGAGAGAAAAGATGAAATGGAGAGCAGTTTTCTTACCTCCTTAACTTCAGTGTTGGAGCCGGGGTCTGAGGAGGAGGAGGAGATGGAGCCGTGGCCAACGGAGAGGGAAGGCGCAGTCTCTATGGACCAGGAGGAATGACCTGGGGATGAGGACAAGGCAGTCCCGGGTCCCTAGGGCTTCGGAAGAGTAGGCAGGGAGGAAGAGAGGGCGCAGGTTGACTGAGGAAGGGGGAAGGAGATGGAAAGGGCAGGCGGCGGAGCAGAGGAGGGGTGGAGCTCCGGAGATGAGCAAATGTTTCCTCCACCCGATTCCCGAGTGAGGAGAATGGAGAGGAGGCAGAGTCAGCATAGGGCGACTTGACTGCTTGGGAGGAGGGCACCCCACCTCTCTTCCCGAGGATCACCTGGAGAGCAGCATTTAAGGAGAAGCCATGGGGAGGGGCTTGTTGTGGCCTGCCAGCGGCCAGCGGAGCTGGTGGCAGACTCAGACAGTGAGGAGGTTGGGGAGGAACATGGGCCAGTCCTGGAGTCTGGGGAAGGCTCTGTTGAGTGCTCTGCATCAGAGGCAGAGATGGGGCCAGGGCCGTCTGACAGTTATCAGCTACCTTCGGAGTCAGAGATAAGTGGGGCTGAAGAACAGCTGGAGCCTGTTTCCGATGTGCACATGCACAGAGCTGTCAGGAGAAGGGAACAATTAAGGAACAGGGGTCGACTTGGGAGTAAAGGCACAAGGGGATGCTGAATGGCCCCTCCCATAGGGAATAAATAGGAGTAAAAGGGAAGTGGTGTTTTCAGGAGACAATTAGTTCGTTTATTAGTGTGAAGAATTGCTTATCTGCGTCCGTGCCTCACAGAGACTCCTTGCCAAGTATTTCCTTGTACAGCCTTACGCCTGGAAGCTATCGGCCTGGCAACTATCCAAGGACTGATAAGGTCTGTGTTGCAATTCACCCTTGAAAGACTGTTTTCTGGGACTTTGCTGGATGTGAATGCTAGGAATTCACATTAGCCAAATAAAAAGGGGTTTTTTCGGGACAAGGAGTCTGTTTTGTGATTTGGTGAATCAGAACAGGGCTTTTGTCGGGAACAAGTGTCGTATTTCGTGGCAACACGCTCCACGGCTCCGAGAAGAACTTTGCTCAAGAATCATTGCTGGTGTGGAGTGAGGTTTGATCCTTTGCTTTGACATTCGTCGTGAACTTTGTCAAGTTTGGGAGCCTGTCTTGCTTCTAGAGCAGTGCTGTTCCTGTGGACTTTCACTGCCGGGAAGTTGCATGAAGCACGTGCGGGCAGCGTGTGTTCGAGCCTTGCTCTTGGACTGTAGGGGTAACCTGTGGGCAGAGACCTTGCAGAACAGACCGGGACTTGCTGGATTGTGGGGAATGGTGGTTGAATAAAAATTGTCAAGCTTCTGCCTAGCACGTGTTGCTTCCGCGCCAACCCTGGGTCATAACACTTAATTTTACTGCATATAGCAACGTTATCAAGCATTTTCTGTTTGGTTATGCTGCAGGGTGGAATGGTGGTGCAGTGGTTAAGACGTGGCGCTTGTCGGCTGGAAAGCCAGCAGCCCAGGTTCGAGATCCGAGTGCCACATGACCGGGTGAGCTCCCGTTCTTACCTCAGCTCCCGTCCTTACCTCAGCTCCTTCCTATTTACCGTGTTTTCCCAAAAATAAAACCCTGTCTTATATTTTTTTGAACCCCGAAATAAGCGCCTGGCCTTATTTTCGGGGAGGTCTTCTTATTTTGGGGCGCGTGGAGCAAGACGGGGCTCCTCTTGCCATCTTACCTGATTTCCAGCTTTGTCTTCCTAACCCTAACCAGAGGAAATGGCGGGGACCGGCTGCACATACGGTTAAATATTTTCGGGGAGGGCTTATTTTTGGGGGTGGGCTTATTTTTGGGGAAGGGTTTATTTTCGGAGGAGGGCTTATTTTCAGGGGATGTCTTATTTTCGGGGAAACAGTAGCAATTTGAAAGCATGCCAATGCGAATAGATAAATAGGTACCACTTTGGTGGGATGGTCACAGCACTCCATAATATCATGCTGCATGACCGCAGAAATGTCTTCAGACAGCGCCGGCTCAATGAAACGGAGATAAGCACCGCTTCCTATAGTCAGCAACGACTAGCGGAGTAAACTCCGCAGGGATTCCGTTTTTTTATGTTGCAGAGGAAGTTCAGCATGTATCCTGATAGGGCTCAAGGTTGACTCAGCCTTCCATCCTTCCAAGACTGGTAAAATGAGGACCCAGATTGTTGGGGGTAATAGGCTGACTCTGAAAAACAACGTAGAGAGAGGCTGTAAAGCACTTTGTATAAAGTCTAAGTAGTGCTATTGCTATTCTCCAATGGCACACTCTAATTGGCCTTATATTCTCTCAGTAAGCAATCTTGCAAAAAACCAGGCCCACGACTATATATATTGCTGGAACTGGGTATGTCTAGTCTGATGAAAAGAAGGACTAGGGGTGACAGGATAGCAGTGTTCCAATATTTCAGGGGCTGCCACAAAGAAGAGGGAGTCAAGCTATTCTCCAAAGCACCAGAAGGCAGGCCAAGAAGCAATGTGTGGAAACTAATCAAGGGGAGAAGCAACTTAGAACTAAGGAGAAATTTCCTGACAAATAGAACAATTAATCAGTGGAACAACTTGCCTCCAGAAGTTGTGAATGCTCCAACACTGGAAGTTTTTAAGAAGAGATTGGACAACCATTTGTCTGAAGTGGTGTAGGGTATCCTGCCTAAGCAGGGGGTTGGACTAGAAGACCTCCAAGGTCCCTTCCAACTCTGTTATGTTATTCTATTCTATTCTATTCTATTCTATTCTATTCTATTCTATTCTATTCTATTCTATTCTATTCTATTCTATTCTATTCTATTCTATTCTATTCTATTCTATTCTATATAGGCAGTCCTCAACTTATGACAGACCACCCCCCCAAACGCTACTTACAGTTCATTTTTGGAGTTATTATGGCTGTGATCACATGATCTCATTTTGGGTGCTTGACAAACGATCACTTTTATGGCTGTTTGCAGCATTCACTTAAAGACCGCCACAAAAATGGTTGAAAAATCCAGTTATGCAATGCCTCAACTTTTGACCATAACAATTTACAACTGTAATTCCAGGCTCAGTTAATAGTCATAAATCTTAGTCTGTATGACTTTACAGATTACAATATATACATTTAGAAGAGAAATTTAAAAAAAATGAAACCTATTTTTTAACATGTCTGGAGATTCTCAGTCATCCAGGTCAATGGTTGTCCCTAAGGTACTTTTTTCAAGAGGCATCTGGACTTTCTGGTTTTTCTTTGAAGACATTTTGCTTCTCATCCAAGAAGCTCCAACTTCTCAAGGAAAGAACCTGCAGAAAGCACAGTTCCAACTTCTCAACAAAAGAAACAGCACTGAAGCAGCTTCTTGGATGAGAAGCGAAATGTCTTCAAAGAAAACCAGAGAAGAAGCTTCTTGGATGAGAAGTGAAACGTCTTCAAAAAAAACCCAGAGAAGAAGCTTCTTGGATGAGATCTTTGTTTCTGGATCTTTGACAGAGCTGCTGAGATGACATTCCAGGTCAAAACCCCTTTTGAAAGTTGCAGGATTTGTGCAGGCATCTCAAGTTTGGTATCCCTCTTTCCAGAATACAGCAATTGAACTAGTGGATTCAAGTTCAATTGAAATTTATTCAAAGAAATATTTTTCTTTAAAAAAAATATCAAGAACTAGTGGATTCAACCAGTGGATTCAAGATTCAAATCCGTGCATCAACAGAGGGATAGTTTCAAGATGAAATGGTAGTACCATTTTATACTGCACTGGTGAGACCACATTTGGAATGCTGTGTCCAGTTTTGGTTGCCAGGACGGACGGACGGATGGACACACACACACAAGATATCGAGACTAGAAAGTGTGCAGGGAAGAGCAACAGAGATGAGTAGGGGTCTTGAGGCTAAACCATACAATGAACAGTTGAGGGAACTAGGTATGTCTCATCAAATGAAGAGAAGGACTAGCGGTCCTCCAGTACTTGATGGGGTGTCATAGAGAAGAAAGGGGTCATTCTCCAAAGCACTTGAGAGGAGGACAAGAAGCAATAGATGGAAACTTATCAAAGAGGGATCCAACCTAGAACTAAGGAGAAATTTCTTGACAGTGAGAACAATTGGTGGAATGGCTTACCTCTGGAAGTTGTGAATGCTCCATCACTGGAGGTTATCCAGAAGAGACTGGCTAGCCATTTGTCTAAAAATGTATAGGGTCCCCTGCTTCAGAAGGGGGGTTGGACAAGATGACCTCCAAGGTTTCTTCCAACCCTAATTATTCTATTTTCTAAGTTAAATAAGACAGTTTCTGCGCAGTGGTTAGAGTGCAGTACTGCAGGCTACTTCTGCTGACTGCTGGCTGCCTGCAGTTCGGCAATTCAAATCTCACCAGGCTCAAGGTTGACCCATCCTTCCATCCTTCCGAGGTGGGTAAAATGGGGACCCAGATTGTTGGGGGCAATAGGCCAACTCTGTAAACCGCTTAGAGAGGGCTGTGAAGCACTGTAAAGCGGTATATAAGTCTAAGTGCTATTGCTATAGCAGTAAGAGAAAGTCAATGGTGGAAGAAAGAGAGGATTATGGGCTTGCTTGCACTGGTTCTCTATAAGCAAAGCTTTAATTTGGATTTCTGCTCAGAGTCAGAAGGTGGACCTGACCTAGATGCCTCTTCCAACATGGACACTAACAAATCAGGATTATTGCAGTACATTAAAATACTTATTTTTAATAGTACAGTCTCTTGCCTAGTTTGTGTGGCACTAAGGTTTCAAACAAACCCAGTATTTCTGCTGGTGTAGAAGAAAATTTTTTAGTTATCCATCTATGGAAAGGTAAGTGCTGACATCTAATGGCAATCTAGTATATTTTGTAAAAAATTGTGGTTCTTTTATTTCTTTGATTAGAAAGATTTTGGGGACACAGTTTTCTGTTCGCGAGGCATTCAGAAATAATAATTAGTGTGTTATCACGGTGGTACATTACAGGTAGTTCTCGACTTACAATCATTCATTTAGTGACCGTTCAAAGTTACAACAGCACGGAAAAAAGTGACTTATGACCGTTTTCCACACTTTATGACCATTACAGCATCTCCATGGTCACATGATCAAAGTTCGAATGCTTAGCAACTGGCATGTATTTATGACAGTTTCAGTGTCCCCAGGGTGCTGTGAACACCTTTTCTAGCTTTCTAATAAGCGAAGTCAGTGAAACCAGATCCACTTAACAACCCTGTTACTCGCTTAACAGCTGCAGTGATTCACTTAACAACCGCGGCAAGAAAGGTCGTAAAATGGGGCAAAACTCACTTAAACACTGTCTTGCTTAGCAACAGAAATGTTGGGCTCAATTGTGGTCATAAGTCGAGGACTACCTGTATGCAAACAGCATAGCTAGGAATAAGTACCACTTTTTGAGTGATGGTAACCGTGAACTAAAGACAAAGAGCCGAGGTGGCGCAGTGGTTAGAGTGCAGCACTGCAGGCTACTTCAGCTGACTGCTAGCTGCAGTTCGGCAGTTCAAATCTCACCGGCTCAAGGTTGACTCAGCCTTCCATCCTTCTGAGGTGGGTAAAATGAGGACCCAGATTGTTGGGGGCAATATGCTAACTCTGCAAACCGCTTAGAGAGGGCTGTAAAGCACTATGAAGCGGTATATAAGTCTAAGTGCAAAAAAAAAAAGATTTCTTCTAGTTTTGAACCAATTTTCTTCCTTCCAGGACTTCAGCAACACCATGGTGAACTAACTCTCCTCTGCCACCAGATCTGGGTATTTTTATTTCTGTCCCCTGAGAAAGATTTTATAGCACTGTAATTATTTATTTCCTTCTTTTGCCTCTTTCCCAGGCTAATTTCCTACCCGTGCTCAACATAGTAGAGTAATAGTGTAGATGGCTAGGAATGCGTGTGTGGGAAGATTCCACCCACCAGAAGAATGAAATATTTTGGGAAATATTAAAAAGGCGGAATATTACCGTATATTTCCCTAAAGAAGAAATGGAGAAACATGTTTTTAGAGGCAGAAAGCAGCCCCCAGTCTTTCTTAATAGCTTAATAGCAGATGCCAGCACTTAAGGAGATAAAGAGCTTATTGGAAGAGGAAGCCAACTATCTAGATGGCTCCATTCATAAGCAAAGCAAATACTGCCAGCAGAAGCCCATTCAAGACAGGATATTTCAAAACTCCTTGCAGCAAAGTTTGACAGCTAACAAAAGCAGAATGGTAGGATTAGAACAAGCAGCCCCTCACCCAAGATCCAACACAGGAGGAAAGCCATTAGCCACAATAGGAACTGGCCAACACCCTTTCAGAACACAAGCCCCTTCATTGCACCACACATGTGTACCAATACGTACCAACACGTGTAATAGAATGGCAGTCTGTGTTACTCCTTTCTCTATTCTGTCATGGTTATTGTTAGGATTAGTACTGCTAATTTAACTTCCATTCTAGATGATTTTGAATCCTGTTTTGGTTCTGGTGTATTGATGCTTTTGAAACATGCTGCGGTAGGAAAAGATGAAGCAGAGCCTGGTGGTGGATTCCTCAAGAGAGGAATCGGTCTGCAATCATTAGATTCCCACAAGCGATCCAGTGCAGCCCAGCTTGAATTCCATTAACTCTTACTTAATGTCAGCTTAGTGATGACCATTAGTTGACTAGATTCTTATGCATGAGCAAGAAATCATCTTAACTGGAACTTCATGTGTGGTCCTGATTCTTCATACCTAATAGCTACATAACAATAACAGTGATGTATGTTTATTCAGTGATGTATGTTTAGAACAACCTTGGACAGTAGGTCAATATATAAATAAATAAGCCTTGTAGTCAGTGTTGACTCTTGGCAATAACTGAGACTATGATACTTCGTGCAGTTTTCTTAGCAAATTTTTTTGGAAGTGGATTGCTATTTCCTTCTTCCTGGGGTTAAGAGTCAGTGACTGGCCACTTCTGGGGAAGAAATGGTGGACTAAAGATAGCTCCGAAAAGCAGAGCCAATGACTGTGGTGGAATGAAGAGTTGGTGAGTAGACCTGCTCTTTAATAATTCCTTTCTTGGCAAGGAGAGGTTATGACTGTGATGACGAACCTATGGCACGCGTGCCAGAGGTGGCATGCAGGGCCCTTTCTGCTGGCACGTGCGCCGTCGCCCCAGGTCAGATCTCCGTGGTGTTTCTTTCGTGAGCTTCTGTTTCCCTGCAAACAACGAAACAGAAGCTCACGAAAGAAAAAGATCTTACCTCTTGCCGCGCTGCCGGTGTTGGGATGCCCCGCCTCCCGCTAGCCAGCTGGTCTTCGGGTCTCTGCTGTGCATGCACCTTTCAGTTTGGGCATGCGCGCGCACGCAGTTTGGGCACTTGGTGTCTAAAAGGTTTGCCATCACTGGGATATGAGATCACCCACAAGTACTCCTGATAGCAGTTCAAGATACTTGTGAGTTTAGAGCTCTGGGAGACAAGGTAATAGCCATTTTGCTCAAACTGTGGTTGGCACCTTTGAAAAGATATTTATATACTTTTCTAATAGTATTGGAAATTGCTCATTAACTGCTTTTCCACTATTGGGAAACTTTGGATCAATAAGGTTTACACCACCGGATAGCAAAAGAAGTTTCAACTGCAAGTTTAAGAACTTCAAAAAACAATTTTTTTTTTGAATAAACAGCAAAAGGGTGATTAAAACTTTGATTTTAGAAAGTTACAAGCAGACTAAGGGGCCAGGTAAATTTGAAATCAGATTTCGGAATTAATTATAAAGATTCCTTTCCATGGGAAAATGCTTCTGCTTTGATTTTTTTAAAAAAATAAGATTTTAAAAATGGGACACAACAGGGAATTAGAAGGAACTAAAGATTACCACTAAAGGAGAAAACACTTAAACTTGACTGACAATTACCGAATGAAGCAAAATATTCTAACATTGGACATATTGAAGGATATTTCTGAAAATGGACTCAGAACTTAGTTTTTTTTAATACAGGTAGTCCTCGACTTATGGAAACAATTGAGTCCAAAATTTCCATTGCTAAGCAAGACAGTTGCTAAGTGAATTTTACCCCATTTCATATGACCTCTCTTGCCAAAGTTGTTAAGTGAATCACTGCAGTTGTTAAGTTAGTAACGTGGTTGTTAAGTGAATTTAGCTTCTCCATTGACTGATCGTCAGAAGGTCACAAAAAGTGATCACATGACTCCAGGACACCACAACTGTCAGAAGCACATGCCAGTTGCCAAGTGTCCAAATTTTGATCACGTGACCACAGGGGGGCTGCAATGGTCATTGTAACTTCGAACGGTCATTAAAGAAATGGTTGTAAGAAACCATTGGCTAGGGCAGGGATCTGCAACCTGTGACTCTGGAGCCGCATGTGGCTCTTTCACCCCTCTGCTGCGGCTCCCTGTCACCAGTCGGCACCACAATTTTGAGAGGAGCTTCCGGTTGGGGGGAAGCACGGTGCGCCAGGAGGAGACTCTATGGCAAGGGGCAGGTTTTCCGGTCGACTCCACAATTGATAGGGCTTTCGGTTAGGGCAAGGAGAGGAAAAAGGACGCCGCGCTAGGAGGAGACTCTATGGTGGGGGAACCGGACTTTCGGTCAGCTCCAGAATTGAACAGGGGGCTTCTGGTTAGGACCTTTGTGGCTCTTTGAGTGTTTAAGGTTGCCGACCCCTGGGCTAGGGAATTCTGGGAGTTGAAGTCCACAAATCTTAAAGCTGCCAAGGTTGGGGACCCCTGCTTTAAAGGATGCCCTCAGGTGTGGGACAGCACATAATTTGGCCTCCTATGACATGGGAAGCTGGCTTGCATTATGACATTTTGAATGGACACCAGCAGCTTCCTGAATTGTCCTTGGTTTAAGTCAGTGTTTCTCAACCTTGAAGAACTTGAAGATGTGTGGACCTCAATTCCCAAAAAGAAGAAGGGGAGAATGCCATGTCCCGAGGATTCCTACAAAAAAGAGGGTTGGGATTTGATCCCTCCCTGCATCAATATGGACTAGAACCAACCCAAGAGGAAGGAAGAGAACCAGCATAAGAATGTGCCTCTAACTCCTAGCTCCTAACACTGGTCCAGAAGAGAGTATTATGTGAGTTGATTGGCATTCTCCTGCAACTTTAATTTTTCTGTGTCTTTACTTTTATTTGTATTTCAGTGATTTAATGATGGTTATACTATTTGAATTGTCACTGTGGTTGCACGTTGCCCTCACATCCTGTGAGATGAGTGGCTGTATAGAATACAAAATACAGAATAACAGAGTTGGAGGTCTTTTAGTCCAACCTGCTGCTCGTGTAGGAGATCCTTTACCATTCCGGACAAATGGGTGTCCAATCTCTTCTTGAAAACCTCCAGTGATGGAGCATCCACAACCTCTGGAGGTCAGCCATTCCATTGATTAATTGTTCTCCCTGTCATGAAATTTCTCCTTAATTCTAGGTTGGCTCTCTCTTTGATAAGCTTCCATCCGTGACTTCTTTTCCGGTCCTTGGATGCTTTGGAGAAGAGATTGATCCCCTCTTCTCTGACAGCCCCTCAAGTACTGGAAGACTGCTATCATATCACCCCTAATCAGACTAGACATACCTCAATTGTTCATCGTATGGTTTAGCCACCCCACCCCCCAATCATCTTCGTTGCTCTTCTCTGCACTCTTTCTAGAGTCTCAATATCTATTTTGTACCATGGTGACCCAAACTGGACGTGGTATTCCAAGTGTGGTCTCACCAGTGCAACTAAGAAGATCAAAGGCCTGGAGACTAAACCATATGAAGAACGGCTGCAGGTTTTGGGTTGGCTAGCCTAAAGAAAAGAAAAATTAGGGGTGACATGATAGCAGTATTCCGATATTTGAGGGCAGGAGTCAAAATACAAATGTGTTTCTAAATAACTCCATTCTGAGCAATTTATGACACACAGTAATGTTAAGTGAACCTGTTTACAACCCATTGTATGTCATTTAATAAAAGTTGATTCAAGACCTTGTTCAAATGTTAATAAAATGACTGTGCCATTCTCTGTTTCTCCCCCCCCCAGGGGTGGGTTCTAACTTCCTCCCGTGCCGCATGGGTGCACACGCGCACACATGCGCAGTGCTGAAAATCCAGCTTCTGCGCATGCGCATAAGCAAAAAACAGCTTCTGCGCATGCGCAGAAGTGAAAAACAAGATGGTAGCGCCTATGGCACCGCCGAGAGAGCCAGTTTGGGGGCGTGTCCAGCCAGCCATCGCTGCCGGTTCGGCAAGCGGGAGGAAATTCCCGCTACCGGTTCTAAAGAACCGGTCCGAACCGGCAGGAACCCACCTCTGCCCCCCCCCGTTGCCCCTGATCATGCTACCTCTATTAAGTATCTAGCTAGATAAAGAAACAGAGGAGAAAAACAAAGGACTTTCCAACCAGAAAAACAGTTAGCGATGGCTAAGAAATCAATCCATCCTGGAAAGATCTCCCTGGATTAAATAGAATTATGTTATAAATTTGATCCAAAGAAAAGAAGAAAAAAAATAAGAAAAGGATTCCCCATATTAAGGATACTTTGCAGCACCGCCAGCCCTTTTGAGGTTCTCTGGATCAGGAAACAGACCCCACAAGTTATTATTGCTAAGATCTATAAAATGTTATTGAAATTGAATTTGGAAAATGAACATGTAAAACATTGTATGATTCAGTGGGCAAGGAACTTTGGATATAGCCGCCCAGAGTCCCTTGGGAGTTGGGTGGCATACAAATTTAATAAATAATGATAATGATAATGATAATAATAATAATAATAATAATAATAATAATAATAATAATAATAATAATAATAATAATAATAATAATAATAATAATAATATAATGTGATTCTTGAACAATGGGAAAATATGTGGACGAAGGGTTTAAAATTCACATTAAATTATAATCTAAAAGAAAATTTTTATAAGATGATGTATCGTTGGTACTTAACACCAGATAAGTTATCTAAGATGTATAAAGATATGTCAAACAAATGTTGGAAGTGTCAAAGTAAAGCAGGGACTTTTTATCATCTATGGTGGACATGCGATAAAGCAAAAAAAATTTGGAGTATGATTTACATTTTAATACAGAAAATTTTTGAAAATGGAGATAAAAATGAAACCAGAATTTTTCCTTTTGGGCTTAATGGGAAAAGAGCTAGAGAAAAAATTTGGAACTCTGTAATTATATATGTTGACAGCAGCAAGACTATTGTATGCGCAAAAATGGAAGGACACTTCGATTCCTGCCATGAACAAACGGTTGCAGAAGTTGATGGAGTTGGCTGAAATGGCAAAATTGACCACTTTGATTAAAGAAAAGAATATACCGTATTTTTCGGAGTATAAGATGCACTTCCCCCCCCCAAAAGAGGCTGAAAATTTGGGTGCGTCTTATACTCCGAATGTAGCCGCGCCCACCCTCCAGCCCCCACCCTTCGGCCTCCGTGCGTCTTCCTGGCGGCAGAGATTGCCACAGACAATGGCTTGCATTTTTGGGCTCCATGCCTCGCATTTTCAGCCTCCAAACGCTCCGTTTGAGAGCTGTTCAAGCCTGCGGGGATCGCCAAAGCACATCGCTGCTGCTGATCGCTGCCTCCGTGCATCGCGTTTTCAGCCTCTGCTCATCGTGTTTTAGGCCTCCGCACGCCCCGTTTTTGGCCTATGTCGCGTTGTGTTTTCAGGCGGCAATCGGCGGCAATGTGCTTTGGCGATCCCCCGCAGCCTTGAACGGCTCTCAAATGGAGCGTTTGGAGGCTGAAAACGCGAGGCGCGAAGCCCAAAATGGCAACCTGGAACACCTGCTGCCTTGTCTTACCGCTTCTGCGCTTCGCCTGCTTTACTCACTGGAGCTCCTTCCGACGATCAGCTGTGCTGTTGAAGCTGCTTAGCAGCCCCAACGTGGTGCGCGCTGGCGAAGCGAGCACCCTCCGATGATCAGCTGTGCTGTTGAAGCTGCTTAGCAGCCCCAACGCACGTGCTCACAACCAGCGAACTAATGTGCTGAAGCTGACCAGGCTAAGGACGCTGGTAGGCAGAGGCAGAATTTTTCCCCCCTTGTTTTCCTCTCCCAAAACTAAGATGCGTATTATACTCCGGTGCATCTTATACTCTGAAAAATACGGTAAGTACTTTTATTTCCACATCGAGACTGCTTCTGAACTTCCTGTTTGGTGTGGAGAAGAACGAAACTCTGACTTTGGGTTTTACCGATTAGACAGATTAGATTAGATAGACCTTTATAGAAGTGGCTGGTTGATATTATTATGAAAAAGCAAAAAGTTGTGATTTGATGTTAATGCCTTATTTTACTGTAACAGAAAGAGTCAGAAGTCAATGTTTCTTTTTCTTTTTTCTTTTCTTATCTTTCCTCACTTCTCCCTCCCCTTTCCCTCCCCACCGCTTTTCTATTTACCAAATTTTTCGGAGTATAAGACGCACTTTCCCACCCCCTAAAAGAGGGTGGAAATGTTGGTACATCTTATACACCGAATACAGCCATTTTTGGCCTCCTGAAGCCCCGCCCCCACATGAAAACGGGGTGCGCAGAGGGTTTGGGAGGTCTGCAGAGTGCTCCTGGGGTGCAAAAACTTTTTTTTTCTTACCTCTTCGAAATCTTGGTGCGTCTTATACACCGGTGCATCTTACAGTCCGAAAAATACGGTACTTCATATTTTATAATACTTTATAACTCAATAAAAATGTTAATGACAACAGGAAACAGACCCTGCCAGTTGATTCAATCACTACTTTTTTTGAGACAATCGGTTGTTGCCGAATTTTGCACGTCTGATGTTTTCTCTTCCCTTTCTCTTCTGCCCCAGAGCAGTGTTTTTCAACCTTTAAGATGTGTGGACCTCAACTCCCAGAATACCCCAGACAGCATACAGATAGTCCTCGACTTAAGACTACAACTGAGCCCAACAAGCAAGACAGTTGTTAAGTGAGTTTTGCCCCATTTTACGACCTTTCCTGCCACAGTTGCTAAGTGAACCACTGCCGTTGTTAAGTTAGTAGGACAGTTGTTAAGCAACTTGACTTTCCCCCATTGACTTTGCTGGTCAGAAGCTCCCAAAAGGGGATCACGTGACCCCACGACCTCCGACCGTCATAAATATGAGTCAGCTGCCAAGCGTCCGAAATTTGATCATGTGACCACGGGGCTGCTGCAACGGTCATAAGTGTGAAAAACGGTCGTAAGTCACTTTTTTTCAGTGCCATTGTAACTTCAAACGGTCACTAAACAAACTGTTGTAAGTCAAGGAGTCAAAGGTCAAAGAATTTGAAAGAATGCAATAAATTTTGTAAATAAAAATGGTGACAGTTTACAAAGATTACGAGGTGCAAATAGAAATACACATTATTTCCATAGCAAAGAAGATAAAGCAGGAATGGTTAAATTGATTATTTTATTCAAAGAGGAAAATGGGTACTTATTTGGATATCACTTCTGGAATTTGTTGCTTGTGAAGAAGAAAAAAAATGAAACTTTAACCTTGGTTTTGTTGATTAGAAAGATTTGGTGTTATAGGAATGGCTAGTTATATATTAATGTGTAAAAGCAAAAAGTTGAGGTTGAAGTGTGTTCATCTGGTACTGTGGTAAGAAGAGTTGGAAGTCAATGCCCCCTTTTCTTTCTTTTTTCTCTTTTCCTTTGTATCTCGCACCCCCTTTTCTCCGCTCCCTTTCCCTCCCTTAATTTCCTATTTTCTATCCTTCTTTGTATTTTATATAATAAAAATAAAAATGATTAAAAAGAAGGAGTACCTGTACAATGGGGAAGTTGAGATTTCGGGGAATTCAAGTCTTGAGAAAGTTGAAAAACGCTTCCCAAGAGAATAAGGGTGGAGCCAGTCTGAGTATTTTTCTAGCACTTTCCCGTTTTCTAAGCTTAAATCATGCTTTTGCCGATGTTCTAACCAGCTCTAACCAGCTTCTCCAAGGCCACCTCTGGGATTTCTTCTGGATAGGTAAAAGTACAGTGAATTATTGTACATTTAGTTCATTTAATGACTGTTCAAAGTTACAACGGCACTGAAAAAAGTGACTTACGATCGTTTTTCAAACTTACAACCTTTGTAGCATCCCTTGGATCATGTGATCAAAATTCAGATGCATGGCAACTGTTTCATACTTATGACCGTTGCTGGGTCCCAAGGTCATGGGATCCCCTTTTGAGACCTTCTGACGAGCAAAATCAATGGGGAAGACAGATTCACTTAACAACTGTGTTACTAACTTATCAACTGCAACGATTCACTTAACAACCGTGGCAAGAAAGATCGTAAAATGGGGGCAAAACTCACTCAGCAACTGTCTCGCTTAGCAACAGAAATTTTGGGCTCAGTTGTGGTCGTACATCAAGGACCACCTGTAGTCCTTGATTCATTTAGCAACTCTTCAAAGTTACAGTGGCACTGAAAAAAGGGACTTTTGACCGGTTTTCAGAGTTACGAGCGTTAGCAGCATCCCCATGGTCATGTGATCAAAATGTGGGTGCTTGGCCATTGGCATGTATTTACGATGGTTGCATTGTACCTGGGTCACATCATCACCATTTGTGACCTTCCCAGCTGTCTTCTGACAGGCAAAGTCAATGGGGGAAGCCAGATTTGTTGAACAGTCATGCGATTCACTTAAGAACTGCAGTGAATTTGCTTAACAACCGCGGCAGAAATGGTTATCAAATCAGGCGGAACTCTCTTCACAACTGAACTGCCTTGCTTAGCAATGAAAACTCTGGCTCCAATCGTGATTGTAACATAAAGACTACTCTGTTTTGGAGTTTCTGATAACAGAATAACAGACTTGGGAGGGACCTTGGAGGTCTTCTAGTCCAACCCCCTGCTCAAGCAGAAACCCTATACCATTTCAGACAAATGGTTGTCCAATCTTTTCTTAAAAACTTCTAGTGTTGGAACATTCACAACTTCTGGAGGCAAGTCGTTCCACTGATTCATTGTTCTCACTGTCAGGAAATTTCTCCTTAGTTCTAAGTTGCTTCTCTCCTTGATTAGTTTCCACCCATTGCTTCTTATCCTGCCTTCAGATGCTTTGGAGAATAACTTGAATCCCTCTCCTTTGTGGCAACCCCTCAAATATTGGAAGTCTGCTGTCATGTCACCCCTGGTCCTTCTTTTCATCAAGCTATACATACTGAATTCCAGCAACCGTTCTTCTCACCTCTTCTTTGTGGAAGCCCCTTTGAACAATGCTGCCATGTCACCCCTACTCCTTTTCATAATAGCTATAGCTCTTAGACTTATATACTGCTTTACAGCCCTGGTGGCGCAGTGGTTAGAGTGCAGCACTGCAGGCTACTTCAACTGACTGCTTCGTAAGTTTGAAAAATGGTCATAATTCACTTTTTTCATTGCCGTTGTCACTTCGGAAGGTCACTAAATGAACTGTTGTTAGTCGAGGACTACCTGTACAGACTGGTAGCTTTTTCTGTTTAGGCACTAATTTAGATCAGGCAGCATGAGAACCTGGTAAGCATTAGTCATCTGGCTTCTGACCCTCATTCTCAACAATCTGCAGAGAAGTGAAAAAGTGGAAGGCGTACTTGATTTCTAACTGAGTAATGCCGAACTGGGTCCTCAGCTGCCAGAGAGATGCTGCTGAGCAAGATGAAAAAAAGGATCAGGTTGGTGAAAATGTTGTTATTAACGATGCGATGGCAGTGGATCCGAAATCTGAAAGAAAAAAAAAAAAAGAGAGAGAGAGAGAGAGAGACACTCCTTTTCACCAGCTGAGTGTGACAATTCTAATATGAGAAGAAACCTGTTCCTTTTTCTGTTCTTGGCCAGCCCACGAGATGGCAGCCTTGCAACATCTATGGAAGAGCGAAGAGCCGTGAAGACCTCATTTTGCCAACTTAATCCCTTCTGGTTTCCATCGCATAAGGAAGCGTGTGAAGGCTTGTCTTGTGACCTCCAGAAGGAAAATGCAAAGTCATCTTTCTCCTTAATAAATGCCTTTAGAGTAATTCATGAGATTACTTCAGAGTAATGAATTAATTAATGAAATTGAGGGCATGCCTGAAACCGGACAAGGAAAGAGATTTTGGCCTTCAGAGAGAGCTGCCACCTGGTTCATTGAAGCATCACCTTTCTGTTGTTGTGAGCTGCAGACAGACACCGTCAGTGGTGGAAGAACCTTCAATTATTCAGACACAATTGTGAATTCATTGGGCCTTTATTTATTTACTTAGAGGATGGCAAACATTAAAAAGCACATCACAATTACATTCTCAATGAACAAAGGTGAAACTGATTATTTAAAAATTGAAAGGTAGGCTATTTATACAGGTAACCCTTGACTTACGACCACAATGGAGTCCAAAATTTCTGTTGCTAAGGGATAGCAATAGCAATAGCACTTAGACTTATATACCGCTTCACAGTGCTTTCCAGCCCTCTCTAAGCGGTTTACAGAGTCAGCATACAGGCCCCAACAATCTGGGTCCTCATTTTACCCACCTCGGAAGGATGGAAGGCTGAGTCATCTTTGAGCGGGTGAGAATCGAAGTGTCGAACTGCTGGCAGCCGGCAGTCAGCAGAAGTAGCCTGCAGTACTGCACTCTAACCACTGTGCCACCATGGCTCTTGATACATTTGTTAAATGAGCTTTGCCCCATTTTACGAGCTTTCTTGCCACGGTTCTTAAGTAAATCACTGCAGTTAAGTTCATAACCCAGTCGTTAGTGGATCTGGCTTCCTCATTGACTTTGCTTGTCAGAAGGTCACAAAAGGGGATCACACATGACCCCGGGACAATGCAACCGTCATAAATATGGATCAGTTGCCAAGCATCCAAATGTAAATCACGTGACGAGGGGGATGCTGCAACGGTCATAAGTGTGATAAGCAGTCGTAAGCCACTTGTTCAGTGCCATTGTAACTTTGAATGGTCACTAAATGAACTGTTGTAAATCGAGGAAAACCTGTACTATGTGACTGGGAGCAACAATGGAGGGGAAAGGTTGCCTTGGTCATCTATGTTTGGGCCTCCTAGATGCATCTTGTAGACCACCACCTGAGATGGAATGCTGGCTAAATGCTAGGCCTGATCTAGCAGGGCAGGGAAATTGTATTTTGAAATGTTTGTGAGAGAGTAGGTAGCATTTTGAGGAGTTGCCTGAATGAAATGCCTTTTTGTTCTTTACAAAAAAAAAAATGCAGTTGCTTAAGGAGGTGTCAACAAGTGTTGGGAATCCGGATGTTAGTGTAGAGGTTCTGGCATGGGTATGTATGTGATTAGTGGTTTTGTGGTTTTACTCAGCCTTGATAGATTTATTTGGGGTTTTTTTTTTTCCCCTT